>CM035413.1:60494177-60784177 GCA_020310875.1 Ceratopteris richardii
GACAATTATGAGGTAGATCTCCTCATGTTCATATATGCCATTGTGCTAGAGTGGCACCAAATTTGGCGTCGATACTAGAGAGAGAGCTTCAAGGACGAGCATGTGATGGTAAGACATAGAGTTAAGACATTTGAGTCATAGGTAAAATCTATACTTTTCCTTATTTTTCATGAATTTTCCTTTTTCTTGCATCACCATCATCATCCACACCACCTCCCACCTCCATCTCCACCTTCACCAAAATTTCAGTTTTTTGGTCAATTTCCCCTACCCACCTCATTTTCTTCATTTCGCTTGTGAGAGAGAGCTTGTGTGCGATCTAGTTTTGTGTGTTTTTGAGCTTTTGCTGCAAGTTCTAGCTATACCACCATCTCCAGCAGCTTGCGCAGGTACAATAGAGCTTTGCACATGTCTCGGGATGAAGACCTATGTCTGTCGCGACAGACAAAGAAACTGAGTATTTTTTGTTTGCATGCATGGCACGATAACCTACACAATTAGAGCACTCCTAAATGCTAGAAGTTTCGAAAAAAAAGTTGCAATTTTTTGATCTATCATGACATACACCGTCTTTGTGTCAGACACCAGTCTATCGCGATAGACACCTGTTTATTATGACAGGTAGCACCCCACGACAGAGTCCGTCTATCATGACAGACATCCATATGTCGTGACAGACAAAGACCCACGATAAATTGTGTCTATCGCGATAGACGAGAAGCACGATAGATGATAGACCGTGTCTATCGTGACAGACACCCATCTATCATGACAGACCAAAAGCACGATAGACCATATACCTCGTCTATCGTGATAGACACCTATCTATCGCAACAGTTAGGGCCCCACGAAAGTCACCGTTTATCATGATAGACGCCCTCTATCGTGACAGACAAGCCCATGATAGACGACAAACATGGTCTATCATGATAGACACCCCTCTATCGCGACAGACAGGACCCCATGATAGATACCATCTATCATGATAGATACCGCTATCACGATAGACATCTTCTATCGCGACAGATAGGAACCATGACAAATAGTGTATATCGCAACAGACACCGTCTATTGTGATAGACAGACCCACATGACAGTCAGCATCTATCACGACAAACACGGTCTATCATGATAAACATGAATTTTTGGCAAAAAAATAGACTAATGGTTTTTTGAAAATTTGTGCTAAATTTTGGGCATACTTGCACACTCAAGTACCGATACAATTACCAAGGCCTTAGAAAAATGCACCAAAATCTTGAAAGGTCTTGATTGTCTTTCTTAACCCCATGAACCCTGAATCAACATAACTTTTTCATACAAAATCTGTTTTTGAGCTCTAGAGCTTGTTGGAAAGCTCGTTGATTTTTAGATAGGTTAATTTGAAGTTGACCCATTGTGGGATAGGTGCACCAATGGAGCTCTAAAAGAATTTTTTTTGGCAATACAAAAGGGGAAAAAGGGGTCTTTAAAAGTGTTTGAATCAAATTTTCTATCAATTGAAGTTGGAAGCTTGAGCTAGACTTTGAACTTTTAGAGGACCATTGAGAGGTTTTGGAGAAACTAAAGCAAGTGCCAGTGTGTGCAGGCTTAGGAACGTGCTTCGTGGGCAAACAAGCATAGCAAGGAAGAGAGACTTGAGGTTGGAAGATCTCTAAACCCCTCAGTCCATTCCTAGCTTAGGCTAAGTGCGGGTAGACCTTTTTATTGATTAGAGGTACGATAGGAACCCTCAAGTTCTAAGAGACTCTACATTCTCAAGTCTAAGAATAGGTTAAGTTGTACTCAAGGGACAACCTAAGGGGAAAGAACTTAAGCTAAGTGAGTGAAGAACATCAAGTGCGACACACTTAAGTGATCCTCACGATGCTTAAAAAGAACAAGTGATTGGTATCAAAGAATCAGCAATGTGGTTGTACAAGGATCATTGGGTTAACTAGAAGGGCATATGAACCTGAGATCAGGAAGACACCTAGGGAGAGACCATCAAAGTGTTAGATCATCAGAGGCTAGTGTCAACCATAAAGCTAGGTCTTGGGCCAAGCAGTTGAGTGATTACCCCTACACTCTAAACTCGAAAACTAGTGACTCTTAGATATCTTATAACTTGGAAAGACTTGTAGGTAGCTCCGGAGTGGCATGCCTAGAAAAAGTTGAGGGACCCTAGAAGACTCAATTGGAATATATCAAGACAAACCGCTTAGGTGTGTGCATCTATGAAGTTGCTCTGAGGAGATCTGTTGTCCAAATTAAAAACTTGGATCAGCCCATTGGACTAGAACATCCTATGGTCAAGTTCAAAAATGGTTCCTTCATAGATAAAGAAGGAACCATGTACATGGTCACCAGCCAACAAGAAAGGACAGATGAATTTGGCAACATAATTTCAGAGACCAAAATAGACGACATAGAGAAAGGGAACTTAGAAAAAGAGCCAAAACCCCTCGAGGCAAGTCGGTTTCGACAAGAATAATCATTCCTAAGTGGTTCCCCAACATAATAGGAGCATAGATTTGCTCATGAATCGAGAGAAGAATGAGGCTTTTTGGAGGTATAAGCCAGAGCAGCCTAACAAAATGGGAGCACTTACCATCTATGAATTTAACGATCCGGATAGCCTAGGCAAAGTGACTTACCTAGATGATGCTTCTGAGAGGATCTTTGTGGTCTCTGAGCATGGAAGACATGCATACACTTGGAAGGTTGAATTTGTTTTCCCCCAACCTCAATCCACTCTATCTTATGGTCACCAAGGCTGGAACATCTCAGGCTCATGGAACTCAAAGAGAGACGAGTAGAGATAGACCCAAAGTGAGCTTTGTTAAGGAAGAGAAAGAACAAGGACAAAAATGGATAGGATGGAAAAAGAGAGACATAGGGACTTGAAGAATCCAAGAAATGCAGATGAGTTCCCTTTGCCAAGGCTATTAAGTTAGGTTAAATGAAAGAGGATGTTTTGTTGAGGATCCAAGGGCAGGTTTCAAGCTCATAGAAAAAGGAAAAAATCAAGGGATAATGTTCATAATGGACATAAATCTACCACACCATTCAATGTATGTCACATATGGAAACAAGAGGATAATAGATTTGGATCTATGGCATAAACGCATACGTCACATCAACCTACAAAAGCTCAAGGACATGCAAAGAAGGAGCTTGGTAAGAGACCTACCATGTTTTACATTTAAAATGTTTGATGAAATTTGTATAGCTTTCCAACAAGGAAAACAGTCAAGCTTACCCTTCAAAAAGAGTACCTACGTGAGTGCAACTATTTTAGACCTCATTCCCATGGATGTTTGTGGTCCAACAAGAGAAGCATCCCTTGCTGGAAATAGGTATTTTGTAACCTTAATGGATGACGTTTCAAGAAAAGTATGGTTGTATTGCATTAGAAAGCAATCAAATGTCTTCCACTACAAGAAATTCAAAGCAAAGATGGAGAAGGAGTCTGGCAAGTTTACCAAAACTTTGAGATATGATGGAGGGGGAGAGTACTTCTCCTATGAATTTTATAAAGTTTTGCAGGTCAATGGAATCAAAATACAATTTACATGTAGGTATTCCCCTCAACAAAACGGGGTAACAAAAAGAAAGAATAGACACATAGCAAAGGTAGCAAGGTGTATGTTCAACAAAAATGAATATGCCGCATTGTTATTAGAGAGAGGCTACATATACAGCCACATATATCATGAATAGATGTCCGACATCAGGTATACATCTTCTAACCCCTGAGGAAGCATGGAGTGGAAGAAAACCTTGCATTTCGCATGTTAGAATCTTTGGTGTATATGTTATGTATATGTACCTCAAGAGTTGAGGTCAAAGTTAGATGCCTAATCTGAAAGGTGTATCTTTTTGGGATATTCCATGGACCAAAAGGGGTATAAATGCTATAATCCCATCACCAAGGAGTTGAAGGCAAGTAGGGATGTTGACTTTGATGCCTTTCTATGCATGCATGAGTCCATTGCTGGTTGAAGATATAGGTAAGATAAATAAGACGAATGAGGGAAATGAGGTGGGGAGGGGAATATGACCAAAAAATTGAAATTTTGGTGAAGGTGGAGATGGAGTTGGTGAAGGTGGAGATGGAGGTGGGAGGTTGTGTGGATGATGATGGTGACACCAAAAACAAGAAAATATGATAAAAACTAAGGAAAAGTAAAGATATTACTTATGACTCCAATGTCACAACTCTACTTCTTACCATCACACGCTTGTCCTTGAAGCTCTCTCCCTTGCAACGACGTTGAATTTGATGTCACTCTAGCACAATGGCAAGTACCAATGTGAGGAGATACACCTCATAATTGTCAATCCGTGGAGAAGTTAGGACTAGTATGAAGACTATGAGCAAGTGATGGCACAAGTGCATGAGTGAGAAGCACACAAACATGCACACACATACACACACATGCGCACACAAGGCAAGAACAAAGAGAGGATCAATGGAGCTCTTTGCATTAGTCAAAAAGTCTCTTACACAAGCTCAATTCACTAACAATCCAACCTCAAAAATGAGTTCTCTAGCTCTTTTTTAAAAAAAGAGAGAAGAAGTCTTACTCTCAATGTATAAGGTAATGTGGTGGATGCCTTGTTCACTTATGGAAACCAAATGATGACAAAATTGGACAAACGACACAAAAGGCTAGGTCATTTTAATTAAAGAGGTGTGAAGGGCATGGAAAGAAATGAATTAGTGTTAAGGTTGCCCAACATTCAAAGTCAACATATGACAAAGAAGTGTGAGGCTTATCAATTAGATAAAGCACATAAGTAATCATATAACGAATAGGGACTCATGCATACAAACATGCTTGAATTAGTACACATAGATGTGTGCGGTCCTTCTAATGTTGACGTTTTCCAAATAGAATATCATATGCAGCTTTTTCCTAAATTCATCCCATTTCTTATTCATATGTAAATTAATGAAATCTAGGATTTTCATAGAAACTACCTATTCGAAGTAATGTGTAAGCATTTCTTTAGGTAGTCATTGGATTTGAGCGTGCTCTTCAAATATATCTAGATATTTGATTACATTTAATCCAATGAATTTCCCTTTATTCTTAAGAATGACTTGCACCACTCTTTCCTCTTGTCTCTCTCTCTCATAATTCCCTTTAAAACGTCATCCATTTTCATTCTCTAGTTTTTTTTAGAATATAGAAGAATATCCAAAGTAAATGGCCTAATAAGTTCCCTACACTCAGAATAGATTTCAAAGAGAAGTTTATTTGTACTTTGATCCAAGGGAAGAAAGTAAGATTTCTTAAGACCTTTTCACCTTTCTAGGTTACTTCCTTAGTTTTAGATCTTGACTCTTACTTTATTTTCAAAGAATCTTAATAAAGAGCCTCAACCTACTTAATAAGATTTTGAATAAATTTCAAGCTACGTTTCTCTTTGAAGTTTCGGTATTTGATTTCTTAAGATCACTTGCAATCACTTTGGAGTGCCATACTATTAGAGTTTTCCTTAGATATGGAATAGAAACTTTGAAGTTTAATCTAGTATTTAGGTCTAAATTTTGTCTTTCCTCTAGATTTGAAGGTATAAAGTATTGATCCTCTCGTTAGGTTCCTAGTGCTCTTCCTCACATACATACATACATACATAGATACATACATACATACATACATAGAAAGATATATATATATATATATATATATATATATATATATATATATATATATATAGAGAGAGAGAGAGAGAGAGAGAGAGAGAAAGAGAGAGAGATGTATAGTTCATGGCTAGAATTGGATTTCTTTTCTACGTTTCTATCTAAAGTTGATCATCTCTCTAGGTTTAAAGCCTAGAAACCAAAATTAACGTTAGAGTTTTGTTCTTGGAGTGAAAACCTAATTCTAGGGTTCGAATTCTTTGATTTACTCTTAATAGACTTTTGTTTTTAACTCTTGCCAAGTTAAGTTGCTCCAGGAATTTTCTACTTGATGCTAAGTTTACCTTTTGAAGTAAACTTTGCTTTTTGAGACTTTGAAATCTTTCTTGGATCTTTCATTATTCTGTTTATATATTTTCATGTTTGATTTTGTTACTTATCAACCCAAATCTACTAACTGAATCTTCATTCCTGATTTAAATTGTTTTGTTGGCCCAACTAGCTTTGTTCCTTCTCCCTAGCTTTCATGCCTTCTTTGCTTGTGGATAAGGTCTTTAGCCCATAAAATGTGTAAATAATTGCACCTATATTTAGCTATCATGGTTCTATTTCTCTTGAATTCCCAAAGCTTATTTCGCTCTCAAGCCACAATGATGTCTGCTAAGGCCCACGTTTCTGATCTTGCTAGCTTATTCTTTGGTCCTTTCTTAACCTTGATCTTGGTCCTATTGATTTCTTTTCATGGAAAGTCCTATTTATGATCTTATATGCACCCTGGTGTTTTGTGCTTTTTTTTTACCTTCTACTTTCCTTCTCGAATTTTGGATCTCATTATCCCTCTTTCTCACATGTGGTACACACAAACCTAATTCTTTCTTTCTCTTCCTATCCCAAGTCTAGTCTATCCACCTCTTATTTGCACTACTCCCACTCTCACTGCTATCCTAACTCTTCCCCTTTTTCTCCTTTATTCTCACAATCCACTAAAACACTCTCACTCACTCTCTTGTGCAATTACCAAACTAAACACATGCCTACCCAAAAACCATAAAAACCCTCTTATGCACATGTGCACACACTAACACACTCACATGCATTTAGTCTCACGCACCCAAAATCAAAGCAGCACCTTGATTTTTTTTTTCTATTGCCTCACTCTCCCTTTCTCTTGCTCATATTCACACACACTCTCTCTTTCTCCCAATCAGGCTCACTTTCTTTCCCTTTCCCTCACTCTCAGCCCCAACTTTTCTCTCAACTCCAACTTCACTATCCGTTGAGTTCACACTCTTCTATCCTTTCTCTCTCTTTTCCTTCTCTATCCCACTCTCTATCACTGTCTCTTCTTACCCTTTCCTCACACATGCTTTTGATCTTTCTCACTCTTTCTCACATTTCTCACCTTGGCACTATCCGCTACTCACTCTATCAATCACTTACTCACTCATTAGCTCTCAACAATGCAATCACATAATCCTACACACACCCTTACTTGCACACTTCTCACTCGATCACACACTAGACTGAGCACGCAAACTCACTCATGCACCAGTGCACCTTTAAACACACACCCTTCCACACGAATACTTAGCCAGCACTTTACTGAGACATTCATTCTCAAACATTCAAAACTCAGGCATTTGAATCTTCACACACTAACACACTCTCACATACACACAACCACAAGATCAAACTTCATACGCTGACACACACATTCAACATGCCTATATTCAATTTCTCACACATTTTTTCAAACTTCTTGTCCAAGTTAGATTCTCGTGAAGCTCTGGGAGGGGTGGATGATTCTTCTCCAGCCATCTATGTGACTATAATGCCTAGTTTGTCACCAATAGCTTTACCGCTTTCTCATTCCTACTATGACATGTTGATGATCTTTCTTACTACTGGGTGTCCATCGGATTCGATCTCCAACATGGCTTGCCAAAAGTTAGCTATCTATAGCAATTGATTTCGTATTATTGTTGGACAACTTTATTATGCCGACCCTTCTAGCATTTGGCTCCACTCTATCTCGACTCATGAAGTCCCCTTGGTGATCGCTATGGCTCATTCTATCCCTTAGGTGGTCATTTATCTATAGGCTTGACCTATCGAAAGATTATGTAGAGTGGCTTATGGTGGCCCACAATGCAATGCAATATTCATACTTATGTCAAGCAAAGTGATGATTGTCAGCACACTCGCCAGCCTTTGCATCATTACCATTTCCCTCTCCAACCTATTTTGCCCTTGGAACCTTCCCAGAAGTGGAGGCTAGATTTTGTAGGGCTATTACTCCATCGGCCATTTCAAATAATAATAGATATATATTGACATGTATTGATTGTGCCACTCAGTGGGCCGAGTCTTGGGTTGCTCACTCAGCAATGGCTCATGCCATTGCTAAATGTCTCACCTATGATGTTTTTCCTAGGTTTGGGTTACCTTTGGAAATCATTTTTGATCAAGGAACACACTTTTCCAATATCCTTATGCACGCTTTAGATCAGACTTTCAAAATTGTTCATAAATTTAGTACTCCCTATTATTCATGTGTCAAACTGATAAAACTCGGCTCACAATGCTTAAAAAATTGATCACCAAAAGTCTTGCGCGGTGGGATCAGCTCCTCCCTTCTGTTCTCTAGGCTTATAGAACACCTTATAAAGTGTCTATCAAATACACACCATTTAATTTAGCTTATGGATCCAAAGCTAATGCTCCAATGGAATCGGTTGTGCCTAGTTTACGTGTTGCCATTGGAAAGAAATTACTCAGGCTGACTCTTTTCATGCTCGTAATTCTTTTGAAGTGGGACAATTAGTCTTGTTTTATAAGTCTAAATCTGACACAGCTGCAAGAAAATTCAAGCTCTGGTGATTTGCATATACCAAATTTTGACACAATTGGGACCTACCACATTCCAATTAGAAACTCTCACCGAAGACGTGATCTCCAATCTACTTAAAGGATCCAAGTTACACCCCTTTTGCCCACATTTTGTGTCATCATGACTTGTCATGTCTATAGGGCATTTGTTTTAGACGTTGTCCTTTCCTTTAGTATATTAGTTGGATTTTCTCCTGCTATTCTATTTTTGACCGCTACTTTGGTTTCCAATGTATTACCATGATGACTTTTTTGGCTATTTTTTGGTTGACCCATTCATCGTAATTCAATTTGTTGTTTCATTAGGGCTCTAATTTTTGAACTAACTGCCCTCTTTTTGATACATCATCATTTGGGCGGCCTAATGATGGTGTTGACGCTCCACTTCGCATGTTCATGTTTTTGCCATGCATTTGATGGCTAGATGGTGGTTGGATCTTCCCTATGTCTATCACCCTTTTGATTGAGTGCATGTCATTCATCTCACCTTCTCTATTTATATTGTGATTTTTTCTTCGACCCCTTTATTGTGTCTATTGTGTAAGCGAACTATGTGTTCTTCATGCAATCTATGTTCTTGCATGTTGTGTTTCTTTGTACATATCTTTGTCATAGCCATGGGGCCCCTGCCTTGTCTCAGTGTGTTTAGTGAGGGCATGTCCTCCAAGCTCACCATCTACTTTCAAGTACATGGCTTGCTCAGTTTTGCCAAGTTACCATAAAACACTATGCCAACACACCCCTTATCGATGATCCTTGCCCGAGCAATTGCTAATTGCTCTGCCTCCAACATTGCATGGCTGATTGTCAAGCTGTTCTTTACGATTCACCACACCCTTGACATTATTGTTTCTCGCCTCAGCCTATCCAATGAAGTTCGGCATGAGATCCCCAAATTACCCTTGGACACCATGAACCAATTGTTACCCCGTAAGTCATCCAATCAATATGCTATTATGTGTCAACCCCCTTGGAGTGCCCTACACTACAGTCTATCATCTCCATCATAAATTTACAAAAATGGAATTATGGAATCTCCCATCCAATGTATTCTATTGTTGATATTGCTGCTCGCGAGCTGATCAATTGGGCTCTATTTTACTTCTTTTGCATTCACAAAGAGTGCGAAGCGATGGTAAAATAGTTAGCCAAAGGAGATTTTTCCTAGATCCGACTTCCCCATATTTTCTTGCTCCTTCCCGATGCACCTTCCAATGTGTTTCCTACTCTTGTCCCTCCCATTCTTGCAACAATAACTTCTTCACATATGGACCATAATGATAAGGATGATGAAGTCCTCCTGTGCTTTCCTAAGAAGTTCCATAGAGTGAATGCAGTGTCCACTCCTCCTTCTAGATCCTCATCCACTCCTATTGATACTGGGATTTTGCTCACCCCCAAACAGGTTTCCACAACCGTGGTGGTTACCAAAGCAGTTCGCACCTTCAATGGCGTTGGCTTCTCTTCCCCACCATTAACCCCTTCTCCGGTTGAGGAAATTGTGTGTGCCCTTATTCATGATCTTTCGAATCACCTCATCGCTACCCAGAATTCAACCCGAGACAACAATGGTGTTAGTTTCCAATGGTCCACCTTTTCCTTCTACTTGACTTCATCATATCGCTCCCATTATCCCCTCAGTGCAATCCTTTCCCTGGCCATTGCCTCCTCTTTGAGTCCATCCTCTATAAACACACCACCAAACTCCCTTGATTATTCCCCACCTCATTCAACTCATGTTGCACTAGCATGCATGTCCTCCATAGCACCTTTGCATCATACAAGGCTACCTATTTATCCTCCTCCCTCGATTATCGAATTGGCTAACATCGGAATATAATTGATCCAAGTCTCAGAGGTGCTTCAATCATAGATGACTATAGAGAAGTAGGCAATCTGGTAGGAGTTTTAACATAAATTGGATCTTCTCAAGGTTGATATTGCGTGAGTTGGTCAATTTATGCAAGGAGTTAGCCGAAAAGGATGTAGCATTGGCCAGAATTGGTTCGGTATTGGAGCTCACAATGGAAAAAGTCACTACACTAGAGAAAACTTGCATTGTAATGCATGATAAAGCTATCCTATGGGAGACCAAAATGGTAGCAACCAAGGAAGAGCTTTTTTAGAAAGCACAAACCTTGACTGTAAAAATTGGTGTCTCCATTCAGTTAAAGAAAGAGCTTGAGACCACACAGAAGGAGCAGTAGGCCTACTTCAAAACAATTGAATTTCAATCTCAGTAGATGCAATACTTGGAGAATCAGCTTGATATTCAGATGGAGAAAGTGATGATAGTTGATGCTCAAGTTGAAAGATAGCAAAGTCTGATGCCACATCACATTAAAGATTGATTTTTACTTACAGGAAGCTTTCTGGTAGGGTGCAAGAGAATGAAGATTATGACCACCATGTGCTAGAGAGATGACTCTCCTCCCAACCAAACGCTCCTATATATAGCTCTCTCCAGGGAACTGCCTTCTTAGGCAAGTGGGTACTAGCCAGCCATGTATCAACCATGTATCGGCCATGTATCGGCCATGTAACTGCATGTGCACCAAGTGTCCCAGTCAACTCGAGTTAACTCAAGTGGATGCTTCTAGAAGGCTCTAGATCTCTTTGGGGAAAATACTCTCCCCATGTCTCCCATGGGGATTGAACCCAAGACCTCCTCCTTCACATCCTGGAGACCTAACCACTAAGATAAGTGGATCACGTGTTCACAAGAGAACAAGACCTCCTAAAGTCTAAACTTGAGTTCTTTGGTCATACACACGGATGACCAAATGGTGTCCGATTTCAGATATGTCTGAACCAGCCAAACCCTTGGATCATAGACTTACTTTATTACATACTTCCCCCCTTAGAAAAATATTTTTGTCCTAAAAAATAGAGCTATATACATACTGTAGGCAACCCCTGAGCCTCATGTTCTAAAACTGGACGAATATGGTCATGTTCTTAAAACTGGAAGAACATGTCTCATCTCTGTGGTAGCATCCATGTTCAAATGATTCAAAAACACTGTCTTGCTTTGCACTTTTGATAAATTGGTCAAAGTACAAAGTAGTGAATGAATAATAAGGGTGGATCTAAAAACATCCCTGGCCAATTCATAGTTTCTCGATGTGCAATCTAGGCACAAATATGTGAACTGGGTGGATTCAAATTACTAGTCCATTTCTAGGCATGACTAGTGCATGGACTTAGTAACGAAGGCAAGATTCTTATCCCTATCAAGACTTTGAGAATTCCTGATTCATTTGTATTTGTTTTGGAAAATTGGACGTTTGGTTGTCCCAAATATCTAACTTGGATGTTTGTACAATGGTTAATACCTATCCAATAGTTACTTGATTTTATCACTGGATTGGAGGACTACTTTGTCCTAATGAGTTTAAAAATCCTATGTAAACTGTAGGAGAAAGTTTACCATTTTCTTTGAGTCCACCATACTATAACTTGACCAATTCAAGTTCAAATGAAAATTGTTCAACTTAGGAAACTTCTCTCAAAGACTAGCTTTAGCTAAAAGTTCTTGGGAATAGTCAATCTGTTGGGAATTGTCAATCAGCTGGGAATTGTCATTCCAGTTATAGAGGCATTTGGTTGGGAGGAGAGGCATCTGTCTAGCATGTGGTGATCGTAAAATACCAATGCAAGAGAATGAAGATTACGACCACCACGTGCTAGAGAGATGACTCGCCTCCCAACCAAAAGCCTCTATATATAGCTCTCTCCAAGGGATTGCCTTCTTGGGCAGGTGGATACTAGCTAGCCATGTGTTGGCCATGTAACTACATGTGCGCCAGGTCTCCCAATCAACTCAAGTGGATTCTTCTAGAAGGCTCTAGATCTCTTTGGGCAAAATACTCTCCCCATGTCTCCCATGGGGATTGAACCCAAGACCTCCTCCTTTGTTGGATATAGACGTCTGCGAAATCACACGAACAACACAAGGAAGAAGAAGAAGCTTAGAGCACAAACACACAATACTGAATGTATTACTAGAGAATGTACAAAGATAAGTAGCCCATTAGGGCAATAGGCGTATATACAAGTCAGGGGAAAAAAACCTCCTAAAGAGGGAAAAAGTGCCCCAGCGGTCCTAGTGTTCACACACATCACTACCTAAATATATCAACAAATCCCCCCTGGGAGTGATGCGGTGAACAAGGAGCTGGCATTCATGTATAAGGAAGTGCCAAGCTATGTGGAAATCACTCCGCAAAAGGAAGTAAGCCCAAAGCTTTGCGGAAAGCTTCAAACTTCTCCCTAGGTAGAGCCTTCGTGAAAAGGTCTGCAATATTCTCCTGCGTGGGCACATATGCCAACTTGATCTCCCCAGCAGAGAACCTCTCCTTGACATAGTGATAATGCACCTCAATGTGCTTAGTGCGAGCATGGAACAAAGGGTTCCTCGCAACTGCCAATGAGCTCTGAATGTCAGTGAAGATGGTGGTGGCAAAAGACTGGCCAACACCCAAATCAGCCATAAGTCGTTTGAGCCACACACACTCAATGGTCGCTGTGAAAGCTTCCCTGTACTGAGCCTCACAACTAGAAGTCGCCACAGTAGGCTGCTTCTTGCTCAACCAAGATATACATGAGCTACCAAGCATGAAGCAAAAACTACTGGTGGACACACGAGTGTCATAGCAACCAGCCCAATATGAGTAAAAAAAAGCATGCAAATCTGGCGGTAGTGAGCCCCCTTGGGATAAAACAACCCAAGTAGCCGAGTACCACTCAAGTAGCGAAAGATGTGCTTAACCGCCTTCCAATGCATGACTCCTGTGCAATGCATAAACCTGCTCATCTATGAGATAGAAAACTGAATATCTGGCTGAGTAATGCATAAGTAAATCAAGCATCCAATAGCCTGATGATAGAGAATAGCATCTCCAACATCATGAAGACTAAATCGTAAACCTGTCTCCATAGGAGTGGCAATAGGCTTACAGTCTGTAAGGCCAAAACGCTGCAATAATGTGTCAATATATTTCGTTTGACACAAAGCCATTCCACCATCAACTTGCATAAATTGAATGCCCAAATAGTGATGCAAATGCCCCAAATCAAACAGCTCAAATGAGGCATGAAAATCAGCCTTAAAATCAGCAATATGCTTCTCAATAGGACCAGTGAGCAACATGTCTTCAACATAGACAATAATGATCAGAAGCACATCATTAACACGCTTAACATATAGGGTGCTTTCAGTTGAACTGTTCTCAAAACCATGTGCAATCAGATAGGCATGTTTCTTCTCATACCAAGCACATGGTGCTTGCTTTAAACCATATAATGCCTTCTTTAACCTGCACACCTAGTTTTCATGTCCTTTCTGCACAAAGCCACGGGGCTGAAAAACATACACTTCTTCATGCAAGCCACCATTCAAAAATGTTGTTTTAATATCCAAGTGATTTACATTCCAACCATGATGGGCTGCAAGTGGACAAATGCTTCAAACAGTAGTCATACGACATGTAGGTGCAAAGGTCTCATCAAAATCAATGCCTCTTTCCTGCGCATAACCCTTTGCAACAAGCCTAGCCTTATACCTATCAACTGTACCATCAAGTTTACGCTTCAACTTGTATACCCACTTAGTGCCAATGGCCTTCTTGCCAGGAGGCAAGTCACATAAAGACCATGTACCATTCTTCATTATAGCATCATATTCAGATTGCATAGAAGCCATCCAATTTTCTGAATTATGTGCTTTATCAAAAGAAACTGGCTCATTCTCATCACAGAGACTAGACACAGCCATAGCATAGCAATCTGATGCAAAGGAGGCACTATAAGAGCCTGAACGAGTACGATATGACAAAGGTGCATCTAATTTGCTATCATGCAAAGTCTACACCATCCATTTTGGCATAGTTTTTGCCTGCTCAATATCAGCTCTCTCATCAACAAAGTGCGTCATGTAAATCTGCATCACAAATCGAATGATCTACATCATCATATGAAGCCTGCAAAGGCTGAGAAGTTGCCTCATTAGGACCAGCGTTAGACTGTCCACCTGTAAAAAGAGGCATCAAAGTATCATACATGTCTTTGGAGCTAACAGATGTCTCCTTAGTACATGAAAGCAATGGCTGAATAACATCTTCCACAAAGACAACATCACGGCTAACCAAAATGCGTTTAGTCTATGGATGATACAGACGATAGCCTTTACTTTCAGAATTGTACCCAACAAAAATACATTTTACTGCCTTATCATCCAATTTTCTCTGATGTTGTTCAGGCACTAGTGCATATGCCAAAATACCAAAAACACGTAGATGAGCAACAGATGGCTTGCGGTCATGCCAAGCCTCATATGGAGTGATAGACTATAGTGCTTGAGTGGGACACCTGTTCAGTACATATATTGTACACATGATAGCATCAAGCCAGAAACTATGTGGTAAAGCTTGACTCTTGACCATGCACCTCGCCATCACCATGCATTAGGAAAAAAGGTGAACCTTGCATGGGCCTTTTAGCTAAAGGAGTGATTAGTGATGGACCAATGAGAGGAGGGTGGTGGACACAGTCTAGTCTAGGCTAGGCCTAGGCTTCCCTTGTTTTTTGGTGGTCAAAGCTGGTATGAGTGACTAAAAACCACAAGTTCTTCTCAAAAAGTGGTTTGATAGTGCTAGACTTTCAACCATAGCCGTTGGATGAATGCAAAGATCCTAAGGCTTATGTTAAATCTCAAAAAAAAATCGGCATGGAATTTTGTCCATTCGATGTGAAGGAGATATAACGGTGTAGATTCAAATGCATGAAGAAAGGCGCCTTTAAATACATTCCGTTGGATGGAGCTAGATCGAAGGGCTGTGAAACCATATCTTTGGGAAGATCTTAAGATCACATTTGAGCCTTTAGATCCTGAAGCGATCGGACGGCGCTAGATGAACCTCGCCACGGAACTGCAGCTCGCCGTTTGTCGTTTTCTGCCAGTCGACACATACTCCCATTGCTCATTGAATGCTTGCTATTTTGTCATCTTTTGACAGACAAAACATCCTAATCTTGGCCGTCCATGTGATATAATCTAATGGACAAAAATGCCCACGACTGCTCAGCTTTTGGACAAGTTTTTGTCGTCTTGTGACACAAACTCCCTCCTTCATCTCAGCCGTCCGTGGGATTTTATCTAAGGGATACAAATATCCACGAGTCTATTCAAACTGAGCACATACTTTAGATACATTATTTTATTTGTGAAACAACTAGTGGTTTTTTTGTGGCGTGAAACTCTTTTTTTATTCATCTTAATCCCTAAAAATTAGGGATCCTTACAAGGCCCATGCAAGGTTCACCTTTTTTCCTAATGGAGTGACCTGTTCTTTTGTTCAGCAACTCCATTTTCTTGAGGTGTATACGACACTATACACTAGTGTTTTATCCCACGTTCAGCCAGAAATGCATTAAAATCAGAAGACATATATTCCCCCCCTCAATCAGAACAGAGGGTGCCCATTTTACATGCTGACAGATTTTCAACCAAAACCAAAAACTGTTTAAAGCACATGAACACTTCAGACTTTGATGTGAGTGGATAAACCCATGCATGCGTGGAAAAATCATCAATGAAAGTCATGAAGTAAAGATAAATTCCAAAAGAAGGACGCATAGGACCACAGACATCACTATGTAGAAGCTGCAATTTTTTAGTAGCCCAACTGAACCATCTTTTAGAAAGGATGAATGCTGCATTTTGCCCAAAATACAGCCTTCACAAACATGTTTTCCAGGTGCCTCAAGTTTGGGCAACGAGGACACCATTTCAGATTTTTGCAGGCATAGCAAACTAGCGAAATTCAGATGACCAAAGCAAGCATGCCAAAGCTTTGCATTTGACATAGCCTGAGAATCATTTACTACACATGCCAAATCATTTACAGATCTTTCATAGTCTATGAGCTTATACAGCCCACGACATAAAATGCCAGAAGCAATAATCACATCGCCATTTCATAGATCATGAACTGTACACTTGTCATCAACAAATTTCACAACCAAGCCAATCTTGGCTAATGCAGAAACTGATAACATGTTCTTTTTTATCCCTGACACAAATAAAACATCTGACAAAGTGAAAGATCTACCATCAACAGTAGTCAAAATGATCTTACCAACTCCCATAACAGGATAAGAGGAGTTGTTGGCGCATGTAACAGTATTCCCTGTAGGGGCAGCATCGAGTGAAGAAAAGAAACTGCGCTGCAAGATAATATGATTGGTCGCCCCACTGTCAAAATACCAAACATCTGAGTCTACTGCAGACATGCACTGCTCATGAGAAGATGGGTCAAAATTGCAAAGAGTAGTAAATGCCCATTCTTCTTCCTACACAAGATTTGCAGACTCTGTTTTTGGTGTAGAGACCCTTCTGACTAGCCAGCAAAGCTTGATCTGCAACTCGCATAATGGACTTGTTTTGCCTGGACTGATCTTCCTTCAATAAAACAGAGACTGAGTCCTCAAATGATAAGGCATTTGGATTGCCTTTCATCATCAACCGAAGAGTAGAAGCAAAACTCTGATATGAATCAGGAAGACCATTCAGAACGGTCTGCATAAGTGAGCTATCTGGTATAACCTCATCAGCAGAAATCAGTTGTTCCTTCAAGTCTTTGATCTTCGTTAGGAAACTCTCCATAGAATCACCTTCATTCATGTGCTCACTCTCCAACTGTTTTTGGAGGTAAGCAACATGAGCCTCATTCCTAGCTTGGCACAATGTGGTAAGTGTATCCCAAGCATCCTTAGCGTTTTTGCAAGAGCGAATGTGAGGAATAATGGCATGTTTGACAGACAAAGCTATCAATGCATGTGCCTGGGCATCTCTACCATCCTAACAAATCTCCTTTGTAGTAGGTGCAGCAGAAACAGTAGCACGAACTGGAATCTGCGGAATATCATCTTCGACACCATCTTCATCAGCTCCAGCACCTCTATTTGCAATACCTGTAGTCAGAGGTGTAACGGGACGTCTTTCAACACCCTACATAATGTTCCACAATCCTTTTGCAACCAATACATGTCGCATCATATAAGCCCATAACGGGTAGTTGGTACCATCCAACTTATCCTTAAGAGCCAACATACGAAATACATCACTACTTCTAGCCATGGCCGGTGACTAAAATACCTTGATGCAAAAAATTGACTGTATCTCAAAAAGTTGAACAAAACTTGTTGCAGAGCTAAAGAAAGTACGAAGCAGAGAAAAAGACGGGCCCCAAAATTTTTTCGATTTGGACATCAAACTTTTGTATTATAGTCATTCTTGTAATATATTTCCATTGTAAATGCACTAGAGGAGTCCTCTAGATGCATCCCCACAGAAAAGTAGAGATTACCCATGTACAATAGTAGGAAATTAGTCTCTTAGTGAATAAAGTGCCGGTCACTTGTGTGAAAGGACCAAACTTAGGGCTCATGTATATAAGTCACTTTGTGACTCATTGTAAAAAACTCTTGCCATTGTGAACAAGGAGCTCTTCAGAATTTTCGAGTTTGCCTCTTTCTTGCTGATTTTGATCTTCATTTCGCTCTTGTATGTGTGTGTGATGCTTGAAATGCATGTGTAGGACTGTTGTCTACCCCTTCCCCTTGATTTTGAGCTGTTGTAGTGCGTGCGTAAGCTAGGAGAAGCTGTGGCGCGGGCATTTGTGATTCCCGCCGTTCACTGTTTTTGCCATAACTTGAAGCAGAGTGGTCAGAATTGAGTGAAACTACCACCGTTGGATGCGTCTCGTCGAGAGCTTCGAAACAAATACCCTATTGTCTATGTTTGGAGTTCTGGACTGGGAGAAAACCTCAAAATACTAAAACTGCTGTGAGGAGCTTGCCGCAAACACTTCCAGTGTTTCAAAGAGTGTGAGAGGTAGTAGTCTTTTCTCATGCATGTTGGCTAAACCACTTCATATCCCATCACGTGTGCACAAGTCTTCATACACTTGGTAAGTCGCTCCTTAGGATTGACATTTAAATGTGTGTTAAAGTACCCACTATATGCACTTGTGTGGCAATTGAGGTATAGTCTCACTGGCACAAGTCCTTGAGTCTTCTTGGCTCAAGTACACACGTTTTTGGCGTCGTTGCCGGGGAACACTCAACCAAGGTGCCTTCGTGATGGTTATAAATCGAGTGTGATCGAATCGTACTTGTAGAGGTGAAATTGTCCTTTGGCGAGTAGTCAGTCACTTCAGCACTTGTTACTTCACATCCCCGAGGTGTGTGTGATAACTTTCAGGTTTAGGAGTAGTAGGAGGAGAGTAAGAAGAGTGAGGGAGTAGATTAGAGTAGTTTTCATCTTTTGTCTTGTTGTTTCATTCTCAGTAGATAGAAGAAAATCAAGTATAAAAGCCAAAAAGAGTCATTTTGAAAATCACTTGTTTCTGAGCAAGTATCGTGGAAGAGCTGTCAAGTATCGCGAGCTGCCGAGTATCGTTTCTGAGTCTGTGGAGTGTCTTTGAGCAAGAAAAGGTGTTAGAAGAGTGAGAAAGAGCATCAAAGGTGAGCCACTCAGTAGCTAAATCTTTCTGATCATTCAAATAATTCAATATCAGAAAGAAACGATCTGCGTCAGGTATCGTCTGAGTGCTACAGGGGGTAAAAAGGTGTGTTTTGATTGATGCAGAGAGTGAGGAGAGGAGAGAGGAACTAGGGAAACAAGGGAATCAAAACAAAACTTAAAAAATCTTTCTCAAAAATTGTCTAAGGGTCAAGTATCGTTTTGCTCCCGCGGTCGAGTATCGCGATACTTAGCAAGTATCGTGACCTCCTGTGGTTGAGTATCGCGATATTTCTCGTCGATCGTGTATCGTTTCATACCGATCGAGATACTTGGTCAGAGATCGTTTGCCAGCGATCGTCTATTGAGTATCGTGGATTGTGTATCGTTTCGTGCCGATCGCGATACTTGAGAAGTATCGTTTGGTCAAAGATCGCGATACCTGATAAGTATCGTGTATCGTTTTGCCAGCGATCGTTCGTGAGAGGTCGTGTCTCGTTTGGCTGAAGTATCGTGTATCGTTTTTTAGAAGATCGTGATACTTGCCAAAAGATCGCGTATCGTTTCATTCAAGTATCGGCGATCGTTGCTCGCGTATCGTTTGGGTCAAGTGTCGTGTATCGCTCCTCAGAGATCGCGATACTTACCAAATATCGAGTATCGTCGATTGTTTCAGTTCAGAGATCGTGTATCGTGGATATCAAGTATCGTATATCGTTTCCAGCCAAGTATCGTTTGGCCCAGAGATCGCTTAGACCAAAGATCGCGATACTTCTCACATATCGAGTGGCGTTTATTCCAAGTATCGTTTTCCTTCGAATATCGTGTATCGTGTTGTCCCAAGTATCGGGTATCGCCTAAACACAGAGATCGTGTATCGTGGATTTTTGGAGACAAGTATCGTGTTCTGACAAAATTCTTTCTTAGTCAGTTTTCCAGTCAAAGGCTTCTAGAAATTTTTGACCTGTAGTGAAGAGTACCAAAGGCCCAAGGGTATCAAAGACTGAGAAGAGTTGAGAAGTGGATGAACCTGAGATCTGGAAGAACCCTAGGAAGCCGAAGGAGTGTAATCTCTTCCGTAGGTAGTGTAGCAGAGCCAAGTAACCGTTCACATTACTCGGAGACCTCCAGTGAGTCAGAAGGAGAAATCCCCATGGCTTCAGAGGATATGCAAAACACAGTACCCATGATTGGCATGATGTCAATCATTGAGGAAGAGTACAGAACCTCCTTGGAGTATGTGAACTCCAACCACAATGAGATCCCCATTTATTTGGATGGTCTAAACAGATCTGTGGCCAGGTTAAAGAAAGCATCAGAAGCTTACATAGTGCCTAGACCAGCAGTCAAGTACGTAGGAGGACTGTACATGGACAAACGAGATATCCAGTATGTTGTCACAGAACACCCAGAAAACATCAATGAAATTGGTGAAGAAAATAATGCTGCAAACTTAAGTGGAGAAGGGAATGAAGAGCAAGTAACTACACCGAGAGGAAGATCTACAGTCGCGAGGATATGGAGAGGAGATCTAATCCCCCAAGATGACACCTTAATGGATGTATATTTGATCAATGGGATGGATCATCTCCTTAGAGCACATTCCTCAATCTGGGAAGCTGCTCCTAATCCCGTCACCATTTACGAGTTGCAAGATCCTGATTTTTCCACCATTATCACTTATATGGATAAAAATCAGAGAAGATATTGACCCATAACAGAAGCAAAAAGAGCAGAATTGAAATATCAAAACATCCCAGTGTTCCCTCCAAGGGACCAAGCCACTACTTCAAGAAACCCACTTGGAACGGCCCATAATGATTCATATCAACAGTCGGGCCAAACACAACAAACTCAACAAACACAACAGACCCAACAAACTCAAATCCCCTTCAGACCTCCTGTACAGTTCGCAATGCCTGTAAACAACCCTAACTACCGACCTCAACCAACTATTGACCCAAGTTATGGAGTTCATGCTCAAGTCAGACCGCCGGTAGTAAGAGGACCAGGCATACCTATAGGAAGACTTATTTTCCCTGTGATACTTAGACAACCCGAAGCAGGAAGACGACTAAGGCCAATCCAAGTTGCCAAATGTATGAGAAATCATTATGATGGCTCTAGTGAACCTTACAACCATATAGCAGAATTTAAACAAGTAATCAAAGCCGAGCAGGTAGAAGACTTTTTGATTCAATATGAGTCCTTTGGTCTTACACTGTCAGACATAGTGTTAGCATGGTTTCAACCATTGGACTCTAATACCTTTCAGAACATGGAGCAAGTATACCAAGAAATGATTGAAGAATTTACTAAATCAGGAATCAAAAACAATTCTTCATCATTAATCCATAGCTTCAAGCAAGTCCCTACCGAGTCAGTGAGATTGGCGGCCAGAAGGTTCAAGCAATATGTAGACAGATGCCCAGTAGAAGAGAGGCCGACACAAAATAAAATGGTGTCTTTATTTTTGGAAGGATTACTGAACGGATCTTTAAGATCATTGGTGTATGTGAAAAGGGTTCAGACCCTGCAAGAATGCATGAAGGAATGCATAGATTTAGAAGATAACCTTGCAGAGGATCTGAAAATACCCCAAGGAAGCTCTAAAACTGAAGACTTGACCAGTAACGCATCCATACCCAAAAACAACGTAGAGGAAATAGTTGAATTGTTAGCGAAAAAATTGAATGTTCAAGGATAGAGGAACTACCCCAATAATCCGATGAGAGTACCCATGCTTAGAAGGTGTATGCAGTGCGGAGGTGATCATCCTTCTCATCTGTGTACTAGGGGAGTAGTTCCACCACCAACTTATGGTTATAATAGACCCACTGTCCAAGGACCTCTACAATATTGCAGTGTGGAACAAAAATACACAAATCATAGCGCAGAAAATTGTCCCTACAATAGGCAAGCTAGACCCGCACAGCAATACATGAGACCATACGGATACCCTCAGAATCATCAGGGAGGTGAAGCTTTGAGGTATCCCTCTTATCAGCCACAGGCCCCAGCACCGCGACCATATGGTTATCAGGGATATACACAACCACAGCCAGTACTAGGACAACAACCGCCCCATCCTTAGAACGTTGTCCCAGTCAAGATTGCCCAACCTGAAGAGAACCTAGAGAGAGCCATAGTGCCAGCCACAACTTTGACTAGTAGTGAACCATATGACTCATTTTATGATCCTAGTCAAGGAACATACTCTAATTATGAAAGCTCAATGACGGAATATGGACAATTGTATGAACCATATGCTTATGGCATGGAAGCACCAGATAGTTCATACGGTTATGAGCAGGACTATGTGTCATTAATGTATACAGCGCCTAGAGCAACCATACCACCCCGACCCATGAACAGACCACCTGTACCCAGAGGACCATGTTACAGGTGTGGAGGTGATCATTACATCCGGGAATGCACATTGCCAAACCCCCCACCACCACAACGAGTCTGGGAAGGCTACTGTAATGATTGTGGTAAGGAACATCTTTTCAGAGACTGCCCCAAGAATCCCAATAAGGTTACATCCAATGTACAAATCAATGTAATAGAAGTAGTAGAATCATCAGGGAGTGATAAAGAGTACACAGTACCATTGAAAGCAATGACGAGAGCCAAAGCCAGAGAGACCCCTGATAAAACGGAGGAGAACAATCAAAGCGACAAGGAGAGGGACACACCCAATTCCACAGAGTTGAAGACTCCGAAGAACCAGAGAAAAGTATTGCCAGTAAAAGGTCCCAGAGATGGAAGCACCGAAGAGAGAGGCTAAAAGAAAAGAAGTTATTACAGAAGAAGGAAAAGGAGGAAAATGAACAAAAACCAAAAGAAGAACCGAAGAAGGAAGAAGGGAACAAAAATGTAAAGTATCAGAAAGAGGAGGTAGGATCAGTGTTAGCAGATCCTATGCCTGAAGAATTAGCCATGTGGATTCAGGCATATAAGGCACGAATAAAAGCAGGACCTACCATAGAGCAACATGAGAGAGAATATCCGAGAGGCGACTTACAAAAAGAAAGACTGGAAATCTGCAAGAAATTGATAGAAGTTGCACAACAAACCCTAGAAAAACCTGTATCGCCTTTACCCAATACCCGAATTTCTGAAGGAGAATTCCAAGAGTGTGTAAACACTCATGAAAAGCCTGAAGTAAGTAGACCACAGAATGAAGAACGTGGTGTTGAGAGAAAGGAAGGATCCATAGTTCCTGAAATAGAAGGAGAATGGACTAAGGATCTATGGGCACGAGTTCAAGAGGACAAATGGAAGAAAGTGGAAGGAATTGAACCACCCTTTGAAGAATTAGAAGTAGAAAACGAAATAGATGGTTCAATACTTGAACTAAATTCCGAAGAAATTTTTCCAATGGATGCAAGTGACCAAGGAAAGGAAGATGTAAAGGAACTGCCCAACTACACCGGGGAGTACGAGCACAATTCAGAATTGTATCGCATTCCCTCAATGAGGAGACG
The DNA here is from genome assembly GCA_020310875.1 of Ceratopteris richardii. NCBI lineage: Eukaryota > Viridiplantae > Streptophyta > Polypodiopsida > Polypodiales > Pteridaceae > Ceratopteris > Ceratopteris richardii. The sequence continues at coordinate 60,517,714 of CM035413.1, forward strand.
AGAAACGAACCCATCAGTCCAAACTTCGGAGATCATACAACGCCTTAGAGAGGTAAAAATCCCATGTACCCTAACATTTGAAGAACTGTTAAAGGTAAAACCACATTTGAAAGAGAAATTAATCAATCAATGGGAAGTCAAGGAGGAAAAGAACGAGATAGCAGATGAAGTAAACACAATGAGAATTCCAGTGGATAAAGTAGGAGACTTTAGTGAGGGAGATGAGGGAAATACCTGCCTTCCAATCACCTATAGGGGTTACACTACCAAAGCCATACTAGATTCAGGAGCTGGTGTTGGCATTGCTACCAAAGAAATTTGGGAGAAATGGAGAAAACCAGCATTAAGACCAACACGCATGAAAATACAAATGGCAGATGGACATACGGAAAGACCCTTAGGATTGTTGGAACGTGTAGTCTTCACCACGTGTGGAGTGGAATTCGAACACACTTTAGCAATATGTCACTTCGAAAGGCCAAGCAATTATGAAATGATCTTGGGAAGGCCTTTGATGAGACAGCTAAAGGTCGTGCAGGATTGGGGAAAAGACGCAGTTTACCTATAACACGCAAGAACCACCACTAGGATAAACCTACATACATACACTTATCAAGATGTTCCACCTCTACAATGGAATCAAATCCATAAAGAGGAAGACGATCAATCGATTCATAGTGCAGGTTCTAGTGATCAGTACTGGATGAACGAGGACACTCATCTGTGGATATGCCAAGCTGCAAAGAAGGAAGAGGAGAGAAGAAAAAGTTGGCAGCAGAAACAAGGAATAGTGAGGTCTGTACAAGATCCATCCTATATGCCACAAGTATTTCCGGATGAAGAATTCGGACCTCACGGCTGGATGGAAATCTTAGCTACCCTCGATGTCTGTGTAGACGAAGAAGTAGTGACCATGAACGAATGTACAGATGAAGAGGGTTAGGATGTTAGCCTGTATATGGTAGTCCTTCAGGAGGCAGAAGAAGGAGAAGTGATCGAGAAAGACTGGGAGGAGGACTACGAGAGCATCGAAATGGAGCCCGAACCCATGGATCTAGGGAATAGAACCACCAACATAAATATCACTACCAATGGGAAACACTAGGAACTTACACAGAAAGGGGAAGTAGAAGTTGAAAGGGAATCAGAAGATGGAGAAAACAAACCCCAAGACCAATTTGAGGTACCAACTCATTTTAAAAAATATGAAGTGGAGGAGAGGAAAATTGCTATTCAAATGCCGAAAAGAGAAGCACAGCCTGGAATAGCATATGATAATAAGGAGCAAACCAAAAAGATAGTTGTAACTATGGAAGGAGGAGCGGAACGATGTACCTTCATAGGACAGGATGTCTCATTAGAAGAAGAGCAAGAGTTAATTCGTCTCATAAGAGAATACCGGATGTCTTTGCTTGGACTTATAAGGACTTGAAAGGAGTAGATCCATCTACATGCGCGCATAGAATCCCCATGACATCCGAAGCCAAACCTTCTAAACAAAGACCATACACTTACAATGATGTGTATTCAGCCAAGATAAAAGAGGAGATAGACAAGTTACTAGATGCTGGATTCATCTATGAAATTGAGCACACGGAATGGGTGTCACCTCTAGTGGTTGTACCAAAAAAGAATGGAAAGTTAAGAGTGTGCATCAATTTGAAGAAAGTGAACGCCGCAACAGGGATAGTTATCCCTTATCAATCACTGATCATCTCTTGGAAAGGGTAGCAGGGAAGGAAGTTTATAGTTTTCTGGATGGCTTTTCAGGGTATAATCAGGTAGCCATTGCTCCTGAGGACCAACATAAAACAGCGTTCGCAACTGAGTGGGGAGTATACGCCTTTAGAGTCACGCCTTTTGGTTTAACGAATGCCCCAACTACCTTCCAAAGATTGATGTGTCATGTGTTCAAGGAATTTTTAAGAAAAAGTATGGAGGTATACGTGGATGATCTTTGTACATATTCAGCCATACGATCAGAGCACATCCCTGAACTAGAAAAGATTTTTGCCAAATGTCGACAATATCGAGTATGCCTCAATCCTGAAAAATGTGTCTTCATGGTTCGACAAGGGAAAATCTTAGGACATATTGTCTCTAAGAATGGGATTTCAACCGATGAAGACAAAATCAAAGTAATTTTGAATTTACCAAGACCAAGGACTGCTAAAGAAGTTCAAGCATTTATGGGACATTGTGGATACTATCGAAGATTCATACATATGTACGCCATAATTGCTAGACCTCTTTATGCATTATTGACTCTGTTTAAATGGACCGAAGAATGCGAAAAAGCTTTTAATGAGTTAAAGAATCGATTGAGTTCAGCACCCATCCTTCGAGTCCCTAACTGGAATAAACCGTTTCACATTCATGTGGATGCTTCCAAGTTTGCCATTGGTTGCATCTAAGCTCAACCTGCTGACACAGGAAAATTGGACCACCCGATAGCCTATGCAAGTAGACAATTAAATCAAGCGGAACGCAATTATACTACCACGGAGAGAGAAGGCCTAGGGATGGTGTATGCAGTCAAAAAATTCAGACATTACCTACTGGAAAACAAATTCAAATTCTTCATTGATCATCAAGCCCTATTGTACCTAGTCAACAAGCCTTGTAATACAGGACGACTAGTACGATGGTTTTTATTGCTAATGGAATTTGATTTTGAGGTAATAGTCAAAAAAGGAAACACCCACATAAGAGCAGACCACTTATCTCGAATGACCCATGGAGAACCACCCATAGGAGTACCAGATGATCTGCCAGATACTTACCTTTTTAACCTGGAAGTATGTCCTCAATGGGCAGAAAAATTGATCCCTATACTTACACATGGACCTAAAGATGGGATCACACCAAACCAAATGCAAGACCTCTGGAGGACTAAAAACCTTCACATCATTGCGGGAAGTTTGTACCACCAGGATTCAAGTGGATTATTGATGAGATGCGTGGAAGAAGAGGAACAAGAAATGTGGCTTCAGAAAGCACACATAAACCAATGGAAAACTCATTTGAATGCAAATGGAACGTGGAAAACACTAAAGAGATTTGGCATATACTGGCCAACCATGCAAAGAGATGCACATAACCATGTGTCAACCTGTCAGACCTGTCAAGAACAAATCCCAAATGAGAACTCTACCTTATGCTATTCTACAATAGCACCAAGATGGAGCATGCCTCTAGTAAAGTTCTTGAAAACTCAAGAATACCCTGACGGAGCTACTTTAGCAAGGAAGCGTGCTCTTGAAGAACAAAGTAAGGATTATGCCATCATAGGAAAACAACTCTTTAAATGAGGGAAAGATAACCAATTACGAATGTGCATTCACGAAAATGAATATCTTTCTGTCTTAGAGATGGCTCATACAGGAGCTGCAGGAGGACACTTCTCTGCAGACAAAACAGCAAAAATGATCCTTTTTGCTGGAATGTGGTGGCCAACTCTACACCAAGATGCCGTAACATATGTGCAACGGTGTGATACTTGTCAACGAACGAAATATCCAATTAGAAGAGATGAGATGCCACTTAGGCCCATGATGAGTGCTAGAGCTTTCACAAAATGGGGAATAGACTTCATAGGACCTATTAGCCCACCAGCAAAAGGTTCACACGCCGAATATAAAATTGTTGCCACAGATTACCTGGAAGCAAAAGCAACACAGAAAAATGACGCAAGAACCACAGCCAAGTTTCTCTTCGAGAACGTTTTCACTAGATTTGGACTACCTATAGAAATTGTGAGTGATAGAGGTACGCACTTTGTTAATGAGGTGATAGAAGCCTTATTGAATGAATTCTTAGTAATTCATAAGAAATCAGCCCCTTATCACCCACAAGCAAATGGACAAACAGAAAGTTCAAATAAAATCTTGTGTACGGTTCTCACCAAAATTGTCAATAATGGAAGATTTGATTGGGACAAACAATTGCATCATGCAATTTGGGCATTCCGAGTTGCATATAAAACGGCCATTGGAACCACACCTTTCAATTTAGTGTATGGGCAAAATGCAATTTTGCAAATTGACTTCTTAGTGCCTACATTGAAAGTGGCCCAGCAATATGAGTGGAACGGTCATGAATTGTCCCAACAACTAGATCAAATTGAGAAGTTACATGAGACTAGATTGCAAGCTGTAGCAGGCATTTATGCGGCTAAACGGAGACAGAAGGCATATTACGATGCACATATAAAAGACAAGGGACTTAAAGAAGGCGACTTAGTCCTAGTATACACCCTAAAACAACATGCAAAGAAGCTACAAAAACGCGGATATGGACCCTTGATCATAAATCGAATCTCTACTAGTGGTGCAGTCAATCTCGCCACACTAGACGGAGACATTCTCCCCAATTACATCAGTGGATGCAGGGTAAGACGATTCATGGAGCCCTTGACTGATCAAATGCTAGAGCGATTGGTAGTTGCCCAAAATAGAAAAAAAGAAGAAGAGAGAATACGAGAGGAAGCGAGACAGGAAGCATTGGAAAGTAAAGAAACGGAAAGAATGGATAAGAGAGCGAGATGAAAGATATCGTCTAGGAGAAGAACTCATCCCGATGGCTAATTTTAGAGCCACTCAAAACCTAGGATCGCAAAGAACACAACCATATTTAAATTTGGGAGCAGGAAAAACGGAGTACCACTTGGTGAATGCTCTCATTGATACAGGAGCAGCTGTGAGCTGCATCAAGTTTTCGTTGACCCAAAAACTCTAGGAGACAGTACGTCCATCGATGGCCCAGTTGATAGGAATAGGAGGAACAATTACTCAATGCATAGGTGAGATCACCTTACCGTTGCATCTTGGCAACAACACTATGGAACAAAAGCTGTTAGTGTGTCATGACCAAGATTTACTTCAAGAGGTAGTGTTAGGTCAAGACTGGATTTACGAATACGAGGTGACCATTCAATTGGCGTTAGGATATATCTCTGCCCGAATAAGACATCGCGAAGTATTCAGCCTGCTAGATGAGCGACCACTCACATCTGTAAGCATGGAGCAAACAGTTCACTCTAATGAACAAAGTCCTGAATGTACGATTACCAGCACTATAGGAACACCTTCATCGAGTACTGAATGTGCGGACACATTGAATTTTGCTTGCACACCATGTTCTGGTCTAACCAGTCTTGAGAGTGTCAATTTAGCTGAAACACACCTCACCGAAGCACCATGCATAAGGGAGACTAGTCCTCAGAGTAATTCAAAATCTGTATCCATTAAAATATACCCTATTCCATACTCTAACCAAGCGTGGATAAAGAAAGACCAAGTGGAGGAGTATCTTCAACAACAGAAGCACGACCGACATCAAAACAAACGAGCAAAGCAAAAACCAACTCAATCTGAACAACGAAATCATCGACAAGTTGCTACAATATGGATTCCAAAGAAAGTCGTAGCCGCTCAACAGGATCGTTCGCAAATATGGGTTCCTAAGTCATGCACTACAAAGAAACCAAATCAAAGGGATGATCCACAAAACAAGAAGAGCCAATATGGTCCACAAGCAAAACAACCATAGAAAAGGAGTTACTGGAGAAAGAAGGAGTCTGTAATGGCAATCCGACCCATTCCGAGATTCACAAATCAGATAAAGCAGACCTACAACAAGAAGAAAAGAGCCACATTCAGTGGAAGGGGGCAACATACGACAAGGCCCAGCACCATGAAGCAGATTTGGAAGCCGAAAGACAAAATGAACGGCATGCATACGCCAACTACTTCCAATTGCACACATATGGAGTTTTCGAGACCCCAAGTATGCATGATAGGGTCACATTACAAGGCCAAGCATTCGGCACATCCTTTTTCCATTTCAGGATAGTCAAGCACATTTTCCTAATGGGGAAATAGGAGAGCACTTGTACATATATTAAGAAAATACTCCAAAAAATTTAATAACCGCTTCGGCTATGAACTAACTTTTCTGTTTTCCTTTTCAGATGAAAATATAAAAATACATAAAAATGAGAAAAATCCAGGTATTACCTTTCTCACACACACGGGAAAGGGACGACACTATTCACTCGGAGCAATATCGAGCTTATAACCAACATATAGAGGAGGATTTATGAGAACATATGGATACTAATTCATACTCTATATTGAGTGCAGATGGCATCTACTAGTTCTGAAGCTACTCAAGAGGAAGAGGTCCAGCTTTTCCCAGTCGAGGCCATTACAAAAGCAAGAGGTCACTGGTTCCGAGATGATCAACCAGTGGCAGATCTCATCTTCATGGCGACAATCAAAATTATGGACACAGATCATTACTTTCCAATCATGTCACAAGATTTCAAAACGATTATACAAGGAGTACCTCATATTGAGGATGTATGGACACAAGCGGGCATAGAGGCATTTCTCAAACTACCTATCTATGTTCCGGACTTTCAAAGATGTGCGCAAGTAATGAATACCATGCAGCCTGCCGCGACGAAGATCTCAGTCCCAGAAGCCCGAGTATTGGATAAAGTAGGGACATGGAAGACCATCCAATTCACACACGAGTTAATCAATAAAGCCTTTGGATGGAATCAAACAGGAATTACGAGTGTCAAAGACGAATGCCATGATCCCAAGAAGAGATCATTCTTGGAGATAAACAGAATTGACATAGAAGATGCTGTGCGATTGGTACATCAACATTTTTGCTTTCCCAGCATGCACAGGTATACAGCTCCACAGAAGATAGTAGTCCAACTATTATCACATGCCATGAGGCAAATTGGAAACAAAATCAATTTAACAGGGTATGTCCAAGAAAGGTTATTTGAAGCCCAGAAGAAGTGGGGACAAAAGAAATTTTTGAATGGTAGTTCAGCTCTCACATTAATGATATATGAAGCTTTGGATATGAAAAGTTGCTTACGGGAGATGCCAACCTCAGAAGGGCTAGCCAAGTATGCAAAATCAGCTACGGTCCCTATGAAGAAGAAATCGGTAGCTATGGTTGAAGAAGCTGGAACCAGCATACAAAAACCCATGAGAGGTACGAAGCGTTTACGGGAAGAGGAAGCACAAGCTACACCACAATCAAAGAGAACTCATCTCTTATCAAAAATCACGACGGCACAAGTGCCTATTACAAAGAGAGATCTGTCTGCTGCCCTCGAAGAGACACATCAGTATATGCAAGGGCAGGTAAATTTAAACGTGCAAGGCCATCATTATAGACAGGCTAGTCAAGAGAAGACACAACGGAATCCAGAGCAAACACCAAAACAAGCTGGAAGATACAAAGAACTAGGGATCGATGATTCCAGTACAAATACGGATTCCAGCCCTGAAAAAGATACATTGGATACTGATATACGGACAGAAACACAAGAGGATGAATGGAATGAGATTGATCAAGTGGAAGTCACGCCACAAAATCAGGAAGAAAAGGAAAAGAGAGTTGAAGAATCTATGGAACCGGAGCACGTCATTCAATTGAATGACACTACAAAAATAAGCATCAAAGAAGACACAACCCGTGTTGCACATGTAAAACCACCTATTAAAGAGGAAGAACAAACTCCAGTGAGGAAGGAAACGGAAGGGCTACAAAACCAAGAACAGACTGTGATCGAGGTGCCCGATGACACCCCTCAAGGAAACAAAGAAGACATGGGGGCTGAGCCAAGGATCCAGCTTCAGATTAGGCAGCCCAATGATACTACATTACATCTTGCACAGGGAAAAGATATCAATACCGGAGAAGAACCGAGCATACCAAAAACATGGCTTAACGTGGATGTTACTCAACTGAAACCGGTAGTCAAGCAGATGATTCAGACAGCCATGGACACTCAACAACAGATGATGGATATAGATGCCGACTATGATCAAGCAAGAAGAGAAAAGAATCAGTTTCAATTCATGAGTGAACAGCTATCGGCACAATTGATTGCAGCACAAAAAGAATTAGCAAACAAAAGTACTGAAGTGTTGGCAATCAAGACACAACATGAAGCATCCATCGCTCAAAATCAACAGCTGCATACACAACTAACCGAGTTGCAAAGATTACACGATGCGAGCGAGGCTGAGAAAGAGAAAATGAAAATGAGAAGCATGCTATTAGAGCAACAACTCAAGCTGTATATGGAAGAGAACGACAGCCTCCGCAACAGAAATAAAGAACTAATGCAGTCTTTATTATATGATCAACCAATCATACAACAGGAATCCACAGAAACCAAAGACCAAGAATTACGGGATCAGATCTTAAAATATGAAGAGCTGCTAAAGCAAGAACAAGCCCAGATAGCAGAATGGAAGAGCAGATATGCCAATAAAACCAGTGAACTGAAGCGTCAATTACAAAAGGTGAATGCCAAACTGGTCCAAAGCTATAGTGAAAACATGGATCATGTAGCTGACATAGGTAAAGAATTGCTGGCCACCAAAGAAACACTCAGAGCAGCCATGCAAATGGTAAAAGAGAAAGATGAATGCATAGAACAGATGCAGACTCAAATAAAAGAGAAAGCACCGATCAGGACACCAGTAGTGCCAGAAAAGGAACATCCTACTGACGGGGTAGAGGTAAGCCCTCTATCTCACCCGATCTCTAATTCTCCAATACGTGAGCAGGTGGCGGATATACATGATGACCATCCTATGCCATATACTGCAGAAATAAGTCAGAAGGAACGGGCACTAGTGGTGTCCCGATTAACAGAAAATTTTGAAAATGAAGTAGTAAAAGTCATGAAAGAGGCCAAGATCAAAGGTAAAGACCTGGACAAAATCATGAAGCCCTTCAATATTCCCTATGGACTCTTGAAAGAAAAGACCAGACGCTATATAATAAAGATTACAAGGAAGAGTCCAGATGAGCAGCTAAATTTCAAACATGATACATTCGCATACACTCAAGAAGAGTTTGAAGCTGCGCAACCAGTGTGGCGGCGAAAATTTTTGGAGAAACATCCCACACTACGAGTGCATTGGCAAGCAGCGCCATATGCATTCCAGGTAAACCCTTCATTTTGTCCACTACCACGCAGAAGGGATACTAGGGAATTTTTGGATTTGCAAAGAAGCGGCACTATCAATAAGCAGTGGCTCAATTATCCCATGCTTCCGAGCCCGCCACATAATTACTTGCCAATAGAGGATTATATGGTCAAAACCATAGAATTTTGGCTACAGAATTACGCGATAGTACATGATTTAGCTGTAAAAATGACAAACAAAATACTTAGCATGATCCTCACCGTTTTGAAGGTATTCAAGCACGCAGCTTACACCTTTTTGAACTTCATCGGTATTAATTAGGGTACGGAGATCCTCATTTTTTATCTCTCAATTATGTCTAGCCGCCCAACAATAATGGCATATTATTCTAGAATTATGTTCTTGCCAAGTGTATATATGCAAACCTTCGAAGAAGCTTTCTTTATAGGATTTTTTGAGATAGATTCAGAGATTTTTTTGAAGATGTCAGCTAATTTAAATGCCAGATTAGTGACATATGAACTCAGCTTCTTCGCAGATCACAGACAGCCACCCAATGACGGTGTGAAGGTAGAACAATGGAAACAACTCATGATACGTGAAGCAAATCAGCTAAATGATACAGAGCAAAGAGTTTATCAAACATATGCCCGTCGCTTATCAAAGCCTGTCGGGGACGACAGAGTCCAGGAGGGGGGCAGTGTTGAGGGAGAATCAAGTAAGAAGAAGAAAAGAAGAAGACAACGAAAGAAGCAGCTTCACTAAAAAGCAACATTTGAAGATATATCTCTGCAAGAAGCCCCGCAGGGGTGCATTACCCATCTCTGCACAGAGCCCCGCAGGGGCACGCATCAGGCAAAAAGGCAAAGCATCCAGGTCATGCACGGTGGAAAAAAGCAAACAGCCTCAAAGCAATACAACGGGGTCAGATGTGTGCAACCAGGACAAATCAGAGGACCAAAAGTTATAAAGGGGTAGAGGCTGAAAAGTTTAAGAGGGTGACTAAGAACAGCACATTCCTAGTCACTGGTGGCGTGCGTGGCAACCCAAGTCAACAGGCAAGACAAGTGCAATAGGCTCTCGAGTAGTAGAGCTTGAATCAAGAAGGCCATCGAATCTGCATGTCTGTTTAACTACAGACAATACTGACCACTAGATGCGTGCGGGAAGCAAAGTCTGTCAAGGGACAACAGAGACGAAGAGGGGGAGAGTGTTGCAGAGCTAAAGAAAGTACGAAGCAGAGAAAAAGACGGGCCCCAAAATTTTTTCGATTTGGACATCAAACTTTTGTATTATAGTCATTCTTGTAATATATTTCCATTGTAAATGCACTAGAGGAGTCCTCTAGATGCATCCCCATAGAAAAGTAGAGATTACCCATGTACAATAGTAGGAAATTAGTCTCTTAGTGAATAAAGTGCCGGTCACTTGTGTGAAAGGACCAAACTTAGGGCTCATGTATATAAGTCACTTTGTGACTCATTGTAAAAAAATCTTGCCATTGTGAACAAGGAGCTCTTCAGAATTTTCGAGTTTGCCTCTTTCTTGCTGATTTTGATCTTCATTTCGCTCTTGTATGTGTGTGTGATGCTTGAAATGCATGTGTAGGACTGTTGTCTACCCCTTCCCCTTGATTTTGAGCTACTGTAGTGCGTGCGTAAGCTAAGAGAAGCTGTGGCGCAGGCATTTGTGATTCCCACTGTTCACTGTTTTTGCCATAACTTGAAGCAGAGTGGTCAGAATTGAGTGAAACCACCACCGTTGGATGCGTCTTGTCGAGAGCTTCGAAACGAGTACCCTATTGCTTATGTTCGAAGTTCTGGGCTGGGAGAAAACCTCAAAATACTAAAACTGCTGTGAGGAGCTTGCGGCAAACACTTCCAGTGTTTCAAAGAGTGTGAGAGGTAGTAGTCTTTTCTCATGCATGTTGGCTAAACCACTTCATATCCCATCACGTGTGCACAAGTCTTCATACACTTGGTAAGTCGCTCCTTAGGATTGACATTTAAATGTGTGTTAAAGTACCCACTATGTGCACTTGTGTGGCAATTGAGGTGTAGTCTCATTGGCACAAGTCCTTGAGTCTTCTTGGCTCAAGTACACAAAACTGCTCAGATGAATTTTGTTAGACTTGTAGCGAACTTCAAGACGCTTATACTGGCGAACAAAACTTGGTATGTACCCTCGGCACAAAAAGATGAAATAGCCTGTACAAGCGCTACAATAGTGCGTTCGGAGGTGGAAACGAGCTCAGATTGCGATTTCGGCACCACACAGCAAAGCTATTTTGATCTCTGAAACATCTTGAGTATGCTCACCAAATTTCGTGCAAATCTGAGACTGCAAATAGAGGAGTGGTGATGGTGCTATAGATGAAGCGACGACTTGCTCTGATACCAATTGTTGGATATAGACGTCTGCAAAATCACGGGAACAACACAAGGAAGAAGAAGAAGCTTGAAGACTCCATGTATTCCTCTTCCTTCCCCTTTTGTTTTTGACAATGGTGTCATGTCGCAATGCAATACCAATGTGGTAGACAAGGGGAAAACTCAATGCATTGATCACCCTCACATGTTGTTAGTTGATGACATAGCAAGCAAAGACAAGGAAGAAGTTTTTATCATAGACCATATATACTTAGATAGTTGGCATGAACACTCAGGTCTAGTAGGGTTGTTATTGGGCTTTGTCATGATCCTAGACCTCCCCACAAAGTATTTAAAACATGGATTAAAACCCATTGGGAACCTCATGGTTTGTTTGTAAAACACATCCAATACTTCCCTAATAATTTCTACCTTTTCTTCTTTGAGGAAGCAAATAGTGCTTTGCATGGGATAAGTGAAGCTCAATGGCTCATTTGGAATACTCCTACTTCCTTCTTTAAGTGGCATATAGGCTTTAATCCGAAGGGTCCCAAGCCAACTAAGATCCCGGTATGGGTCAAATTCACCGACGTGCCTATCGACTTCTACCCGTGGATTGAACATTTAGGAAATATAGTTGGTAGAGTTTGAGGGAAGAAAATCCAGGAATAGCATTATTAACCCTAAATGGGACCCACAGGTCTTAATCGATGTCGATGTGTCCAAGGAAATCAAGATGCAAATTGTGATTAAAGACTCTCAAGGGCTAAAGCTGCATACTCAAAAGATCATTAACCGGAATCTTCCTAATGCTTGTTATAATTGCTATAAACAAGGGCATTTAATTCGTGATTGTCCCTTCTTCAAAATCAAACAGAGTCTAGTAATCAGGAAAAAATCGAAGTCATCCCAGTGTCTATTAACAGTCCTAATTTGCCGAGTAAGACGAAGGTGCAAAAAACAAGAAGAAAAATTTTAAATCTGAAAATCTCTATGATATTCTTTTAGAGGACATATCTAACCCATTCGATGATAAAGATAATTTTGGTGCTTCTTCTAGTGTTGTTGAACATGATGAAAATGTCAATCCTAACAAAATGGATGTAGGTGAGACTAAAGCAGATCATGTAGCCACTATAGACAACTTATCCATAAAAAACTGGAGAATTGTTGGCAGGAGAGATAAGGTGTTTCAAGAACCAGTCAGTCATAAAAGCATCCCATGCTACTCTCATCAAGTAAGGGACGTCCCCCCTCCTATATTGGAGAATTTTGATCAAGAACTTGATGCTATGGACCAGGACGCTATAGAATCCATGGATGGGGATGGTGAGCATTGTGAATATATTCCCATGTCTCAAGATGTGGAGATTACTAATGATCACTTCAAAGCCACTAAACCTAAAAGAAAAGATATTGTCAAACTATCCATATCTACTCCTAAGCCGACTAAGAACAGTTGGATATAACTACTTGTGTTTTCCATGTTTAACTTGAATATCCTCTCTTTAAATGTGACGGGGCTGTGACGGGGCTGACTGATGCAGTTAGGCACAAAATGATAAGTTGCTGGCTAAAGTTGCTACCCAAGTTGCCTGATATTCTATGTTTGCAGGAAGTAAAGATTGGTGGTGACTCTCTTCGGAGGCTCCTCAACATTGTGGCCTCAAGCTACACCTGATACCACACCGACCACAATAGTGGAAAAGGTGGTGATGTTATCAGGCTGTCTAATTCAATTACCAGTTCCTGTCGGTGTTCTATAGTTTCTATTTATGCATCTAACCTCTGTTGTGAAAGAAAAGCATACTGGGATGAGTTGTGTAATTTTGATGGGCATGTCATCCTTGCTGGGGATTTTAATATGGTTATTAATATTAAAGACAGATGGGAAGGAAAAGGGAATTGTATTAGTGGTGTTGAAAAGCTATCGTGGGTTAATTTGTGCAATCATCATGATCTTTCTGACATTTCTCACAACTTGGGGTTCTCTTGGTCTAATAAACAAGCTAGCAATAACTATAGGTCGGCTAGACTTGATAGGTGTTATGCTATTGCTGATATCATTCATGGTTGGTGGGATATTAGTGGTAAAATTGACCATTCCCTTCTTGTCTTCGATCACAAACCTTTATGTCTGACTTTTAGGAAAGGTAATCCTGAGTACAGGTCCGGATGGCCCCACATAGATAACAGTCTCCTTAGACTTCCTAGCATCTTGTCTCGCGCCAAGGAAATTATTTCCTCCCACTTTGGGAAGGCTAGCTTTCCTACTGTTGCTTGGGATCATGCAGTTACTGACATCCAAAAGCTGCTCACCCTTCATAGGAAGCATGCCTTGGAGTTAAGGGCTCAAAGGAGGAACTCGAGTATGAATCAATTGAACTCCCTAGATGTTAACTCTCAAGAGTATATTGATTGCTCTTTGAGGCTGTGTAAGGAGAGATATCTTGAAGCTAGAAACTCCCTTGCCTTGTCCAGAGAGTTTTGGAGTGAGAACATGGATAGGAATAATAAGCATATGTTTTCTCTCATGAAGAAAAGGAAAATTAGGGATTTTGTCCCTTTGATTAAGAAAAGTGGAGGTGGTTCCATTACTAACATTGAGGAGACCTTACAAGAGGTCAAGTGCTTCTTTATGGATGTTTTCTCTGTGTCTCCCAAGTGGGGGGAGGACATCAAGAGGGTTAGAGCCACCATTTCTATGAAAAAGAAAACAATGATTCCTTAGAGCTTGGTTCCAATCTTGGACCTGCCCCTCACTGCCTGTGAGATCAAAGAAACCATCAGTAAATTGAAACCCCGAAAGTCTCTAGGTTTGGATGGTTTGCCTAATGAATTCTTCTTCATCTTAAGGGATTTTCTCACTCCTTACATTCTCTTGATTTGGGAAGAGGTTTCTAGTAAAGGATTGCTCCCTTGTGCTATTAACACTGGGATTATTAGGCTCATTCATAAGAGAGGGCCCAAAGAAGACTTTAATAACTGGAGGCCTATTACCTGCTTGAACACTATGTACAAAATTTTTGCTTCCACCTTGGCTAGGAGGCTTAGTCCCATGATGGCTCAATTCATTCTTCCTAAACAGAAAGGTTTTATCAAGGGTAGATTCATCTTGGATGCTATCATCTCCCTTTGGGAAGGCATGGACTTTGCTAGTGATTCTGGTCAAGACTTCTACTTTTTAAAAATTGATTTTGACAAAGCCTATGATAGGATTGAGTGGGACTTCATCTTGCAGTCTTTACATGATTTGGGGTTGGGTAGAAGGTTTATTAAGTATGTGAGTTCTCTTTTTGGAAACGCTTACTCTAGGGTTGTTGTTAATGATCATATGTCTCAACCCTTCAAGTTGGTTAGGTCCAAAAGGCAAGGTTGTCCTCTTGCTCCCCTTTTAGTTACCATAGCTAGTGATGCTTTGGGCTGGCTTGTGAAGGATGCTAATTCTGCTGGCAATATTGAAGGTATTAAGATTCCTAACTCCCCCTCCCCTCTTTGTTGTTTACATATGTTTGCTGCTAATACTAATGTTGTTTTGAAAGCGGAAGCCAAATCCCTGTCCAAGTTTTTGGAGTGTCTGGATCCTTTTTGTCTGGCCAGTGCTTCTAGAATTAACCATAGCAAAATAGGTTTTAAATCTTCTAACAATGTGATACCTGAAAATACTATTCAACTTGTTTATAGATTGATAAAAGATGGTGAGGTCTTTAGACTTTTTGGGATTTCCATGGGGTTTAATGTTTCTTTTGCTCAGAAATGGGAGTGGGTGTATGAAAAATTCAAAAAGGGAATGGCTCTCTGGTATGATGTGAACAACTCCCTTCCCCATAGAACCTTTATTCTGAATCACTACTTGCTTCCTAAACTTGTGTATTTTCTATCTTGTTGGACTCCTTCCAAAAAGGAGCTGGGGCAAGTTATATTGTTGGCTAAAAGGGTTTTATGGGGTGGCTCTGCTATCAGTAAAAAAATTTCTTAAGTTTCTTGGGATACTTGTTGCCTCCCTAAAGAGAAAGGTGGGTTGGGTTTAATGTGCCCTTTAAAGATGGCTGACAGTTTGGCTGCTAAGTGGATATATAGAAGCATTGGGTGTATTGAAATTTGGTCTATCTTAATTCACACGAATGTGTCTAAATTCTATGTTTCTAATTATAGGTCTTGGCATAACTTAAATTTCTGGGATGTAATTTCTTGCCTCCACCCCATTTCCCCTCTTGGGAGTCCTCTGGTTTGCAAGATTTAGCAGGCTTGGTTTAAAGCTAAAGCTTTAGTCATCCCTCCTAGCACTTTGAGTTCTCTCATTGATTTTTACCTACACGAGTCTCCCTGGCTACGATGGTTGGCTCACTGGAACAATGGCAGCATTTCTATTAAAGAACATAAGTGTCACAGGCTTTCCTTCAAGCCCTCCAGGGACTTTATGCTGAATGGGAGTGTTATGAAAGACCATGTTCTGATTAATGAGACTAATACTTCTTTATCTTGTCTAAAGGTGCTAGTGCATCACAAGAATATGTTGGAACTTCAATTGAAGCAGTGTATCTGGAAGGAGCTCAAGCTCTGTGATGAATTTCAAAAGGAGTAAAGGATCGATCGATGGCATCATTCCTAAATTGATCAGGAACTAGAGTCTGTGTTGGTCCCCTTCTCAGTGGTCTTTTAGATTCAAATCTCAGTGAGCTTACCCTGACAGTAGCAAGCATTCTTTTCTCCAATGGTTGATCATTCATCAAGGGTTGTGGGTGGGTCCAAAAGTCAAGAAAATATTTATTGATGGAGGAAAATGTGCATTTTGTGGTAGGGTGGAGGATGTTTTTCACCTCTTTTTTGAATGTGCCCATGCTAAGCCCTTTTGGGACCCTGTTGAAAACTTCCTTCTAAAAACTAAGGCTCCCAAACTTCAAAAGTTGGATGTCTTGCTTGGATGCTACAAAAATATGGATATGTTACTTTGGAACATCTAGAGAGGCCACGTCCTTTGGGCCATCTAATTGAGCAGGAATAACCAGGTTTTTGGTCATGTGAGGAAAAACTTCCTCATTTCCCTCCCTAGTTCTCTTAGAAATGTGGCTGTCAATTGTATTAAATGTATTGTCAAGCCCTCTTTATCCCCTCATGATTTACACTCTATCTTGTATGATTATAAGTTCACCAGATGGAAGGCCTTGATGGCCCAGGTGTATTCTCATCATAGATTTGCCATGTTGGTTTGCTTGTAAATTTCTGGGTTCGTGGTGCTCCTGCCCTCTGCACTAATGTAACTTTCCTCTATTAATTTATATTTTCTTGCTTTCTCAAAAAAAAAACTAGTAGAGAGAGAAGAAGGCTACATCAAGCCCTTTAGGCTACTACGCTGCAATGAATTATGATGGACAAAGAGATTGGCGGCTGGACGGTGATGACTCAGGATGATTGGGCTTTGGCATGTGCTTCTGACAGTGATGATCCCCTCCTCTGGTAGGTCCTTTTGATGGTGACACTCCCCTCCTCTCGCGGGTCTTTTTGATGGAGATGCTCCCCTCCTTTGGCAGGTCCTTTTGACGGCGACACCCCCCTCCTCTCACGGGTCCTAATGAGGATGCTCCCCTTCTCCCATGGCTTATGTGCAGCGCACGAGGAGGGAGGGGGACAGAGAGAAAGAGAGAGAGAGAGAGAGATAGAGAGAGAGAGAGAGAGGGAGAGAGAGAGATATATATAAGAGAGAGAGAGAGAGAGAGATGGGGAGATGATCATAGATTTGCACGACAAACAAAACGAGGAAGAGAGAGAGATGGAGAGAGAGAGGGAGAGAGAGAGAGGAAGAGACAGAGACAAAGAGAGATATGTCTCATTATAGTTTAAGTTCTTCTTTTGTGTATTATGATTTAAACCTTAACGTGTTAGTTAATAGTTAGAAAAAGTATAATTAATAACCTAAGTGCTAATTTAAGTACTTAGCCAATGGTAATTATTTTAATTAGCTAATTAACATCCGATTTAATTAAGTAAGTTAGTGTAAGTGTTTTATAATAATGAGCATGTATAGGTGTATGCATATATGTGTGCATACATGCATGTGAGTATGAGTGCATAAATATGCATGAATGCATGTAAATATGAATTCAATTAAGTATATACATGTTAGATATATGTATACATGTATGAATATGAATAAGAATGCATGTGCATGAAAGAGAGGGTGCATGCATAAATATATGTAACAGATTATGAGCAAGCATATTTGTGAGTGTGATTAGTGGATGTGCATTTATGAGCATGCATATGTGTGTGAGAATATATGCATGTATGCAGGTACATGAGTGCAAGTATGTATAAGAATATGTATGAGAATATGAGTGTATGAGAATGAAGCATGCATATGAATGTATGCATATGTGTGATGAATGCATATGCATGAGTACATGTGTATGTGTGCATGAGTTGTATGCATACATATGTATGTGAGAGAGGCATGTGCATATGTAGTATGTGTATGTGAATGCATGAGTATATATGCATAAGTGTATGTGTATATATGCATCAGTGCATGTGTATGTATGATGAGAGCATGCATATAAAGTGTATTATTATATATGAGAAGTGTATTAGCTTGTTGAACATAAGACAGCTAATTAGTATATGTTAGCATAATTTTAAGTTATGATAACTCTTGAGTGTTAGGTTTATAAATGTGGATTAATATAATTTAGTGAATATGGATATTCATGTGATTATTTATGTGCATGTGTATGTGAGCTAAAGTATATGTGCATGACAATAAGAATAGATGCTAAGGTAGATGAAACGCATGTGCATGTGTGATAAGTATATGTACATAAGTGCATGCATATGTATGTATGAATATGTGTGAGTGCATGTATGTATGTGTGAAGTGTAAGAATGCATATGAGAGTGTGAGTGCATATTAGCATGCATGAGTGAGTACATGCATAAAAAGAATGCATGTATGTGTGTGATTCTATGCATGATAAAAAATGTATGAATGCATGTGCATGAATGTATCTAATTGTTAATATGCATGAACATATGTGTTTGCATGTACATTTGCATAATAATGCATGTTAATCTATGCATATAAAAAAAATGTGTGTTAACATATATGAGAATGAGAATATAAAGAGCATGATAATGATAAGAAATACATGTTTGAATGATGCATGAGATAGAATGATTATGTTAGGGTGCATGAGCCTGCAAGAGAATATATGAGCATAGAGATTGCATGTAAATACATGTGTGTATGTATATAGGTATTTATACATATAAGATAAATATAAGTTAACCTGTACGCATATGAATGCATAATGTTAGATGCATATACTTCAAGAATAGGAGTATGTGTATATGCATAGATGTGAGTGAATATTAATATAAAGATATGAGAGAAAGAGTTAGCATAAGTTAGCATGCATCTAAGTGTATGTTAACTTTAAGAAAATAAATGTGTGTTAGCATGTATATAAGATCATGTTAGCATGCATCTTTAAATATAAAGAATATTTGAATGAATGAGTATAGTATATATAAGTGTGTTTTATGTTTAACGAGACATACTTATGTTTTAAAATTAAATATTTGATAATTTTTATAAGTTTTTTTATTTTGAATGTTTTAGATATTAATGAAGAAGTAAAAACCAAGAAATACTACCAATAAATTTTCATAAATTTATGATTTAGATTTTAGTGTTCCTTGTACAGTTGTAATTTCAAAGTTAAAGCCTCGGGGAGTAGGCTTCGGTTGAACCTCCATTAAAAAAAAACATTAGTCTTGTTTTCATTGATTTGAATAGCCGTATTTCCAATAGGAGTAGGTAAAAGAGGCTCTAAAATAAAAGAGCTATGTATATCTCTGTTTTCCATAGAAGATTTACATGAAGATCCAATATTTGCAGATATAAGAAATAAAGTGCAAGATAACAAATTGATTGATAATTGAATTGTATAATAGAAATGCTAAAACTTTTAGAACCAAAAATAGTCCTATACAAGTACTTGAGAAAAATCCTAATACAGATTTTAGAAGATGCTCCTATACAAATCTTTATATAAAAAGTTCAATACAAGATTTTATATTTCAAAGGTAATAAAAAAAATTAAGATGAGCGGCATAGAAGCAGCTCCAAGCTCATAGATTTTGTCAAGTGTTCAGTGCTCATCAATTCTTCTTCAATTGTTCTACAAAAGCAACGTTCGAATAAATTTTTAAGATTTTAAAACTCAAAGGTTAAGAATTTAAAGTTAACTTTAGAATTAAGAACTTTCAAATTAAAAAGAAATCAAATTATTTAGTCCAAATAACAAATCAAGAGATATATGAAGCTCAAGCTTAGATTAAAGTAAAACAATTGAATATATATTTTTTTGATAAAAGTATATATATTTGAAAAAGGAATATATAAATAGTAAAGCCTAGGAGTTGGTAAAGCCAATATTCCTGGCTTTATCATCTAGGAATAGATTTAGACAGTTTAGAGAAATTATAGAGCCTACCATTAGAGATTTATTACTTCATTCTAGGCATTATCAAGAATGCAAGATGGGGGAGATATTTATGAACATGATGATAGAGAAACAAAGAACACACATAGTCCAAGCCATCTTAAGAGAAAAAGGAAAATTCACTAGCTTAAATATCATCAAGTACGTCGATGCATTTGAAGAGCAAGTGCAAATCCAAGGTTTACCTAATGATGTTTTAGTGAAATATTTTGGTCATGTAGTTTCTAATTCAATACTAGGAAGCATTCAGATTGATGTTAATAGACCTTGGAAGGCATTTAGGAAAGAATTACACAAGATGTTTTATCTTGAGGACTTTAGTCAACATAGTTGCTATAGATTTTTACGATGGGTAAACTCTTCAAAGAGCAATGAATCTCTAACTTATCTTCATGGTGAGTTTATGAGACAATTTTTCCAACTACCTAAAGAGAATAGAAACGCATTAAATCCTTATCTGATTATTCATTTCCTCAAGATATTAAGTCCTAAGGATAGAGCTGAGGTAGAGAGACGAATAGAAGAGATAGGCAAAAGATATGGTCTTAGCAATGATTGGAAAAAAGTAAAACGAGAAATGGAGGTTTTCATGCAAATGAAGTAACAACAATCCGTTTTGTATGCAAAACCTAATGCTTCTCAACCTAGGGAGTTACCTACTGTAGGACAAACTGATATGCCAATGCCTGTGACTACGGCTGAATTTCAACTATACATTTTATGTAAACAAATGGAGAATGTTATGAACATGCAGGCATCTCTTTCCAAAGAGGTTGCCCAATTGAATAATAATGTATATTCCATGAGTTTCAATGAGCCTCGAGCTAGCAGTAGTGATGTAGGGCAAGCAACACCCATACAGCCAGTCATGCCACAGTATATTCCTCCTCAGCTATTTTTTTAGCTAGCTCCACCTACTTAGTTCACTGCTCAGCCATCATTTCAAAGGAACACTAAAAGAAAGGGGACTGACGAAAAAAGGTGTGTGTGGTGTGACAACCAAGAACATGCAACTTATGCTTGTGATGATTTAAAAAGTGCAAAAGAAAATCAATTAGTAGTAGAGATTGATAGAAAACTCTGTGACTTTAGGTCACGAGTTTCTTTAGCTATCAACTGGGGCAAAGGAGGAATGAAAAAGCTGTCTGAAAATTCAACAATCTCTAATGCAATTGCCAGTACTTTGGCTGCTAGATTAGAACCAATAAAAGATAAGCCTCTTTCTATCGTAAGCCAAAATCCTTATTCTATTGAGGCACTGGTGAGGGCTAGAGATGAAATAATGTGTAAAACAGCATGGTGCTCTCCTTTTGATCAAGCCTTTGTCTATTCTCACATTGCTAATGTTGAGAAGAAATGGAGGCGAGATGATATGCAGGATGATATAGAAGAAGGGGATAAGAGGGTGACCAGAAGACAGATGAAGGAGAATGAGAAGAAGAATTCAAAAGCATGCCATGGAGATATTGGAGAATGGTCAAAATATCTCCCATTTTCTCTATGGGCCGATAGGATGATGTACACAAGAACAACTGGTTTTATGCCAGCTGAACTTATGTACTGTAAAAAACAGATATTTCCTATACATACTTAGATAGTAAATTGGATGAGCTTAGATTGGGAAGATAATGTTTCAAGAGAATAATTATAAGCATTAAGAGTTAAACAATTAAAACAAGGTAATGAAAATTTAAAAGAAGCTATTACAAAATTAAAAACATCACAATTGAAAAATATAATCTATTTTGACAAGAAACATTGATTGAGGCTACAACCAATAGAGAGTGGGGATTAGATGCTTGTATATGATAGTACTTTTGAGACTCAATATGATGCATATCATAAATTAACTAAACATTGGTTTGGGCCATATATTGTTGTTTTTGTTTTTGAGACAAGTACATATAAATTACGAAAACTTGATGGTAGTGCTTTGAGAAATGTGATTGCAAGAAAGAGAATAAAGCTATTTAAAAGAAGAGGAAGTAGTGAGTTTGAGCTGGATGAAGACTTCTTGGAAGACGAAGAAGAAGATAAAGCATAATCAGGTGAAATAATTCCAATTGTTGTTTACTTTTAATATAAAAATTTTATTTTATGCATTTCATAATTAGGAAATGATTTGTTTCTGGTATAAAAGAAAATTTATTAAAATTATATAGATAATAAAAAATAAATCAAAGTAGGAATATGTATGCAAGTTGAAGGTCCAATTTAGGGAACTTATAATGTGTTGTGAGGATAGGAGAGAGGAACACGACCTACAACCTTTAGTAAAAGTGAATTTACTTTATGCAAGTAGGCTTCTTTTATTTTTTGAATCCGTTTAGCAAATGAGATCCTACTTCTGACTGTAGCATGCTTCTAGATTCTCGACTGATTGGGAGTTAAGCCTTTCCCCTTTAACAAGAAAGTTGCAAAAAAAGAAAGAAAAATGAATACATCAAGCAATACATTAATGGCTATTGTAAGATGGAAAAAGAAAAAGAAAAGAAGAAAAAGCAAAAAGCAAAATAAAGAAAAAGAAAAAGAAAAATAATTAGTATGTTGTGGTCTAGAAATCACTTCTGAAATGTATTACGGGCTATATGAGGCGGAGGTCTACTACAGAAGAATTAGTTAGATGTATCTTATAGTAGAAGACTAAGAAATAGAAGATATAATACTTATATAAATTAAATATTACTTGTGGACACAGTTAATGGAATGGTAAGTACCAAAACTTTCTAAATAAGTATTATGAGATTTTCTAAGTTTGTCTTTTAGTTGTATGCATTGAATGAAATTATTTCCTATTTATATTTATATAATTTTATGAAATTTCTTTGTTATCAAAAACTTAATTTGAATTTAGAAATATTTTTTATTATCTAATTTAAAGTCAATTTATAAGATTTTCTCAAAAGAATTTGATGCTACTTTCCATGAATTGTAGGTTGGCCCATCAGGATGATGTGCAAGTTTGGTAGGGGCAGATGTCGAACGGATTTCCAAATCCATATCAACACTCAAAAAATTAAAATCTTTTTTATTTTTAAGATGAATAACTTTTATTTCTCTCAAATTATTTTGATACATTTCTTTGACTAATCTTCTTTCTTGAGTACTTGTAGATAAAAGAAGAAGAAAATATATTTTGAACACATGATGGAGCGATAATTGAACCCTTATTTGAACCCTTCATTTAATGACCATTGATACATTTGTGAGATCATTAAGTGAGTTTAATGTGTGCCCATGATCGTATGATGATATCTATGTGAGAATGATAGTGGAATTAAGTATAGATAGGTATATGTGTCTATGCTTATGTATAGATGGGGTTGTATATTTTTATATATGAGAGCACTTAATTATGTATGTGTTTATGTTTTTACGAGTGTGAGTGTGTTATATGAATGTGAGTTTGATGCCTTTATGTATGTGCTTATATATGTATACTTGAGAGTTACGTATGTGTGTACCTAGGACTTTGACATTGTACGGTTTTGTCTACCTAAACATGAGTATATATATATAGAAGTCCATGATGTATGTGGGTACAATTAAAACTGATTTGTTTAGCTTTTCTTAAGTGGGCATGTATGTGTATGTGTGTAAATATGTTTGTATGTGTGCCAATGTATTTAGGTCTATAAGGTTTAATATATGTGTGCTATGTGATTAGACCCATATTATATGAGTTATAAATGTGCATCTCCATTGTAAGTGTACAAATTGTTCCAAGAACGTTCATAATCAATAGGTTTGTATTTACATATATATGGTAGATAATTCTTGATAGGTATATGTGGTTAATAAACACTAAATATACATATAAATAAATTATATATAAATATATATGTGTGATATATATATATATATATATATATATATATATATATATATATATATATATATATATATATATATATATATATATATATATATATATATATATATATATATATATATATGAATAATTAATATAAATGTATTTATTATATAAGTTAAAAAAATAGGGTTGAATTTAATAAATAAATAAATTATAATATCTAATTAAATACTTATTTAATCATTAAATAATATTATTAATATACTTTTTATTACAAAGTAGATAATTCTACGTGTGTGCATTAGTATTAGTATGCTTAGTGACATGTGTTAGACAATTATAAGAATGCATGAGTATGTGTATGATAACTATGTATACGCTAGGACTAAAGTATTAGTTAGATTTGGTATGCCTACATGCCTAAGAAAGAATTAAGTATGTATATATATGTAAGAATCTTGTGTTTTTCTCCTCACGTTGCTTCTCCAGGTGTGTGTTTTCGTTCGAGATAGAGATAGAGAGAGAGAGAGAGTCGACTGAGAGAGAGAGAGAGAAATCGTCTGATGTAGATGGATTTGATGCAAACATCGCCTACAGAGATAGTCTATATATAGAGAGAGAAAGATATTAACTTTTCCTCTCTCCTCTACGCTTCTGGCAGCGGCTTCTGATAGGCAACAACCATTCGCGATTGCAGGCAGAAAGAGCTATGCGTAGAGAGATAGGAGAGAGAGAGGGAGAGAGAGAGAGAGTTTGAAGTGCCGACTACTTTTAGCCGCACACAGGTCAAGGTCTAAATTTGATGCTCACCCCTAAATTTGAGGGTTCAACCCATGGCACGGACACTTGAATCCTGGAATCTGTTGTATGTCATTGTTGGCCACCGTTTGACCATCCCTGCGGTAGTTATGACTGCCGTTTAACCCAGTCTTGCAAACCCCTATCCTTGTACAGTTGCAATTTCAAAGTTAAAGTCCGGGGGAGTAGGCTTCGGCCGAACCTCCATTAAAAAAAGAAAAACCCATGAAGTCCAGCTATAAAACTATGGTCTTCATATGAAGTTTTACACTAATTCTAAGCCTTCATACACAATTACGTGTACGTTCATACACAACAATAAACACATAGATACACAGAACTTAGATACATATATATATATATATATATATATATATATATATATATATATATATATATATATATATATATATATATATATATATATATATATATATATATACACACAACAATAAACACATAGATACACAGAACTTAGATACATATATATATATATATATATATATATATATATATATATATATATATATATATATATATATATATATATATATATATATATACATGTATCTGTGATATATATATATATATATATATATATATATATATATATATATATATATATATATATATATATATATATATATATATATACATGTATCTGTGATATATATATATATATATATATATATATATATATATATATATATATATATATATATATATATATATATATATATGTATATATATATATACATGCATACATAGATACATTCATACGTACATGTACATTGTACAATGTGCAATATGCATGTATGCTATACATTCATACGTACATGTACATTGTACAATGTGCAATATGCATGTATGCTATACAATGTGCATGTGTGTATGTATGTATGTATATACGTATGCATGCATGTATACATACATACATTCATACATACATACACACATACATACATACATACACATTTTACACAAAGTTATCTACAATGTTACTCAAACATAGATATTATCAATCTACGTTAGCAAAGGCAAAAAACAGAACTATTCGTGAACTTACATGTGAGAAACCATCGTGCATGCCTTGGACAATACAACAAAAAAGAAAGCCTTTGACATTGAAGAAGGCAAATTGAAAGATTATCAAGAAAACAATCAAGACATTGAAGAGGTGGACACCGACGTCAAAGGCCTAGAGATTCCTGACAGTAAAGAAACCTTGCACGAGGGTTACACTACAAGCAAAGAAGACGGTTTTACTACTAGCAACGAAGATAACATGGATAGTGAAAGCTCCATCATCGGATCGACTATTCCAGAAACGGAGCTGGAAACGGTGCTCAGTTCTTCCCAGCAGGAGGCATCCCGCAAAGGAAAACAACCTATGGAGTTACCGTGGAAAAGCCCCCACAAGAACCTAATGCTAACTCGGGATCCGATCCGAGCGAAAAAGAAAGATGAACCCAAGAAAAGAAAGGACAAAGCTCCCTCCCGCAAAGAGGGCTCACTACGACAATGTTCATCATCTCGTTAAATGCTAGAGGGCTAACAGACCCCTCAAGAGCGATCATCATTGGTCAATGGCTTCGCGACATTAGCCTAAACCCAGATTTTATATGTATTCAAGAGATTAAAATTGACGGAGAAGACCTCCAGAAACGGCTTAGACATGTCTCCTCGACCCATGTTTGGATTTCAACGGTGCATCAGCGGGGGTCCGGTGGAACAGTAATCGGTATTAATCAACTCTGGTTTGAAAAGCTTGAGAACTCCATTGAAGATGTATGCCATCGATGGATTGCTGTTTCTTTCGGTGCTCCCTTTTGTTTTACTTTAGTTTCTTTGTATGCCCCTAATGGGGAGTTAGAGAGACTTAACACTTGGGCCTCCTTGGACTCGCTCCCCCACAACGTGCTTATTTGTGGTGACTTCAACATGGTTGAGGACCCTATGGACAGATGGATGGGCAAGGGCAGGGTCATCAATAGTCGGGAGAAAGAAACGTGGGACAAAACTAAACTACACTTGGATTTGGTCGAATTCAAAGACTCGAAGGGCTTTTCTTGGTCAAATCTCCAAGCAGGCGAGGACCTGAGGAAAGCTAGACTTGATCGATGCTACATTTCTCAGAGTTTTACTCATCAGTGGGGCCACCCCTCCCTCTCGCAACGCACCGACCTCACCATCTCTGATCACTACCCGATCGTCATCACTTTTCAACCCCCCACCAAGATCCGTAAGGCTCCGTGGTTCCATGCCAGTGTGCCCTCCTTCTCTCTCCCCTCCGTCCATCAAGAAATTTCTGACATGTGGAAGGAGGCATTCGCCTCTGGCTTGTCCCCAGCCAAGTGTTGGAGAAGTGCGGTCGATAAGTCACGACAGATCATGATTAGATCCAAGAAGATGCTTGAGACTGTGCGGCCGGCTCGTAGAGAAGCTCTATATCATAGACTCTGGCGGCTCGAGGAGGAAGTGAACAAAGGAAAATCTCAAGCCCAAAAAGGACTTCGAAAGATCAGAGCGCTGCTGAGATACGAGGAAGAGATACAAAGGAAAAATTTGCAAATTTTTTTCAAGGAGTGGTGGGCTGGCAAAGCCGACAAACCCACCAAAGAGATGTGCCGTATCCTCAAAAGGAAACACAATAGAGAATCGATCCCCTTATTGCTAGATGCAAATGGCAATGTATGCAATACGGAAGAAGATAATTTCGGGATCATTGAAGGGCACTTCACGAGACTCCTGGGGACCTCAAACCCCCTCTCCCACCATAGAAGGGACTGTATGGCTGCCATATCTAGGGTTTCCCCCCACAGGATACCACCCAACCTTCACTCTCTGCTTCATGCCTCTATCTCTGAAGCAGAAATCATTGAGGTCATTGATGCCCTCCCCTCAGGTAAAAGCCCGGGACCCGACGGGCTCACTAATGAGTTCTTTAAATCCTTCAAGTTGGTGGTTGCCACCCCTCTTCGTTTGGTTTGGCAAGAGGCACTCAAGTTTGGCGTGCTTCCTTCTTGTCTCAACAATGGCATTATCAAGTTAGTACACAAAAAAGGGGAAAAGAACAGAATAGAGAACTGGCGTCCCATTACAATGCTCCAAACAGGATACAAGATCATCGCCAAAGTCATTGCGAACAGAATCTCTTGCCACTTGAGAGCGTGGTTAAGCGAGGACCAAAAAGGTTTCATCAAAGGCAGATCAATTTTGGAAACCATTATAGATATCTAGGAAGGTCTTGAATTTGCAAATGAGTCTAAACAAAAAGTTGTTTTCCTCAAGATCGACTTTGATAAAGCCTACGACAGGCTAGAATGGGACTATATTCTACAGTCGCTACAAGATCTTTGATGTAGTCAGAAATTCACCAAGATGATCGCGACCCTTCTCGGAAACGCATCGACCCAAATTAACATTAATGGAAATCTTTCAAAGGTGATCAAACTTAGAAGATCTATTAGACAAGGGTGCCCATTGGCTCCCCTTCTCTTTGCCATTGCCACAGAAGGGCTTAGCAGGCTGGTGGAGCATCAGGTGGAAGCTGGTAACATTAAAGGCCTTCGTTTGCCGCATGACCACAGTCAGATCACCATGAGAATTTTTGCCGACGATATGAACGCTTTTGTGCACAATGATAGTACCAGCCTTGAGACGTTCTGGAAGTGTCTTGCTACTTTTTGTGAAGCCTCTGGATCCACAATCAACCACTCTAAGACCGCCTTTAGAGCTATTGGTGGGTCACAGCCCGACCTTCTCATTGATCATGGCTGTCAAATCATTCCGCAAGGCCAAATTTTTCGGCTTCTTGGGATTCCCTTGGGGTTTGGCGTATCTATGGAACAACGGTGGAACTGGGTGCTTGCCAAACTCGAAAACAAGCTTAACTATTGGAGAGGTATGCAAATCAATCTTGTTGGTCGTGCTATGGTTATCAACTCGTTCCTCTTATCATCTACCATTTATTTCCTTTCTTGTTGGAGACCGAAAGAGCATGACCTGTCCAAACTGGATAGTATTTGTAGAAACTTCCTTTGGACGGGCGACCACAATAGGAGGGGGGTGCCTAAAATCAAATGGTCCATCTGCACCAGCCATATAGATAGTGGGGGTCTTGGTATCTTGGACATTGGGTGCATGGCTAACAAACTGTCGGCCAAATGGATGATTAAGGCTTGGTGCAACGGGGAGGCCTCGTGGGCCAAGCTGATCTTCAGAAACAAGAATGAGTTGGCGCTCATGGGCTTCCCAAATTGGAAGAATCTTGACATCTTGACCCTGTTGTTTTCCCCGATCCCCGTCTTCCCGAAAGGCTCTAATCTGGTGTGCTCCCTCTGGAAGAGTTGGAATAAAGTCAAAAGCTTCACAAGAATAAGTGAAGACTGGAAGTGGGCTGCCGGTATGAGACAAAACGACTCTATCTGGTTTCCGATCCATGGCATCCGGAGTGTCGATTCTTGGAACATTCAAAATGCCAAGAAGCTATGGAACAAAGGCTTCAAAAAATGGAAACATCTCTGGAAACAAGACACCAACCGCTGGATCAACTTTGAGGATATTGATCCTAGCACCAACATTTCGCATGAAGAATGGAACACGTTGCAAAGCAGATGTCTCGCCTGGGACCGACACAAAGTTCGCCTGCTCATGGGACACGACATGTCGAGCTCGCTTGGTCTCAAATGGCACAATGGGAATAGCCTATCAAAAGTCCCGAACATCAAAGAAACGATCGACTATCAGGTTAACCTCAACAAAAAGTGGTGCCTGTCATG
The DNA here is from genome assembly GCA_020310875.1 of Ceratopteris richardii. Classification (NCBI taxonomy): domain Eukaryota; kingdom Viridiplantae; phylum Streptophyta; class Polypodiopsida; order Polypodiales; family Pteridaceae; genus Ceratopteris; species Ceratopteris richardii. The sequence goes on from CM035413.1 coordinate 60,546,952, forward strand.
GACGCGGCTTCGGTGGGACATGAAGTTCATGGCTATCTGGCACCCCCTCATAGAAATCAAAAAGTCTGTCCTCTTATGGCAAATCCTTCATCATGGAATCTGGACCAACCTTAAGGCTAGCAAAATTTGTGGGATCCCTCCCTGGTTCAAACGCTGCCACCGGTCTATCGAAGATGTTTCACACATCTTCTTTACCTGCCCCAACTCCAACAGACTCTGGCAGGTGGTTGGAAAGAGAATTAGACTTCAAAAACGTCTCAGTTGGCAGCAAGCCCTGCTGGGAGAAGCGATCGGCTGCTCCGCGACTCTCTGGAACGCCATCAGAGGGGAGGTCCTATGGAAAATCTGGCGGGAAAGATGTGCTTTCAACTTCGGTGACTCCCCCAAGGAGTGGTCAATTGAGAAATCGTTGTTCCCCCTTGGCAAAAGGATCGTCAACTGTAAAAAATCCCCCCCCTTTAGGCATCATCAAGTACTCCTTTTGATCGATAACAAGCTTAAACCCAAGTGGGCCCCACATGAGGGTGATGAGAGGGTAATTAACCTTCTTTGTAATGTCATCTAAGCTCTGTAAAAGCTTCCCCTGCTTTGTGGGATTTGGGGGGTCCCGTGGGCACTAGTCCCCTTATCTTGTACTTTTCTTTATTTAATTCAAGTCCGGGAGAGTAGGCTATTGCCGAACTTCCTTTATATTAAAAAGAAAACAATCAAGTGAAGAAGACAAGTTGAAAGATTATCACGAAAACAATCAACTAAAGCATCCACAATAGCCCATTGTTTCTCCACATCTTGTTTGCAGTAGTATTTCAACTACAATTTCTATGATCATAAAGGAGAAAGAAGGAATTAAGGCTCAGAATATATTTTGTATAAAAGTCACACGCCTTAGAGATGAGTACTTCACTGAAGATGCATCGAATTAACTTAAAGAAATCAAAATAAAGACTCATCATTTTTTTCTTCCTTTCCTCCTTCTTACGTGAAGAGAAGCACTGGTAGATGGAATGCTACCTTCTCCCAAATGCCTCCAAAACCGATGGTAACAATAAACAGGTTTTTGATATAAACCGACACCGATGGATCCCTCTCTACCCTACACTCATCTCTTGTGAAATGGTTGCCTGATCAACAACATTGAAACAACAAGTGAATCTCTAGAAATTTGTCTTTGATCATGAGTGAAGCCAAAAAGGGAATAGAGATAAATTAAACATTAAAGGCATAAATATCAAACTCTCAAGGAAAAGCATACATTCAGGCTTTAGCAAATGATACAATGGTACTACTCTTTTTTATAGCAGAACAACTGTAAACTAGATTAAAGGAAAAGAGTACAAAAAAACTAAGGAAGAGTTTCAAAGCAGACTTACGAGCTTGTTATCCTTTTCCTGGGGGATCCACTTCTCTTGGGTACATGGGCATAGCTTATGTGAGTGAACGTGCGATTTCACGTATAATCTCTGAAACAAAGAGATGAAGTTTTTATTGAAAGAGAAACAACTTAAACAACAAAAAATTTATTTAAAGATACATGGATAGTAGTGACCTTATATACACACAAGATTCTCCTGGTCAAATTGGTTTGATCTCTGGTGCAAGGAGTTGCCGGGTCTTTCAATGATGGCATCGAAGAGCGTAATATTTTCTCCATAAGAATGTAGCGTGCTTTTACTCTACAAATTTGTAAGGAATGAGAAGTGAACAAACAAGACTGAATTGTGGTTAGGCATCAGTGAAGTTCTACTACTATGAAGTACAATATCACGAAGCATTACTCTATTGCATGCATTCGCAGATACTTTTCTAAATCTCATATTCTGTGGGGTTACAAGTTTTCATATAGGTTAGATCATTTCACCTGCCAAAAAAACACAAGTTCTTCAATAGTAAAATGGCTTGTCCTCGGTTCTGTCTTTCAAATAAAACTGATGAAGTAAGCATACTTGTTTTCATGCATTGATCCGAAAGGAAGGAGCTATACTTAGACACAATGTGCTTACGAGGAATTTATCTATTTAAAAACGACCAACCATTGCAGTCAGACCCAGTAGCAAAACTCATGCTAGCAGATTGTCAAAATTTTGTGCGCAAAGATCAAAGTCATGGACATTAATCCGCTTCTCCATAGAGCTGATGATGATGTGTGGCTTTTACGTTCTAATAAAAGTATAATTTCTCCTTTTGCACATCATTGTCATAACGTTATAAATGCCAGCAACCATAACTTCCTACACTGACAAGAAAGCGCACAATTTTCGAATCCGATGGGTCCAAAATGATGTAGAATTTCTCCTAATAGTATAGAAAATTGAATAAATGGATTCATTTCAATGTGCACAAGAGATCGAAAGCTTATCATTTACATAGGGACAGCTCTATATGCATGGATATTCAAAACATATCGGGAGGTAAGTACAAACTAGATCATTCCTTGTAATGGTGTGTTCTGATGCATCTAGAACATGCCGTTGCGTTGGCCATCATGTAAGGGGCCCTACATATCCACAGAGAAGATCACACAAACCATTTGCAAGGAAGGGGGGAGACAGAGAGAGAGAGAGAGAGAGAGAGAGAGAGAGAGAGAGTTACCACGAATGGGAGTTCCTATGTTGTTCTCTATCTCACAAAGACACAGAGATGGTGTTGTCTTGAGCACTGAGAGAGGCCTGGATTGCCACGATGGATGTCCCGCATAGAGAGCATGTTCTCTCTTCTTGGTCGAGCCGTTTGTAAATATAATCACAGTGAAAAACATTGTAGAAGCTTGGCATGATGTGCAACTCTTGACCCCGTTCGAACTCACATGGACAAACTGCAAATCCAAAATGTCCTCTTGTCCCCCATCCTCTTGATGGGACTGATTCCCCGTTTTGCATTGTTCATTCATTCTTCTTGCATACTCCATTGTGTCCTCATAGACCATCATCAGCAGAGAGTCTCGTACACCTGACAATGCACTAAATCCATAGCCAGCGACTCTGTCATGGTGAAGTAAGGATACTGGAAATTGCTCGCACCCGATACTCTGACGTCTTCCAAAACATCTATGGTGTTGCTTATGCTACAATGTGACTCCTTGCGCAACGCAAAACCCAAACATATCCAATACATGGACGCAAAAACTCGTGCAATGCAACTATGGGAATATTGATGTTGATAGCTAGTATATCAGGGCGATAAGTAATGAGGACATTGAGGAGGCAGGCAAAGCTGATAAGAACAGGACTCAATCTGTGAGAGGAACTGAATAAGGAAGACGAGTGATAGAGAACCTGAATGAGGAAGACAACTAGGATCAGTGGATCGTTGTGTCTATGTAACACAGTGACACCCCACAACGAAGCCTCGCCAATGCCCTCCATGCAAAATTAATTGCCATAAACTCTGTCGTACATATTAGATGAAGCGTAATGAAATTTTCACGTACATATTAGATGAAACCTAATGAAGTAAATGAAATATCGATTGGAACTTCAAATTTTAGAAAATAATAGTTTACTTCGAACCACGATAAGGCCCTACTTGACATGCCCTGCTCTGCATTGCTCTTCAAAATCTAGTCAGTCAGAGTTCACCTGCCACATGTCCAAAAGACACATTGCCAATTGTCATGCCACTTGACACTTGGCCATTCATCACAAAACAAAGCTACAACATTGGACCATTTCTATCTTTAACTTATCTATACCTCTGGTATAATTGATGCCTGGGTTCAATATAAAGGCATCATTTGAAGCTTCTCTAAATTTCTTGAGCTTCATGATGAAGTTTGGATGAGAATTTAGGGTTTCATTTGATGCCTAAAACCCCCCTTGACGCCCCATGGGGTGTCAACTTTAAGCACTGACACAGGTGGAATAGTAGAGAGAGAAGAAGGCTATATCAAGCCCTTCAGGCTACTATAGGGAATTATGATGGAGAGAGAGATTGGCGGCTGAATGCTGACGTCTCAAGATGATTGGGCTTTGGCGGGTCCTTCTGATTGCGACACTCCCCTCCTCTGACAGGTCCTTCAAATGATGACACTCCCCTCCTCTGGCGGGTCTTTCTGATGGCAACGCTCCCCTCCTCTGGCGGGTCCTTCTGACGGCAACACTGCCCTCCTCTGGTGGGTCCTTTTGATGGTGATGCTCCCCTTCTCCCACGGCTGATGTGCAGCCCAGAGAGAGAGAGAGAGAAAGAGAGAGAAAGGGAGAGGGAGAGAGAGAGACGGGGAGAGATATGGCTCGTTATAGTTGAAGTTCTTCTTTTATGTATTATGAGTTAAAACTTAATGTGTTAGTTAATAGCTAGAAAACGTATAATTAATAAACTAAGTGCTAATTTAAGTAGCTAGCCAATGGTAATTATTTTAATTAGCTAATCAATATCCGACTTAATTAATTTAGTAAGTGTAAGTGTTTTATATTAATGAGCATGTATAGGTGTATGCATATATAAGTGTGCATACATGCATGTGAGTATGAGTGCGTAAATATGCATGAATGCATGTAAATATGAATGTTTTTTTGAATAAGTATATACATGCAAGATATATGTATGCATGTATGAATATGAATAAGAATGCATGTGCATGAAAGAGAGGGTGCATGCATAAATATATGTAAGAGATTATGAGCACACATATTTGTGAGTGTGATTAGTGCATGTGCATTTATGAGCATGCATATGTGTGTGAGAATGTATGCATGTACATGAGTGCAAAGTATGTATAAGAATACGAGTGTATGAGAATGAAGCATGCATATGAATGTATGCATATGCATGAGAACATGTGTATGTGTGCATGAGTTGTATGCATACATATGTATGTGAGAGATGCATGTGCATATGTAGTGTGTGCATGTGAATGCATGAGTATATATGCATAAGTGTATGTCTATATATGCATGAGTGCATGTGTACGTATGCATGTGTACGTATGCATGATTGCATCTGAATGTATGTGTATGTATGATGAGAGCATGCATATAAAGTGTATCAGTATATATGAGAAGTGTATTAGCGTGTTAAACATAAGACGGTTAATTAGTATGTGTTAGCATAATTTTAAGTTATGATAATTCTTGAGTGTTAGGTTTATAAATATAATTTAGTGAATGTGGACATGCATATGATTATTTATGTGCATGTGTATGTGAGCTAAAAGTATATGTGCATGACAATAAGGATAGATGCTGAGGTAGATGAAACGCATGTGCATGTGCGATAAGTGTATATGCATAAGTGCATGCATATGTATGTATATATGTGTGAGTGCATGTATGTACATGTGAAGTTTAAGCATGCATATGAGAATGTGAGTGTGTATTAGCATGCATAAGTGAGTACATGCATAAAAAGAATGCATGTATGTGTGTGATTCTATGCATGATAAAAAATGTATGAATGCATGTGCAAGAATGTATGTGTAAACATAAATGAGAATGAGAATATAAAGAGCATGAGAATGATAAGAAATACATGTTTGAATGATGCATGAGATAGAATGATTATGTTAGGGTGCATGAGCATGCAAGAGAATATATGAGCATGATTGTATATAAATACATGTGTGTACGCATATGGGTATTTATACATATAAGATAAATATAAGTTAACATGTACGCCTATGAATGCATAATGTTAGATGCATATACTTCAAGAATAGGAGTATGTGTATATGCATAGATGTGAGTGTGTATTAATATAGAAATATGAGAGAGAGTTAGCATAAGTAAGCATGCATCTAAGTGTATGTTAACTTCAAGAAAATAAATGTGTTAGCATATATATAAGATCATGTTAGCATGCATCTTTAAATATAAAGAATATTTGAATGAATGAGTATAGTATATATAAGTGTGTTTTATGTTTAATGAGACATACTTATGTTTTTGTGTCGGAACGTTATTTTTGCAGACCAATTGAAGAAGAATTGACGAGCACTGAAGACTTCATGAAATCTATGAGCTTGGAGCTGCTTCTATGCCGCTCATCTTAATTTCTTTTTATTACTTTTGAAATATAAAATCTTGTATTAAGCTTTTTATATAAAGATTTGTATAGGATCATCTTCTAAATGTTGGAGCAAGTCTATAACAAGCCTAAGTATTGGCTTGAGTTCCACAAAGTCATAGAAGAAGCCTTAAAATAAAGACAATGTAAAGTTCACTTGTGAACTACCTCTTATAACTTTTGAAGACTTTACTTAATGTAAAAGTGAAAGCATCTTAAGTGGTTGAATCCACTTGATCCAAAAGGGAAAGAGGAGCCACAAATTTGTGATTTATGGTAGATAGAGAATCAAATCAATCACTAATTGATTGGAGAGTGATTAAGGGAAGTTAGCCTCCAAAGCTCAACTATAAATAGATGGCAGCTTTATTCATGGTTAGAGAAACCTCAGTGACAGCCTCCAAGAGCTTAGCTTTATGCCATATCAAGGTGTGATTTCCAAGCACACATATGTATCAGTAAGTTGATTGTATTGTACAATCAATATACTTTCATTTTCATGATCATTTGAGTTCATATTTCCATGTTCTTGTGAAGTGTACTACTCACTGCCATATCTCTCAACTTTCTTAGTTAGATTGCAAAGATGGTTTCTCTGAGCTTGGTGCATCATTTTCAGTGATTTAACTTGGTAAAGATAGCTCTATAAGTTTACTATATGCTCACCAATTTTCATTTTGGTTAGAATTTTCAATCTTCAGTTATGTTCAGTTGAAGTCAACCCTATCTGTTCATTTTCACTTCTCTGTCAAGTACCCGACTTTTTTACTCATCTTGTAAGAGTTGTTTCTCAGTGTGTACTTACCCAAATTCAATGATTAAAAGCTTTTTGAATTCCGCATACTATTTTGTATAAGCATACAGATATTCATAATCATTGGATTCTAAAATCTTGAGTTATGTTCATTGTTCTGCTCATTGGTCTCATTACTGTAGCAACCCGTGAAAATCAGGATGATGTCATCACTTGCTAAACATCATTCTCGGTGTGTGGTTCATTATTTTTTATGGGATTACTCTTGAAATTTAGCTCTTTAAGTTAACTAGACTTCCCCAAAATTAATTAAGCTAATTACTGTTGTGCTTAGAGAATTATGCAAAACACTCGATAGGTGTATGAACCAAAATAGCAAGTTCTTCACCTCTGAGCTAACTCCAACTTATCTGTTTTGATCTATCTTTTTGAGAGTGATCTTCCAAGGTACATAGGGTGTCCAATACATCCATTGGAAAGCTAAAAGGTCCCACCATATACTCTTGGAGTTCATTTGCCTGGTGTAGATCAAGGATTTTGCAACACCTCTTCATCTTCAAGAACATACCTATCCATCTCTTCATAGTGGTATCAGAGCAAGGTTGGAGAACATGGCAGATGGATTTCCTTCATCAATTGACAAATTGGGCAGAGGTAACTACTCAGCTTGGTCATTAAGAATGGAAGCTTATGCCCAAGGTAGAAGTTTATATGGTTATGTGGCTGGAGATGAAGTTATGCCAAGTTTCAAGAACAAAAATCAACCAACACAAGAAGAGCAAGAAAGATTGAGCACATGGTGCTCCAAGGATGCACTTGCAAGGTCTTATCTCCTCAAATCTATCTGAGATTTTTTGTTGCCTCACATTAGAAGTTGTAAGACATCTCAGAAAGTGTGGGATGCACTTGAAGCCTTCTTCTCTTCAAGTACTAAAGCCAGGAAGCATCAACTATGGTTGGATTTCACAACTCTCAAGAAAGCTCCCAAACAAAATGTGATTGATTTTTTCACAAAGCTCAAGGACATAGCAGATCAGTTGGGAAGCATTGGAGAGGTAATAGATGAAGAGCAAATTGTAAGGCAGGTCATCAATGGCTTGAAGGCAGCTGACAAATGGGAAGCATTCACCACAGCTATGGATTTGTACATGGACGTGATGTACCTGCTTTTAATACACTCATTGGACAACTACTTACTCAAGAGACAAAGCTTATCAAAAATGGAGAAAGCTCTAAAGGTAGTCAATCTTCAGCTTTATACACTAATAAAAGCAAGTCCAAAGATAACAAAGGAACGACAAAGAAAGTGGATGATGAAGCAGGTACATATAAAGCTAACTATGCAGGTAGATGAAGACATGGCAGAGGTAGAGGAAGAGGAGGTAGACAAGGTAGGGGGAGATCCCAAGTCTCCAACCCATGTTCTATTCAGTGTGGACTAACTAATCATACAACTGAAAATTGCTTTAGGAAATCCAGGAATCAAAGAGGTAGAGGATACAATAGAGGAAGTTATGGCTACTCAAGAGGAAGTTTCAACAATTATCATGGCAACTACAACAACTGCAATGATTCAAACTATCAAGGAGGCTTCCTCACGATCACAGTCAAATCATCATGAGACTTTTTGCCGACGATATGAACGCGTTCGTTCACAATGATAATACCAGCCTGGAGACTTTCTGGAGGTGTCTTGATACCTTTTGTGAGGCCTCTGGATCCAAAATCAACCACAATAAGACCGCCTTTAGGGCCATTGTGGGACATCAACCTGGCCTTCTCATTGACCATGGCTGTCAAATCATCCCGCAGGGCCAAATCTTTCGGCTACTTGGAATCCCCTTGGGGTTTGGCGTCTCTATGGAGCAGCGATGGAACTGGGTGCTGGCCAAACTTGAAAACAAGCTCAATTACTGGAGAGGCATGCAAATCAATCTCGCTGGACGGGCGATGGTTATCAACACGTTCCTCCTCTCGTCTACCATCTATTTCCTTTCTTGCTGGAGACCGAATGAGCAAGGCCTGTCCAAACTGAATAGCATCTGCAGAAACTTTCTTTGGACGGGTGATCATAACAGAAGCGGGGTGCCTAAAATCAAATGGGCCATCTGCACCAGCCCTAGAGATAGCGGGGGGCTCGGCATCCTGGACATCGGGTGCATGGCTAACAAACTGGCAGCCAAATGGATGATTAAAGCTTGGTGCAATAGGGAGGCCTCGTGGGCCAAGCTGATCTTCAGAAACAAAAATGAGTTGGCCCTCACGGGGTTCCTGAACTAGAAGAACCTTGACATCATGACCCTACTATTCTCCCCGATACCTGTCTTCCCGAAAGGCTCCACTCTCGTCTGCTCTCTTTGGAAGGGCTGGAATAAAGTCAAAAGCTTCACAAGAATCAGTGAGGACTGGAAGTGGGCGGCCGGAATCAGACAAAACGACTCTATCTGGTTTCCGATACATGGCATCCGGAGTGTGGAGTCGTGGAACATTCAAAATGCCAAGAAGTTATGGAACAAAGGATTCAAAAAATGGAAACACCTCTGGAAACATGACACCAACAGTTGGATCAACTACGAGGATATCGACCCTCGCATAAACATCTCCTACGAAGAATGGAACACCTTGCAAAGCAGATGCCTCGCTTGGGATCGTCACAAAACTCGCCTTCTCATGGGACAAGATGCTCCGAACGCGCGTGGTCTCAAATGGCACAATGGGAATAGCCTATTCAAAATCCCGAACATCAAAGAAACGACTGACCTCCAGATCAGCCTCAACAAGAAGTGGTGCCTGTCCTGGACGCGGCTTCGGTGGGACATGAAATTCATGGGTATCTGGCACCCACTTATAGAGATTAAGAAGTCGGTCCTCTTATGGCAAATTCTTCATCGAGGAATTTGGACTAACCATAAGGCAAGCAAAATTTGTGGGATCCCTCCGTGGTGCAAACGCTGCCACCGTGCAATCGAAGATGTCCCACACATCTTCCTTACTTGCCCCAACTCCTACAGAATCTGGCAGATGGTTGGACTGAAAATCAGAGTTCAGAAACAGCTTAGCTGGAAACAAGTCCTTTTGGGTGAAGCGATTGGATGCTCTGCGGCTCTCTGGAACGCGATCAGAGGGGAGGTCCTGTGGAAAATTTGGCGGGAGCGGTGTGCTCTCAACTTCGGCGACCCCCCCAGGGAGTGGTCGATTGAAAAATATCTATTCCTCCTTGGCAAAAGGATTGCCAACAGTAAGAAATCCCCCCCCTTCAGGCACCATCAAGTCCTCCTTTTGATCAACAACAAGCTAAAACCCAAGTGGGTCCCGCATGAGGGCGACGAGAGGGTGATCAACCTTCTTTGTACTGCAACCTAGGAATCAACCAAGCTTCCCCTGCTTTGTGGGATTTGGGGGGTCCCGTGGGCACTAGTCCCCTTCTATTGTACCTTTGTTTCTTAATTTAATTCAAGTCCGGGAGAGTAGGCTATTGCCGAACTTCCTTTATATTAAAAAAAAAGGAGAGACTTCAATAACTACACTGAAGAATCAAACAAAGATGATTCATTATTGATCATGAACATGGCTATGGCACAAGTTAAATCTGGTGAGCATTCTACATAGATTCAGGTTTTTCAAATCATGTGGCAGGAAATGTGGCCCTCCTATCAGATTTAGAAGATCCAATGAACAAGCATGAGGTACAAACAGTAGATGATACAAGACACCTTGTGGAGAAAATAGGAAATGTCAAAGCACCTGATGGAAACATCAACCTACTCAGTAAGGTACTCTATGTCCCTACCATTACAAAGAATTTGATAAGTGTTGGGCAGATAGTAGGGAAAGGGTTGCAAGTGAGGTTCACAAAAGCAGCAGCATTTGTTGAAGATCCAAGTCAAGGATTCAAAAGAATTGCAAAAGGTGAAAAGACAGGTAGATTGTTCACATTTGAATTACAAGACACTAGAACCATTGCTCTCTTTAATAAGGTAGTCAAACACTCACATAACTGGAAGTATGGCACAAAAGTTTTTTTTTTATATAAAGGAAGTTCGGCAATAGCCTACTCTCCCGGACTTGAATTAAATAAAGAAACAAAGGTACAATAGAAGGGGACTAGTGCCCTCGGGACCCCCCAAATCCCACAAAGCAGGGGAAGCTTGAATGAGTTCTAGGTTACATTACATAGAAGGTTAATCACCCTCTCATCGCCCTCATGCGGGGCCCACTTGGGTTTGAGCTTGTTGTTGATCAAAGTGAGGACTTGATGGTGCCTGAAGGGGGGGGATTTCTTACTGTTAACAATCCTTTTGCCAAGGAGGAATAGTGATTTCTCAATCGACCACTCCCTGGGGGTATCGCCGAAGTTGAGAGCACACCTCTCCCGCCAGATTTTCCACAAGACTTCCCCTCTGATGGCGTTCCAGAGAGTCGCGGAGCAGCCGATTGCTTCTCCCAAAAGGACTTGTTTCCAACTAAGCTGTTTTTGAAGTCTGATTTTCTTTCCAACCGTCTGCCAGATTCTGTAGGAGCAGGGGCAGGTAAGGAAGATGTGTGGGACATCTTCGATAACCCGGTGGCAGTGTTTGCACCACGGAGGGACCCCACAAAGTTTGCTAGCCTTATGGTTGGTCCAAATTCCACGATGCAGAATTTGCCATAAGAGGACAGACTTCTTAATCTCGATAAGGGGGTGCCAGATACCCATGAATTTCGATGGGGTATGGCACAAAAGTTTAGCACATATTAGTGAAAGGTCATTAAAGCACATTTGCAGGGGCCAAAGTGTACTTGGATTCCCTAATTTATCAAAACAACATATGATTTATAAGTGTAGTGCATGTCAATTTGGAAAGCCTCACAGGTTACCATTCATGAAGAAAGGTTATATGCATGGAGATCCCTTGGAGTTGGTTCATACAGATGTAATGGGACCTAGCAAGGAAGCTTCAATATCTGGATCAAGGTAATATGTCTCCTTTATTGATGATTGAAGCAGATGGACTATCCTATTCTTTATGACATTAGGGCGAAAAACGGCCGAAAAGGGGCTGTTTGCTAATGAGAGATTAAGGAAATTGACAAATAGCATCTTTCCACGTGTACAAGAATATAACATTGCTGTCTCTTTTAACCGTATGGAGAATTTCTTTTTTTAATACAATTTTCTTTCAAAGCGCCGCTAAAGTGATGAAGAGTCTCGTATTCAGTGTACAATTTTTCGGTTTGATGCAAAAAAAGATACTTTTGCACACTACACAAAGCATATTCTCGAATTTCCAAGAAGGAATTGATTTTTGAAGATACGAAATATTTTTGGGTTCACAAAATGTCATGATCATTCAACGACAGGGTTAACATCAAATCAAAAGTTTCCACGTGTACAAAGCCTTTTTTCTATAAATACTGCCAAAATTTGTGAACGTCGGTTTCTCGCTTTGAACATTCTTCTTCTCCTAAGTTCAAATGGCTTCTTCTTCTCGTCGTCCTTCCAATCGCGTAACTTCATGTGAGGTTTACAACAGAAGAGAGGATTCTTTGTGGAAACCTCTTTCCGTGAAAGTAAATGACTGGGTTACTATGCTTCCTAGCTGTAGAGGTGCCCATAAAGTCAAGAGTGCCAAAAGAGACAACACAAGAAACCATTGGAAGGGACGTATTCTCAGTTTCAAATTGAAGAGATGCGGTTGGTTTGCACGAGTACAGCATGTGTACACCGCTAAGGATCTTGTTCTAGAAAATCATCTGCAATTCCCTTCGTACTATAAGTGAAGTTTGACAATGCTCTTCTATCATTCCAGTTGATTTTGTATAATGAAACATATGTTTTTGTACTGCAGATATCTTTCCTTCCAATATTGTGGAATGGCAACCTGTTGAATGTTTAACAGGAACATTCAGAGTTCTTCATAAGGAATATGGAGAACTCATGTATGCAGAGAAATCTGTTCAATTCTTCAATAGCATAGAGTTATTTGTCCATTATGCAGATTATCAAGTGCCATCAAGGAGGAGTTCTTATGGAATTCTTGTACACGTACCTAGTCCTTGCATCTCTTCATTAGATTGGGATGCTCCTGATCATTCAACAGTTTCAAGTTTTCTCTGCAAAATTAAATTTGACATCCAGAAGGCAATGTCAGCAGGCCGAATTTCGAGAAGGATAAAGATTCAATGGTTTTTGCCTATTCATGTCTTTGTAGCATGCTTTAAAAACATGTTATTACAGAAAACAAAAACAATGTGGTTGAATAGGAGAGTCCCTATTTCATAGATTGATGATGTTTTAGGTAGGGAATGGGATAGCAAAGAAGTTCAAAAGCTAGGTGACATTATTTTATGTAAAGTTAGTCCCAATTCTCTTTCAATCTCATATCAGATATGTCGACAATCTCTGGTTCTAGGATATGACTATAGAAGGTGGAAAAAAAAGCTTGGACTTTGGATAGCCTTGGACTCAGAGGAGAGCTGTCCAGAATTTGAGTTAGAAGTATTGATTCATCCAGATTTTCAATCAAGGAAAATAATTGTCACTGCAAATTGGAATCTCAGAAATGTAAGGGAGCTTCTAGAATACCTTGATGAGGTATCATCTCAGTGTAGATTCTCAATTGATGATGCAATAGTTAACATTAGATCAGAGAAATCATTATCTTGCATAAGCTGCCTGCCACCAAGGGTGATTAAGTTCAAACCTTTAAGATTGTAACAAGTTAACCCTGACATTCTTACATAATGTATCTTCATCTAATAGAAGCTTCTATTGATACTTCCATTGAATTTTCTTGGCAGGATGGTTACAAACAATGTGTTTTAAATTATTAATTTTAAATGTCTTAGATATTTTTTAGGTCCTTAATTTCATATTTCCATTGATTTTTTTTTGCAGGAGTGAATTGATGACTAAGAAATAATTATACAGGAACTTGCATAAGTTAATTCTAGATGAAGAAGAGATCTAGAATTGAATATCTAATTTCAATTTAATAATTATAGTCTATCAAAGGTGCACACTAGTCTCAGCTAAATAATTTGATTCTATCCAACTTTTCTGTCCTCAAGTAATGCAAGAGAAATTATCATGGTACACATAACAAGTAATATAAGAGAGTGTGGAGAACTTGGTGCAAATTCCAATCCAAGGTTTGGTATTTCAATATTAGAAGAGCATGTCTTAAGGCATAAAGCAGAGGAGACGAGATAAGTGAAGACGACCAATGCAAGCGACTAGTGCAATCTGAAATTGTCGGATGGCCCTTATCGCTTACATCGGTCGTGTTAGCAAACTACCGCGAGAGAAATTATCATGGTACAAACGCAAACTACCAAGTAATATAAGAGAGTGTGGAGAACTTGGTGCAAATTCCAATCCAAGGTTTGGTATTTCAATATTAGAAGAGCATGTCTTAAGGCATAAAGCAGAGGAGACGAGATAAGTGAAGACGACCGATGCAAGCGACTAGGGCAATCTGAAATTGTCGGATGGCCCTTATCGCTTACATCAGTCGTGTTAGCAAACTACCGCGAGAGAAATTATCATGGTACAAATGCAAACTACCAAGTAATATAAGAGAGAGTGGAGAACTTGGTGCACATTCCAATCCAAGGTTTGGTATTTCAATATTAGAAGAGCATGTCTCAAGGCATAAAGCAGAGGAGACGAGATAAGTGAAGACGACCGATGCAAGCGACTAGTGCAATCTGAAATTGTCGGATGGCCCTTTTCGCTTACATCGGTCGTGTTAGCAAACTACCGCGGGAGACTTCAAGAAGTGACCTTGCGTAAAGATTTGACTCACGAGTATAAAAACTAGCAACAGCGATGAAATGGATAATACGACCGATGCAAGCGATAGGGGCAATCCAAGATTCTCCGATTCCCCGTATCGCTTGTATCGGTCGTGTCCTCTTAATTCTTTATGTCCTTCTGTAACTTCTCGAATTTAAACACTTTCCAACAAGAATGAAGTAAAAAACCCACAATGCATTCATAATTGTGACATTAATAAACTTAATTGGACCATCCAATGAACTTTTGTCAAACTCTCAAGAGGTTCAATACAACTGTGACCATCTTCCAGATGAAGATTGGCATAACTACATACAATTTGTTAAAAAATAAATCTTCCAACCTCCGTTGGCTTTACAATTGATTTCAATCTAAGACTCAAAAATTGATTTAACCCTTTCTATCCTTTTTAGAGCCTTGCTTTCTCTGTTGCTTCTGTCCCTTTTTGGAGCTTTCAGCTTGACTCTTTATGTTGTTCATATGCTTTAGTGGTGAGTGAAGAGGAAGCCCTTTCTTTTTATCTTCAGACTGTTTTTTATCAGGTGGAGGGGGTGGAGGTGAGTCTAGATCATATGGGCAGATTGCATGTTTCATGATACTATTTATTGCTCTCTCTCTGATCAAGATGATCCATGCTTCCGGGTAGTCTGATAAATTCAATTCAGGTTTGTGGAACCTTCTTTCCAAGAATCTTACAGCATTTGCAATCACTCTCCAGCCACATGATGTTGAGTCTCTCTACAATGGCACATGAATTTGGCTGTATCCAAATTGCTTTTGTTCATTCATTTTAGCTATTCCTGGAAAATTCTGATCAATATGCATCTTGAGAAGCTTTGCAGCACTGCATTGTAAAGTGAAAACCAAAACGGGGCATGGCTTTAAAATAGAGAACAACAAAATGTATAGTAACTTACACTTTGCAATTCCCATGCTGTGATGGAAGAGAATTGAGGAAAAGAGCTTGATATGCATTGAAGTCCACAATAATCAAACTCCAATGGCCCCTGTCAATGAGTTGCATGTAAATATACTTTCTTAAATGAAACAAATATGTTTCCAAAATGAAGATGAATACTTACTTTTCAATGTATGGGTAAATTACACATTCTACTTCTTCTGTAAAACCCCGTAGAAAGGACTTGGCATCTCCATGTTTATGCAAAAAACATTGTGTCACCAGAGGATCTAAAATAAATACTTTTCTTTGAACCGCTTCCTCACATTGTTGAAGAAGAACCCTACAAATCAAGAAATAAAAATGCAGTTAAGGAACTAGAAAATTATGCAAAACAAAAGCATTTTAAGGCCTCTAGATATACCTGAGTGAAATGTTGACCACACTATCTGATATTTCAAGATAAAGCTCCCTCAACATTTTGTTATCTTCAGGTCTAATGTCAAGAAACAATTCACTTTGCCATGGCATTGCAACATTAACTATAACCTGCCCATCTCCTTTCTTGAGGAGCTCTTTATTTGCTTTCTGTAACTTTTGAATCTGGGTTAAGATGGCACTTTCCTCTGTAAATAATCCCTGCTTTTTCCTCTCCTCCTCACTATTTGCTGCAGTTCTAGTCTCATGATCATGAGTGACTTGAGCGTTGATCTCTTCAATGACAACTGTTGTTTTAGGTGCTCGAGCTGGAGGTATATTTAAAATATCGAAGAATTTTTTATTGTGGTGATCAATAGGAACAAGAGCTTTATCAAACTTATATCTTATTCTTGAAACAATAACATAATCCTTTGCCATTAGTGTTACCCTATGAGAATGAGCAGCACATAAGTAGGCATCATTCATGAAATCAATAGCAAAGTCCTCTGCAGCTTCTTGCAGGCATAGCAGTGCTTGAGTTTGCCACTTCACATTGACAAAGGATGAGGTCTTCATCAAAGAATAGAGGTTGGCTGAGGTCTGCTTGACAACTCTCATAAATGGAAGTCTTGGGATCAACAATCCCACAGACTTTTGGGCTCTTCTAGTTTCCCTCAAAGACTTAACATGGTAGTTGACCCTTTTTTTTGAAGGCTTGTCTGGCACATTGGCTTGAACCTTCTGGGAATTTTGCTCTTGGACATTTTCCCCTTGGGCATTCTTGTCCTGACCCTCAGGGTACAACTTCCTTGCTGTCTTTTTGGTTCTAGCCATACTCTGCAAAAAATCAATCTTTAGGCAAGGAATTAGGAAAAGTGGAATATTCCACTGTCAAAACTTACTCTCAAAAAGCTATGATCAATGACTCTTTCCACTATCAGAGGCACGACCGATGCAAGCGATAACAGTCATCCGGAAATGCCCGGATGTCCCTGATCGCTTACATCGGTCGTCTTTAAATTAATCATCAAATATCAATAAATAATATCTTACAATGCAAAATACTCAATTATCACTAAGATAAAGATAATTGGAAAACTATAATCAATGACTCTTTCCACTATCAGAGGCACGACCGATGCAAGCGATAGCAGTCATCCGGAAATGCCCGGATGTCCCTGATCGCTGTCGGGAAGAAGGAGGTCGTGGCGGGAAGCCGGCGGCTGGGGTTGGATCAGCCCCGCTCTGGTGCGCCGTTCCCGCTGTCCTGCGAGCGGCGTCTGCGCGCTGGGCGCCTCGCCTCTGCTCTCCGGAGCGTGCGCGATCCTCGTAGGGTCCCTTGCCCCTCGGAAGTGTCGAGACGTGGGACCGTGGGCGTCGGAAAGAGAGACGTGTATACCGCAGTGAAACACGTGATGTAGATCAAGCTCGAAGATACAATCGAAAACGGAACTGAAGCCTCCAATAAAATGAATGATACAAAAAATAGGCCGCTACAGTGCGGGCCGATGGTACAATAAAACCGCTACAGTGCGGTGCGATGATACAATATAAACGCCGCCGCTACAGTGCGGGCCGGCTAGTGTCTACTCTAGATCCCTCGCTACAGTGCGAGAAATCGCCTACGGGATCCAGCTTCGGTCTTCGCAGTCCAAGCTTTTCTTCCAACTTTACTTCGGTCCGTTCTTTTCTTCAAGTATCCTCCGCAATGGCCTTCCGTCTCTTTACTTCAGATGATCAAAACCCGCATAAACCTGAAGGTGACAATCCACGAGCAAGATCCACGGGTTAGGGAAGAAACAAATGAATTAGCACTTATTTATAGGCCCCCCCTTGGACTCGCTTCTAGAACATTCCCACCTCCTCAATTAACTTTCTATTTTTGGCAGTCTTTTAATTTTTCCCTAGACTAAGGTTTCCATTTCACACTGGATGTTCACAGTTTAATGGGTTTTTAAGGTTTGGCCTACAGAAACCGCCATTTCCAAGGGTCCAACCTAAAGTTTTTGATCGGAAAAAGCAAGGGTTTGCTCACAATTATCTTAAACTCACCGATTCAAGGTTTTATTTACAGTTTCGGCCTAAACTCCAAGGGTTTCCAAGGGTTCAAGTCCGATTTTCAGGGGGGTAAACTCACATTTTCAGGGAGTTCTGAGGGTCAAAACTAGGGTTTTCGTGTTTCTAATGTCAGTTATTTTTACACACACGTCTAACATACATCTCAAACTTATTTCTGCATCACATAATCAATCGATTCGGCCAAAATATGTGCGGAACATACCACTCTCTCGTGAAAACATCACACAATACTCAGAAAATAATGAACTTTTGAAAGAAAACAATGCACACTCCCTGCGGGATTTCATCCCGACATTCGCCCCCGCTAAACCTGCACATCGTCCCGATGGGCCAACCTGCAAGACTCAACAGAAGCGCATCAGGGTTCTTTTAAAATCTCTTTACACTTTTTATCTTTTTCTTCTCAAAACTCAAATCATGATCTCATGCAGTCATGCAATCTTTTATAAAGATTAGTACGAATTTTAGAAAATTAGGTAGATTCAAGCTTCACAAACATCATATTATGTTTCTGCGTCTGCACTCTGACAAGTAATCACATGAATAAATCGTCGGCTTTCTAGATCTTTTGTTTGTTCAACTGGTTCAGATCCAACTGCTCATTCTAAGTACTAGCATATACATATGTTTCTACTAACTCAGTTTGTAGAATATACCTCGATTCCTACTATTTATCTCCTAATTGTCCAGCTCTCCATTAGATCTTTCTTTCTTTTCGTTTCTCTTTTTCATTTTTCTTTTTCTTTTTCTTTTCCTCTTCATCTCAGCTCAGCATTTCTTTTTATCTTTTATTTTTCACAAATCGGCCTATGTCGAAATCGGGTGCGACTCATGGACTTGTCCACCCGGCCAAGTTTGTTCCACCTGTCTGCCGACCCGGCATAGCGCACGACATACACAACGTCAGCCCTGCATGAAATCGACGTCAGCTCGTGGCTCTGACCACCCGGTCACAGTGACTCCACCCGCCTACCGACCCATACAGGCGCATGACAACAGATAGGTCAGGCCTACGACGAAACTAGCTACGGCTCGTGGCCTTGATCACCCGACCAAGGTGGTTCCACCCGCCTACTAGCCCATCGTAGCGCACCAACAACATACACGCACATATAAGCTGGCATGAGTATGAATGTTTCTTTATAAATCATGATCCATATGGAGGTAAGATCTCATAGGAAATAAATACTAGGATCCAAAGTTTCCCACTCACTAAGTGTTCAAATCAATCAGTATATACATGCACTTGGTTTAAGCATGCCATCACATCCCCAAGTTTTCACTCCCAAAAGTCTCTAGTCCACTAACTGATCCTATTCATATAATTCCTAGTTGCTCATGCTTCGTGCAAACCCATAATAGATATTTGGTATCTTCATTCTACATGATTTTCATAAACTCATACATATCTTTATCACACACATCAATGCAATGTATATGCTCTATCAGAAAGAAAACAAATCTCAAATCAGAAACGTTTCACCTGGTCATTTTTCTTCATTTTGATCCAGCTTTTCTTTATTTTCATGGTCTATCATTCTTCATCAGCATCAGCCTCAGTGTCATCAGTTCCCTCCAGAAGTTCTTGCTCAATCTCATAATCCGCTTCATTTCTTTTCTTGAATAATTTTATCCTCTTTCCTGCAATCAAAGATCTCAAAGGAGTAGTGTCTAACTCACGAAGTGCATACGTACCATTCTCAAACACAGACGTAACCACATATGGCCCAAACCATCGTTTGGTTAATTTCTTCCTAGCATCATATTGAGTATCGAATGTACTGTCGTACACCAACACCCAATCATCTATCTCAATCCTACGTGGTCTCAGTCGATGGGTTTTGTCAAAATAGATCTTATTCTTTAGCCTTGACTCCTTTAACTTTTGGACTGCTTCTTTCAACTTTTCATTTCCTTGTTCTAACTGCTTTATTCTCAATGATAATAACTCTTCTCTCGTCATACTATCATTCCATGGGAGCGTCAACCATGTCACTATCTGAGTCTGGATGGGGAAGACTGGCTTCTGACAATACATCAATTCAGCAGGCATGAATCCTGTGGACCGAGTGTAAGTCATCCTATCAGCCCATAGCGCGAATGGAAGAAACCTAGGCCACTGCTTGATGTCATCGCTGCAAGCCTTAGAGATCGCCTTCACAATGGAAGGGTGACCTCTCTCGATTTTCCCATTTGCCTCTGGATTATAGGCAGTGGTGAGAGACAATCGAATTCCATGACGATCAAAGAACTCTTTTGCCTCTCTCGCATCCAACTCTCCCCTGTCCGCAACCACTTTCTCAACGTATCCGAATCTCGAGATCACTTCTTCTAAAAGGAATTTGCATACATTATAAGTAGTCTTCGTACGAAGAGCTCGACCTTCCACATGGTTGGTCAAGTCCTCTCTGGCAAGTACAATGTATCTCATCTTATCTATCCCTTTGGGCATGGTTACAAGGTCGACTACCCACTTGTAATGGATACAAGGAGGGTAAGTCGGATGTAACGGGTCTCTGTGCCTAACTGATGAATGCACCTGGCATGTAGCACAAGTATCTACAAAGCCTCTCACACTCACATAAATCCCTGGCCACCAGTAGGCTTCCCTAATCTTCTCATATGTAGCATAGAATCCTTTATGACCTGCCCATAAGGTCTCATGCATCTCTCTCATAACTTTTCTTTGAAGACTCCTCGAATTTAGTACTCTCTGTGGACTCTTTACCTTGCCCTTAGCGTGTCGCCAAATAAGCCCATCCTTCAAGAAAAAGTTGTAAGACTTCTTCCTGATGGATCTATACTTATTTGTGGACCAGCCTGGGGAAGGTTTCAGAGTACTCAGATATCTTCCAATATCTCTCCACTCACCATCATACTCATTCTCTCGGAACTGCTCATATGCATATACCAATGGATCGTATCTTATCATATGTATATCCTTTTCTACCTCATCATCATCATCAGACTCATCATCGAATTTTGCCCTTGAAAGCATATCAGCCACTGTATTCGACTTCCCAGCTATGTGTACAAATGCAGGATTTATAAACTTTATATAAGAGATCCATCTAAGCATAGCAATATCCGGAGATGAACAATTTGCAATCATGCCAATCAGTGGAAGACAGTCAGTCTCAACTATCACATTCGCCCCAATGAAATACTCCTTATCGCTCTTTAAAGCAGTCACTAATCCCCATAACTCTCTCTTAATCTGTGGATATTTTCTTTGGGTATCATGAAGGATCTTAGCACCAAAGCGCACTGCATATCTCTGCCCCTCATCATCATCTTGCCCTATGACCCAACCTATGCCAATAGGACTGGTATCAACGGTCAAAATGATAGGTCTCTGATCTGAATAGTCAACACGCTTCAGAATCGGAGCTTCAATTAGCAGCTGCTTCAGTTTACGCATAGCTCTCGATTGTTTCTCTGTCCATACAAACTTCTTTCTCTTTCTCAGCAGATCATATAAGGGGTTCGCAACGTGAGCAAAGTGAGGAATCCATATCACATAGAATACACAGGCTCCTAGAAACCTTCTCACCTCACTGACATTACGACACACTTCAGAGATCCTGCTAACGGCCTCAACTTTCTGCGGGTACGGCTTGCGGCCATAATGTCCACACAGATGTCCTACAATGAGGACCTCATCAACGCCAAAAATAGATTTCTCTAAAGAAAGTGTTAGTCCCACATCTTCAAACCTCTCAAAGATCTTCTCACAATCAGCAATATGATCTCTCACAAACTTTCTACATCCTGAAGCATCTAAACTCACATCTTTCACTCTTTCCTCACATCCCTTTATTGGAACATCATCAATGAATGGCATAGTCACAGATGGTATAAAGTCTCGTAAAACCAGATTCATGGCATTCATCATGTGAGCCACAGAATTCGTCGCTCCCTGCGGCAAAGTACACATGCGTACAAGGCCCAGTGGAGTCCTCATGGTCGTAATGTCTCTACTCTCCATAGCCAACTGAAACTGGTCATAACCTGAATACAGGTCACCCATAGAGTAGATGGAATGCCCAGCAAACGCCTCAGCAAACTCATCCACTATGGGTCCTGTCCCTACATTTCTAATTGTGACTTTATTCACAGGCTGCAGATCCTGAATGAAACGAAGCTTCCCATTTTTCTTGGGCACAGTAAACCACCTATTCGAATATGGAGTCGAGGAGGGTTCCAATATCCGCATGGAAATCTTTTCCTTTAGCAACCTCATCAGCTCAGGTAAGTGAGCCTTTGGGACTGGTATAGGCCGGATATTCCATGGTATATGTGGCACTGTAAAGATAATCATGGGAGGTACTTGTTTCGGGTCTGCACAACCTATCTCATGTGGGAAAAGTGCAAACGCTTTTTCGTGTTTCTTGATGACTTCAATAAATTTTTGTTTTTCTTCTTCTCTCAGGAATGGTTTTTCTCCAAACTTGATCTCTTTAATAGTCTCATCAGTGAAATGATGCCCTATGAGCTCTCGTCGTCTCAGCATAGGGTCATCTGACACTCGCAGATACTTTTCATGACTATCTTCAGGCAATGGCTGAGCTATAGGCTTCACTTTCTTATCCACAGTCTTATACTTTGTATTTACATTTACTTCATGCTTTCTCATAAACTCCTTAATCATCTCATACTCTTGGATAGAACTGAGCATAAACATTTCTGATTTCTCATTTCTTTCAAATGCCTTCTCAAGCTCTTCCAGAGTAGTCGAACTTCTCTCCAACTGGATCACATCTTCAATCTTCTCATCAGGTAACATCATTCCTAAATGCTTATAGTGTCTCTCATGAACTTTTCTGAATTTATTTGAAACATTTTCTTTCTTTAAACATAGCAACTTGAATGCAGATGAGTAAATAGAAAAACTTTCAAAACTATGTACAAAGTCATGCGAGACATCAAACCAACTCCCACTGTTGTCTCGCTCAATAGTGGATCCTAACAGAAATTTTGATCAGCGGAAGCTCCATACTCTCCAATAGGCATACACTCATCATGGTCATGTGAATTAATAGGTTTCTTTCTTATATTCTTTCTATTCCTGGAGTGATTTGGACACACAATCATCACTTGCAAAGAATGAAGGCCAGATCTAGAACGGATTCGTGCATAGGCAGATCCATCATCCATGGCCTTAGTCTCCATTCTTACCTCAGCTATAAAGGGCTGCCCAAGGATAGCCTCATATGAACAATGGTCCTGGACAAAGAAGTGAAATTCCTCAGAAATCCCACCTATGGTCACAGGCACAAAAGCGCATGCCCCAAGCAGTGCTCCTGAACCATTATCCGCTGTCCTCATCCTCCATCCATGATCTTTGTCAATCGGCCACCTAAACTTATCATAGAGCTTCTTAGAAATCACATTTATCTCTGACCCTGAGTCAATCAAGGCCAGAGCAAAACATGACTCCTCGTTGCTCCCTAACTTTATCTTCATCTCAGGAGTTCCTCTCGCCCAAAAGGTCCTGCTAAACTCACTTTCTGTCTTCCTCATTTCATCATCAGGTATGATAGGACCTAGAGAATTTTTATGACACCTGGCAACCTCATCATCATCATCATCAGATGTATCACTCAATGTAACTGCTTCATTTATTACTTGAATATCTTCAGATGCTTCTTCCATCTCTACATCTTCAGGTAATGGAAACCTCTTTCTCTTAACCAGCCTTATGAAACTGTCCTTGAACTCAGGCTTTGCTATGGAGAAGACCTGCTCCAAGGACATGGTCACTTGGCTTTTCAGTAAAATATCATTTAATATCTCTCTTGCATCATTTTTCCTTTCCAACTCAGAAATTAATACAGCCTTTGGAGTTCTCTTCTTTTTCTTCTTCTTTTCTTTGTCAGCATCTTGAATACTTTCTTGAATTTCATCTTTCTTTTGAACTGGTTCAGGTTCTTTCTCTTTCTCTTTAGTAAGTTCTTGAATCTTAGTTGGCCCAGCTGGCCTCTTTCCCTCTCTTATCTCTTTCTTCTTTGCCTCTTCCTTTGAAACAACAGGCTCTTTGAATTGTACTTTCTTCTCATGCTCTTTAGCCTTTTCTTCGGCCTCTTGACTTTGCTTTCTAGTCACTCTTCTTTCAGGCTCAGTCTCTCCCTGACTCTCATCCCTTTTCCTCTTTTCCTCTACATTGGCTATATGGGAATAGACCGAGGATTCATCAACAGGAGACTTCCAGGCAGTCTTCTGCATAATCGCATCCCTAGCCCTCACTAAAGCCTCAATGGAATAATTTCTTTGGGGTCGAGGTCTAAGCACTTTTTCATCTTCCTCCTCAACAGGTTCTAATCGTGCAGCTGATGTACTTGCATTATTGCCAGATAAATCTTCATAAAACTTCTTCATTCCCCCCTTTCCCCAATTCACAGGTAGAGGAAGGCGGGTCCTGAAGTCACATAACTTCTTATCGATATCTATCACCAGTTGATGCTCTTTTGCTAGCTTAAGCTCTTCACAGGCATATGAAAAATGCTCTTGTGCATCACACCATACGCATCTCTTAGCCCCTCCAAACCCACCAGTCGCTCGTCTCTCAAAAGGTCCAGTGTTTCTTTGAAATGTGGTTTGCACTGGTGGTGTAGGTATCTGTTGGGCAACAGGCTGCACTAGAGGTGCAGGCTGTGGCATCACATAGCCTTGCATATTTGGAATGGGCATAGTGCCTCTCTGTAAAGTATCTACATAACTCATACTCGCCTGAGGAGGAGTGGGGTCCTGATATCCCATAGAATTAACTTTATTGTGAATACTCGCCATTTCTTTTGACATAGACGCTTGCATTGTAATAAGATTCTCTATCTGTCGACTGAGAATCTCAACCTGTAGCTCTATTGGCGATCGCGAAGTGGACGCAACATTAGCAAAAGCTGACGCTGCAGGCACGTTCGGGATCACTGGAAGTGGAGCTTCCCTAGGCGGTTGTGGTGTTACCACTGCAGGTCTATCGTATAACACCGCCTGGCGTTGCCTCATTTGGGCAACCGCTTCTACCTCTCTCCTCACTACACCCCAATCTTCAGTCAATCCAAATCTCTTCCCAGGCTCTTCAATCCTCCTTTCGACCTCAGTCCTGTCTTCAAGACTTAAGATCCTAAGGAAAGATATAACTAGATCAGGTCTCAAGGCATCTAAATCGGGCTGTGGAAGCTGTTCATATCTTCTCAAGAACTCATTCAAAAGTTGAGTGAGGGATGCAGTGGGCTTCGGAGAGCTTATCCACCGCAAGAACCCTTCTCTACTGTGTTGGGAAAAGTCTTCTAAATAAAACAGCTTATGTAATTCTTTTCTGAATTCGGCCCAAGGCTTTGCTATATGTGCAGTAATAGGGGCTAAAATGGATCCTGATACTACCCGTGTAAAGTAATGTATAAACACATCCTTGGGTAGACCATAAATCCGTGCCTGTTCCTCAAAAACATCTAGGTACTCGGTTACGTTCAAGCCTGTAAACTTCCCTTTTTCTCTCAATACCGCTTGAACTACGCGGGCCCCTTGTTTCTCTATTACCATTTCCTTGAATATATCCTCCATCTCTCTTCTCTGCTCTGTCCTAGAATGTAGCACAAGGTCTAGCGTAAGTGGCTCAATTATTTCTCTAAGCTCTGAGTAGAGATCAGAGAAGAGGCTTGATGAGTCACGAGCCAGGAGGTAAAGGTCAGTCTAAGCTCTTTGATTTGCCTAGGCCACAGTCTAGTCAAACTGTCCTCTCTTCGATTCCCAAGATCTCAATGTATTTTCCCCCTTTTTGTGATAAGTTTTCTAATGTTTTGTCTAAGCTATGAAATCAGTAAATCTCTAGTCTTAGCAAGAAAAAAAAGTGCTCACACGTATGGACTAAACTAATGCAAAGCGTGGATGCTCAAACGCAGACAGCAAGACAGTCTTTCTGTTTCAACAGTGTGTGTGAAACAATGCAAAAAAATCAAATAACTTGAGATGCTAGTACCTGAAATCTCTGTCCGACGCCGAGGTTCTTGACTCTTTCCTCAAGGAGTGGGTGGTGTGTCGAGGATCACCGGGCAACCGCCTCGCTTCACGTCGGGTTCAGGTGTCGGGAAGAAGGAGGTCGTGGCGGGAAGCCGGCGGCTGGGGTTGGATCAGCCCCGCTCTGGTGCGCCGTTCCCGCTGTCCTGCGAGCGGCGTCTGCGCGCTGGGCGCCTCGCCTCTGCTCTCCGGAGCGTGCGCGATCCTCGTAGGGTCCCTTGCCCCTCGGAAGTGTCGAGACGTGGGACCGTGGGCGTCGGAAAGAGAGACGTGTATACCGCAGTGAAACACGTGATGTAGATCAAGCTCGAAGATACAATCGAAAACGGAACTGAAGCCTCCAATAAAATGAATGATACAAAAAATAGGCCGCTACAGTGCGGGCCGATGGTACAATAAAACCGCTACAGTGCGGTGCGATGATACAATATAAACGCCGCCGCTACAGTGCGGGCCGGCTAGTGTCTACTCTAGATCCCTCGCTACAGTGCGAGAAATCGCCTACGGGATCCAGCTTCGGTCTTCGCAGTCCAAGCTTTTCTTCCAACTTTACTTCGGTCCGTTCTTTTCTTCAAGTATCCTCCGCAATGGCCTTCCGTCTCTTTACTTCAGATGATCAAAACCCGCATAAACCTGAAGGTGACAATCCACGAGCAAGATCCGCGGGTTAGGGAAGAAACAAATGAATTAGCACTTATTTATAGGCCCCCCCTTGGACTCGCTTCTAGAACATTCCCACCTCCTCAATTAACTTTCTATTTTTGGCGGTCTTTTAATTTTTCCCTAGACTAAGGTTTCCATTTCACACTGGATGTTCACAGTTTAATGGGTTTTTAAGGTTTGGCCTACAGAAACCGCCATTTCCAAGGGTCCAACCTAAAGTTTTTGATCGGGAAAAGCAAGGGTTTGCTCACAATTATCTTAAACTCACCGATTCAAGGTTTTATTTATAGTTTCGGCCTAAACTCCAAGGGTTTCCAAGGGTTCAAGTCCGATTTTCAGGGGGGTAAACTCACATTTTCAGGGAGTTCTGAGGGTCAAAACTAGGGTTTTCGTGTTTCTAATGTCAGTTATTTTTACACACACGTCTAACATACATCTCAAACTTATTTCTGCATCACATAATCAATCGATTCGGCCAAAATATGTACGGAACATACCACTCTCTCGTGAAAACATCACACAATACTCAGAAAATAATGAACTTTTGAAAAAAAACAATGCGCACTCCCTGCGGGATTTCATCCCGACATCGCTTGCATCGGTCGTCTTCAAATTTATCATCAAATATCAATGAAATATATCTTACAATTCAAAATACTCAATTATCACTAAGAAAACGATAATTGGAAAACTATAATGAATGACTCTTTCCACTATCAGAGGCACGACCGATGCAAGCGATAGCAGTCATCCGGAAATGCTCGTATGTCCTTGATCGCTTGCATCGGTCGTCTTTAAATTTATCATGAAATATCAATAAAATATATCTTACAATGCAAAATACTCAATTACCACTAAGAAAAAGATAATTGGAAAACTATAATCAATGACTCGTTCCACTGTAAGAGACACGACCGATCCAAGCGATAAGAGTTATCCGTAAATGCACGGACGTCCCTCATCGCTTGCATCGGTCGTCCTTGAATTAATCATCATATTTCAATAAATAGTAGTTAAAATAAAGGTAACAATGCGTTATACTCAAGCATAGCAAAGGAAACCAAAATTTGCAAGCTATGATCAAGGACTCGATGATATTAAAAAACATGACCGATCCAAGCGATTAGGGTTATCCAAAAATCTCGGATGTCCCTAATCGCTTGCATCGGTCGTGTCCACATTACCTTACGTAGAGAGCGCTCTCTATAGAAATTGTGAAGTAGGCTAAAAACGTGGTGGCAATGGAACCTCGACGCTTGGCAAGTGTTGACAGAAAAAAATGAAGGAAATGAATAGGGAAGCTTAAATAGTTCCCAAAACTGAGTTGATCATTGTGCCACGTGGCATGCTCCGATTGGTCCACGTCAGATACCCGTTGCGAATTCCAACGTCTTTTGCCACGTGGCATGATTTGATTGATCCACGTCATCTATCCGTTGCATCGGGGGACGTACACTTTACCACGTGGCACTCTATGATTGGTCCACCTCATTCGACCGTTTCTTCCCTCCTCGCCTATAGAAAGCTACTTCCTTCACAAACTCAAACTTTCAACCTTCAGAGAACTTGTCTCACTAGAGACACGACCGATCCAAGCGATAAGAGTCATCCGTAAATGCCCGGATGTCACTCATCGCTTGCATCGGTCGTCCCTGAATTCATCATCATATTTCAATAAATAGAAGTTAAAAAAAAGGTAACAATGCGTTATACTCAAGCAACACAAAAGAAACCAAAATTTGCAAGGTATGATCAAGGACTCGATGCTATTTAAAAAACATGACCGATCCAAGCGATTCGGGTTATCCAAAAATCTCAAATGTCCCTAATCGCTTGCATCGGTCGTGTCCACATTACCTTACGGAGAGAGCGCTCTCTATAGAAATTGTGAAGTAGCCAAAAAACTTGGTGGCAATGGAACCTCCACGCTTGGCAAGTGTTGACAAAAAAAAAAAGCAAATGAATAGGGAAGCTTAAATAGGTCCCAAAACTGAGTTGACCGTTGTGCCACGTGGCATGCCCCGATTGGTCCACGTCAAATACACGTTGCGAATTCCAACATATTTTGCCACGTGGCATGATTTGATTGATCCACGTCATCTATCCGTTGCATCGGGCAACGTACACGTTGCCACGTGGCACTCTGTGATTGGTCCACCTCATTCGACCATTTCTTCCCTCCTCGCCTATAAATACCTATTTCTTCACAATCTCAAACTTTCAACCTTCAGAGAATTTCTCACCTACATGTGTATTTTTCTTTCGTCGCCGACACGACCGATACAAGCGATTTTCGCCGTTTGACCTACGTTGACTCGCTCTAGTCGCTTGCATCGGTTGTGTTCTCCTAATAGACATACAAGAGAAGCTGCAGCTTAGATGGAGGTAATGAATGAGATCCTTAGTGTCTCTCCATCAGAGAAACTTCTTGATTTCATGGTTCAAGAGGGTTTAAGTGTAGATTATTTTCCTGATGCAATGACCATATTCAACCCCGAAATTGATTTTGAAAAACTCTTAGAGAACTCGAAAAGTTTTCTTAAGGATGAGTGGGAGATTTTCTTGGGGTTGGTCAATGGGAGGATCCTTTCTATTTCTCAGAAAACCTATGTCCATCCTCACATCTTTGGGAAGGATCCAATAGATAGGGCTAAAATCACAAGAAAATGCAGAAGGATATCCCCTTTGCCAAGGAAGCTTGATTTATGCCCAGAGCATGAAAAGGACTGCTGCTTGCTCCCTTTAAACATTGCTTTCTTGATATGGCTTGATCATATCTCAGTTGAAAGGGAGGAAAATGTTCATGATGAAGACGAGCCTTGCTTAGAGCTGGCACTTGAGGCTAGCTCAAAAACTATGAAAGGTGTCATGGAGATTGTTGAGGAGATCAATCTCCAAGCAGAAGAAGAGCAGGTCAAAGATTTTGATGTGGCCACTTTTAAAGCAGAGACTGCAATAAGGGAGCCAACTGAAGAAGTTCAAGTGTCTGAGAAGTCCCTACTTCTCCCAAATCTACCCTTTTACTTTATCTCTGGGAAAGAGTTCATACCTCTATTTTACATTCAGGAACTTTTCAATCTAAGGGAGGACTACTGTCTTACAGCTATAGCTGAGGCAGAAGAAGTTGCAAAGAGATTCATCAATAAGAAAGGAGAAAGAAGAGAGGAATTTTTGCGTCTTGATTTGGATTTGTCTAATGAAGAATTCAAAGATTCATCACAAGCTCTTTCAAAATGCTTTGAGAAAGCTATCTCAGAGAAGCCAAAACTTGCTGATGAAGAGTTTGATGAGCATCAGAAGCAACTTGGACTATACTCGTTTGGACGTGGCTATTCATTCTTGGATGTCGCTGAGGACAAAGGAACAATTTGTATTGACTCAAAAGAGCTAATTGAGGAGGAAGATGAGGTCAAGGTATGTTGTTTGATATATTCTATCAATTAAAGTTTTTGTCCGAGATCTCTATTTTTAAGTGAGAAAATGACCACGACCGATGCAAGCGATACAACCTAACGGATAATCTCCGTTGGGCCTTATCGCTTGCATCGGTCGTGTTCGGACTTGAAGAGGAAGATGAGGTCAAGTATGTAGTAAAATATATTCTCATGATTTAAAGGCAAAGGAGATGAGATGGGCTTGATGCAAAATCTCTATCTTGTGTCAGTTTGTCCAAGTTCTCCATTAGAAGTGTCAGAAATGGATCACGACCGATGCAAGCGATTAGGCCCATCGGATATTTTCCGCTGGGCCTCATCGCTTGCATCGGTCGTGTTTGGACTTGAGGAAGATGACGTCAAGGTATACAGTTAACTATGTTCTCAAGAACTTTAGGTTAAGGATATGAGATGGGACCAATGCAAAATCTCTTTCTTGTATCAGATTTGTCCAAGTTCTCCATTCGAAGTGTCAAAAATGGATCACGACCGATGCAAGCGATTAGGCCCATCGGATATTTTCCGCTGGGCCTCATCGCTTGCATCGGTCGTGTGAGAAATGGATCACGACCGATGCAAGCGATTAGGCCCATCGGATATTTTCTGCTGGGCCTCATCGCTTGCATCGGTCGTGTTTGGACTTGAGGAAGATGACGTCAAGGTATACAGTTAACTATGTTCTCAAGAACTTTAGGTTAAGGAAATGAGATGGGACCAATGCAAAATCTCTTTCTTGTATCAGATTTGTCCAAGTTCTCCATTCAAAGTGTCAGAAATGGATCACGACCGATGCAAGCGATTAGACCCATCGGATATTTTCCGCTGGGCCTCATCGCTTGCATCGGTCGTGTTTGGACTTGAGGAAGATGACGTCAAGGTTTACAGTTAACTATGTTCTCAAGGTCTTTAGGTTAAGGATATGAGATGGGACCAATGCAAAATCTCTTTCTTGTATCAGATTTGTCCAAGTTCTCCATTCGAAGTGTGAGAAATGGATCACGACCGATGCAAGCAATTAGGCCCATCGGATATTTTCCGCTGGGCCTTATCGCTTGGATCGGTCGTGTCTAGGAGTTGCATGCAGCAATGATAATACATGTCTTGCTTGTGGGAATTCCCCTCATTTATCAAACATTAGATGTTTCTAGGCAGTTTGCAAATAGATATTGATGACGACCGATGCAAACGATAACGACAATCTGAATTTCTCTGTAGACCCTTATCGCTTGCATCAGTCGTGTCTCTTGCTTTTCTTTCTAATAGTTTCAAGTTACTTCACATGTTTCCTTAAGTGTGCTTGCAATTCATCTAACCATGTTTTTCATTTTTATCACAGTTAACTTTATTGGATGAAGACAATTACCTTGGCAGGGGCAAGGGAACAAGAAAAGCCTTAGAAGAGAAAGGAAAAGCAAAGGTGGATATTCATTCTATTATCCACTATCTTCCAAAGTTGAGCCCAGCCACTTTTTGTGTTATTCACAAGCACTATAGTGAGGAGCTAGACTTTGCATTGTTCTGCTTGAGGACTCTATCAAAATACATGGGTTTTACTCCAATACCCTTTAATGCTTTCAGAGTTTTACTGCTTGAAAGAGCAACTGCATTCAGAATTTTTGGATATGCC
The DNA here is from genome assembly GCA_020310875.1 of Ceratopteris richardii. Taxonomy (NCBI): domain Eukaryota; kingdom Viridiplantae; phylum Streptophyta; class Polypodiopsida; order Polypodiales; family Pteridaceae; genus Ceratopteris; species Ceratopteris richardii. The sequence goes on from CM035413.1 coordinate 60,578,617, forward strand.
CCTGAACTCAATGCTTCAAGGGCAGGGTACTTTCTTTGTTATTCAAGCTATGCAATGGCTGCAGGGGTGTCAGATTTAAAAAGCATTGCTGGATACAGGAGAAAAGAGTTCCTGAGATATAGAGGTGATTTGCCAGAGCCAAGCTCTTTCAAAAGGCTCAAGGAATGACTTGATTTTTTCAAATTCTATATCTCAACAAATGTACATATACAAAAATTGCCCAATGTGATGTAAGACATTGCAAATTTTTTTGGTGTAATTGTTATTGATTCTATGGTCAAAGTCATCTGATGGTAGTAGACATATTTCTTTTCAAAGCATAATACATCATGAAATGTACATACATGACATCTTTTATTTCTCAAAGAAATAAAAGACATTGCAAATATTAAAGCTCTGTTTGAAATGTGGTCTTTTTCAGTTTGTGATATTGATACATGATTTGTCTGGTGATAGCCATATCCTTCTGATTATATTTGGCATGAGGTCCTTTGTAATTGTCTTCTAAAGAACCAATCAAAAAGCTCTCTGAAGGCATTGCTCTTTGTTACTCCTCCTCCTTTCCTTGTACACCTAAAGAAGCTTGTCCTTGCTTGATAATGAGATTTTTCCATGCCTTGGGTGTTCCACATGGCAAGTGGTTCTTTTTCTGCAAAGAATGCACCATGCACAAGAAGAATATGCTGGAAAGCAGAAGAATTTCATTAGATCTTTATTTCAATTAAAAATAAATAAATTGAATAAAATATATTTGGAGCTCACCAAGTAGTATGTTATGTCTTTGGCACCCCATGCCTCTATGATGGTTTCTATAAGCTCTGTGGTCGCCTTTCTGAAATCTGTCACATAACTTTTTGATGTTACCTGCTGCCTCATGATCTTTAAAAGATTATCTAGTTTGACCCACACCTCCATTCTCTTTTTTGCTATTTCTGGTTTGCTTTTTACATTAGTCGTGACCTCACAAAATGTTTTCCATGAATTCCACATGGCATTAAGTTGTTTGCCATCATGGTTGCTGAAGAATCTCCTTGCTTTTGCACCTCCCATTGAGACATCCTGTAAAACATCACCTGTATTTTGTGAAAGCTTTGGATCTTTTCTTAGATGAACATCACCACCATGAAACCCCATTTCTGAAAGAAGACATTCACATTTTTTTATGCATTCATCTGCAAGAGTTGTAGGCTTGATAGAATATGCATAATCCAAGTGAAGACGGACCAACTTGTCAATGATTCTTAACTCTGCATGTAGTGTACATATGTGTACATTTGTCAATGCTATTGGAAGTATGGGATCCCAAATCATTGAAGAAGATGAGTAGTTATGAAGAATAACATTTTGTCTAGAAGGAGCCTCTTCACCCTCAGCTCTAGTAATCCATCCATTTGTGCCTGGGCTTTGCATGCAGTACAAGCAAGGGTATTTAGAATTTGCTCCCCCACTTATACCAAACATGCATTTGAGTGTCTTTAGGTCTCCACTCAAATGCCACTCAACTTGAAAGTTTCCGTAGTCTTTGACATTCAACAATTCTCCTGCATGATGCCCTTGGATAACATTTGGAATGTTTGTCTGTGAGAATAACCATTTAAGTGTTTTATGGCTCTCAGATGGAACTTGAGCACAGCCAACCCACCATAACTCCATTTCTGATTGTACTTTGAGAGATGGAGTATCCAATTTCCCAAGGCTATAGTCCAAAGCTTTGTTCATCAGTGCAATGCTTATTCTCTCCATCTTTTGATGTTTTTTAAGCTCAGCTTCATCAAGTTTGATTACAAATTTCAATAGACCAGAACATTCATGCTCTTTTATATTATAGAACTGAACCATGTATGTTTGAAGTTTTATAACATCTATCCATATGTTGTTAAATGCATTGTAAGTGAAATGTAACTTTTGTTTTCCTACTTCGTAAGGCATGTTACCGTGAATATGTTTATATTCACCAAATACTGATGTGATCTTCTTATTCAAGCAGAGCCGAAACTTTCCTACATGATGGGGTCTAGGCAATCCAAAACTTCTAACTTTGTTAAATTTTAAAAATTCACACCAAACTTTTGAAATTGCTCTATAACCTTTCCTACTCACTCCGACACTATCACAAATATTTTGAATTCTGTCATGAGTTTTTGAAAAACAAAGCGTTTCAAGCATGTATTTTCATTTAGTTTCAATAGTCTTAAAACATCATTTTGACTCAAAATTTCATTATAGAAATGTATGCGCTCAAAACTGCTCGACATATTGAAACCTAACACATTTGTCACATGATCTCTAACAATTTTCATTCTTTTCTTTTTCTGGCCAGATTTTTCAGTCAAATCTAAAAAAAGTTTTACTCGTTTTGACCACATTCTCAAACCTATAGGAGTTTCTTTCATTTTTTTAAAAGACTCTAACTGAGAAGATAAAGTGGATAATTTGTTTTCTAGCTCTCTCATATGTAAATTCTTCTGGTGTAGTGTGTTTTGTAAATAGTTTATGTATTGTACATAATTCCTTGAAATATCCCAGAGCCTTGAACAATAGCCTTGTAAACCATCCTCACCATCTCCCACAAATCTAATCAGATCATGAAGATTATGAAAAGGGGGGTACCTTCCAGTTTGTGGATCAATTGGATAAACAGATCCCTTCGAAATACGTTTCTTGTCGTCGCATACTCCTGACTAACTGCAATGTTGATATGGAACTTTTTACAATGATTTTGATTGTTTGAAAGCTCAGGGAGAGTATTTGGGTTAACGTTCTCCATGGTCTGCTATGAAAAATGACCAGCAAGTGTCTAAAATGACGTGAAAGGGAGAAACAGGCTTGCTATGAAAAGTAGAGAAAAAAAGCGCAAAACGTGATCAGCACACATTATATAGGTCCGTGAACAAGAGGAAAATTCAACTTTTGAGGCGTAAGATATCACACAAACTTCGAGGCGTAAGATATCACACAAACTTTTCATGATTATATGATACGAGTTTCTCTCTCTTCAAAATTTGCATAAGATACGTTTTAAATGAACTTACACGGAATTTCTTAAAGGATTTGACAACTTTAATCCCGATTAAGCACAACTAATTGAAATCCTTACACGGCCCTTTTTGGGCCGTTTTTCGCCCTAATGAAACAAAAAGATGAAGTTTGTTCATGTTTCAAAAGATATTTGGCTCTTGTGGAGAATCAAACACATAAATCACTAAAAAAGCTAAGGTCAGATGGAGGGGGAGAATACTTCTCCCATGAGTTTGATTCTTTTCTTCAAGAAAGAGGAATCAAGAGGTAACTACAAGGTACACTCCTAAGCAAAATGGAGTGGCACAAAGGAGGAATAGGACAATTGTTGAAGCTGCAAGGTCCATGTTAAATGAAAAGCATTTGCCTAATTATCTATGGGGTGAGGCTGTATCTACAGCCACTTACTTGATTAACAGGTTGCCTTCAAAATCCCTTGATGGGATGACTCCATATGAGGCTTGGAATGGAAGAAGACCAAGCTTAGATCATTGTAAAATGTATTGCTTTTGCTCATGTTCCTTCATAGGTTAAAGGCAAAATGGAACCAAAGGAAAAAAGGTGTGTATTTATTGGATATGACAACAATCAAAAGGGTTATAGGTTATACAACCCTACCAACAAAGGATTCTTGGTAATCAGAGATGTAGTTTTTTATGAAAACAATTCATGGTATGAAGATTCATGCAGGCAGGTCAATTTACCATATATCTTGAAGAATATTTTCCAAATCTTGGTAGAGAATAACCGAAGATTGAAGAACAAGACACCTAAGAGGGTGATGAAGAATCTCAGATGGAAAAGATCAAAGCAAGAAAGTCTAAAGGTAAAACAAAATTGCAAGATCTTGGACATGAGGCAGAATCATCACATCATGGCCTAAGAAGATCTATGAGGGAAAAGAAAAACCCAGAAAGGTATGGGTTTGACACCTCATTAGTAACTAAACATTCTATCTACATAGCAACAAGACATAAACAAGGAGCCATCATCCTTTGAAGAGTCCAAAGCAAAAACAGAATGGAAGCATGCAATGAAGGAAGAGATTGAAGCACTTGAGGAAAACAACACTTGGGATTTGGTGCCCAAGACTTCATCCATGAAGGTAATAGGCTCAAGATGGGTCTATAAACTGAAGAAGAATTATGATGGTTCCATTAACGGGTATAAGGCAAGGCTTATAGCAAAAGGCTTCACACAAACTCAGGGAATTGATTATGAGGAGACCTTCTCTCATGTGGAAAAGATGCCTACTATTAGGGTTTTTCTTAGTATTGCATCTTCCAAGAATTGGAAGATACTTCAACTAGATGTAAAGAATGCATTCTTGAATGGTTGGATAACAGAAGAGGTATATATGGCACTACCCTGGTTTTGAGAATCAAGTTTATCTTGATTATGTGTGTAAACTTAACAAAGCATTGTATGGTCTCAAGCAAGCTCCAAGAGCTTGGAATTTCACGCTTGTTTCATTCTTGCAGGATAAAGGCTTTCAACCAAGCAAGGCAGATCCTTCACTCTTTATCACAAACAGTAATTCTGAGATCATCTACCTATGTGTATATGTAGATGATATTATATTGACAGGGAATGATGCAGATGGTATGAAGAAAATCAAAGATCAGATGAGAGAAGAGTTCAAGATAAGTGATTTGGGTCCACTTAGCTACTTCCTAGGCTTGGAAGTTGTCTACAAAGATCATGGTTTGTTTCTCGCTCAAAGAAAGTACATTAAGGCCATGTTGGCAAAATTCAAGATGCAAGATTGTAAGATTGTTGGTACTCCAATGGAGGTCAATCACAAATTGAGCTCACATGAAGGTGAACTCATAGAGGACATCACAATCTAGTGGGTAGTCTCAACTATGCCACATTGACAAGAGTAGATATATGTTACAGTGTGAGTGTGCTAAGTCAATTTATGCACACACCAAGGAAACCACATATGGATGCTGCCAGAAGGATTCTCAAGTATCTCAAAGGAACCATAAATGAAGGACTTTATTATCCTTATGTATCTGATTGAGGTTTGAAGCTATTTTCTGATGCAGATTGGGCTGGCTCCAAGGAAGATAGAAGGAGCACTTCACGTTATCTTACCTTTGGAGGTTCAAAGCTTATTTCATGGTCATCCAAGAAGCAACCCACAGTTGCTCTCTCTTCTACTAGAGCTGAATACAGAGGTCTTTCCATAGCTACACAAGAAGCTATGTGGATGAAGACATTATTCAAAGATCTTGGATTGGAGTTGGGAACTCCAACTATTTATGGTGATAATATGAGTTCGATTTACTTAGCTGCTAATCCTATTTTTCGTGCAAGGACCAACCATATTTAAGTTCATTATCACTATGTACGAGAGAAGGTTCGAAGAAAAGAGATTTAAATATCATATGTGTCCACTCATCAACAATGTACAAATATTCTAACAAAAGCACTGGATGGTACAAATCTCTGCAAGTTCAAAGCCATGATTGGTTTGTAGGTAATCTTGGAAGATTCAAGACCTCAAGCATACGCTTGAGGGGGAGCTGTTGGAACAAGTCTATGACAAGCCTAAGTATTGGCTCGAGTCCACAAAGTCATAGAAGAAGCCTTAAAATGAAGACAATGTAAAGTTCACTTGTGAACTACCTCTTGTAACTTTTGAAGACTTTACTTAATGTAAAAGTGAAAGAATCTTAAGTGGTTGACTCCACTTGATGAAAAAGGGAAAGAGGAGCCATGGATTCGTGATTTGTCATAGATAGAGAATCAAATCAATCACTAATTGATTGAAGAGTGATAGAGGGGAGTTAGCCTCTCAAGCTCAACTATAAATAGATGGTAGCTTAGACATGGTTAGAGAGACCTCAGTGAAGACCTCCAAGAGCTGAGCTTTATGCCATATCAAGGTGTGATTCCAAGGCACACATATGTATCAATAAGTCCATTGTATTTTACAATCAATATAATTTCATTTTCATGATCATTTGAGTTCATATTTCCATGTTCTTGTGAAGTGCACTACTCACTGCCATATCTCTCAGTTTTCTCAGTCAATTTGCAGAGATTATTTCTCGGGGCTTGGTGCATCTTTTTCAGTGATTTAACTTTGTAACACTAGCTCTATAAGTCTAATATATGCTCACCAATTTTCATTTCATTTGGGTGTTTCAAGCTTCAGTTATGTTCAGTTGAAGTCAACCCTATCTGTTCATTTTCACTTCTCTACCAGGTACCCGACTTTTTTACTCATCTTGTCAAAGCTTTTCCTCAATGTGTACTTACCCAAATTCAATGATTTAAAGCTTGTTGGATGCAAAATACTGTCTAGTATAAGCATGAAAAGGTTTATAATCATTGGATTCTGAAATAGTGAGTTATGATGATTTTTCTACTCACTAGTCTCATTACTATAGCAGGTCGTGAAAATCGGGATGATGTCATCACTTGCTAAACATCATTCACAGTGTCTGGTTCATTATTTTTTATGCGATTACTCTTGAACGTTAGCTCTTTAAATTATCTAGACTTCCCCCAAAAGGATTTAAGCTAATTACTGCTGTGCCTAGAGAATTATGCAAAACACTCGACAAGTGTATGAACCAAAATAGCAAGTTCTTCACCTCTGAGCTAACTCAAAGTTATCTGTTTTGATCTATCTTTTTGAGAGTGATGTTCCAAGGTACATAGGTTGTCTAATACATCCATTGGAAAGATAAAAGGGCCCACCATATACTCCTGGAGTTCGTTTGGCTGGTGTAGATCAACGATTTTGCAACACCTCGTCATCTTCAAGCACATACCTATCCATCTCTTCACACTAAAATCTATATTAAGATTTTTCTCAAGTACTTGTATAGGACTAGTTTTGGTTCTAAAAGTTTTAGCATTTTGATTATACAGTTCAATTATCAATCAATTTGTTATACTGCACTTTATTTCTTATGTCTGCCTGCTGCTATTGAAAATACGAGTATTCAAATAAACAAAAACGAGACTAATGTTGAATTAGAAGTTGAAGAAGTAATTAATGATCATGTTGTAGATGAAATGTTAGACTCTCTAGAATATGATCCACATTTGTGTAGAGTTTTACCTTTGCTTTCAATCATCTTACCTGAACCAAAAAATAGTGAAGATTTGTTTCCTCCAACCTTAAATAGAAATACTCAACCTCAACAATTAGAAAACAACGTAAGTGAAATTATTAAAAATAGAATAACTGATGAAGAATTAATCTTGACATCCTATAGAGATGTTGTTTCTATGTATAGATCTGCACTTCCTTATTGTCCTTAAATTTATAGGCTAACCTAAAATGGAGTATAAAGCTATAGCTAAGCACTCCCCATACACTGAAAATACATCCTAGTCTCTAAAGCACACAAAGAAACACCCAGCATGTAGTCACATAGAGAGGCTAGCGGGAGTCAGTTCTGATTAGCGGTTGCCTCCTTTCACATCCCTCTATTGCGTGTGATGAGGATCGATGAAGAGCATGTCATCAACATATACCATAATGATCAGAAGCATATCATTAGCACGCTTAACATAAAAGGTGCTTTCAGTTGGACTGTTCTCAAAACCATGTGCAATCAAATAGGCATGTATCTTTTCATACCAAGCACGTGGTGCTTGCTTTAAACCATATAATGCCTTCTTTAACCTGCATACCTGGTGTTCTTTTCCTTTCTACACAAGGCCATGGGGCTGAAAAACATACACTTCTTCATGCAAGTCACCATTCAGAAATGCTAGTTTAATGTCCAATTGATGTACATTCCAACCATGATGAGATGAAAGTGCATAGATGCTATGAATGGTAGTTATTCAACAAGTAGGAGCAAAGGTTTCATCAAAATCAATGCCTCATTCCTGTGCATAACCCTTTGCAATAAGCCTAGCTTTATACCTGTCAACTGTTCCATTAGGTTTATGCTTCAGCTTGTATAACCACTTAGTGTCAATGGCCTTCTTGCCAGGAGGCAAGTCACAAAAAGAACAGGTACCATTCTTCATTATAGCATCATATTCAGATTGCATAGTAGCCATCCAATTTTCTGAATTTTTGTGCTTCTTCAAATGAAACAGGCTCATTCTCATCACCGAGACTATACACAGCCATAGCATAGCAAGCTAATGCAAAGAGGTACGATGAGCACCTAATCAAGTACGATATGATAGATGTGCATCTAATTTGCTATCACGCAAAGTCTGCACCAAGCATTTTGGCATGGTTTTTGCCTACTCAATATGAACTCTCTCATCAACAAGTGCATCATGTAAATAAGCATAAAAAATGGAATGATCTACATCATCACATGAAACTTGGAAAGCTTGAGAATTTACCTTATTAGGAGCAGCACTAGACTGTCCACCTATAAAAAGAGGCAAGAAATTATCATACATGTCTTTGGAGCTAACATATGTCTCCTTAGTACATGAAAGCAATGACTGAATAGCATCTTCCACAAAAATAACATCACAACTAACCAGAATGCATTTAGTTTGTGGATGATACAGACGATAGCCTTTACTTTTAGAACTATACCCAACAAAAGACATTTTATTACTTTATCATCCAATTTTTTGTGATGTTGTTCAGGCACTAATGCATATGTGAGACAACCAAAAACACACAGATGAGCAACCGATGGCTTGCGACCATGCCAAGCCTCATATGGAGTGATAGACTGTAGTGCTTTAGTGGGACACTTGTTAAGTACATATGTTGCACATATGATAACCTCAAGCCAGAAACTATGTGGTAAAGTCTGACTCTTGACCATACACCCCGCCATCTCCATGAATGACTTGTTCTTTCATTCAGCAACTCCATTCCGTTGAGGTGTATACAACACTATACACTAATGTTTTATCCCACGTTCAACGAGAAATGCATTAAGATTAGAAGACATATATTCCCTCCCTAGATCAGAATAGAGGATGCATAATTTATATTTTGAGAAATTTGTAGCCAAAAATAGAAACTGTTTGAAGCCCATATACACTTCAGAGTTTGCCTTCAATGGATATAACCATGCATGGTTGGAAAAATCATCAATGAAGGTCACAACGTAAAGATACTTCCCAAAAGAAGGTTTTTGCATAGGACCATAGATACCACTATGTAGAAGCTGCATTTTCTGAGTAGCCGAAACTGAACCATCTTTTGGAAAGGAAGAATGCTGCATTTTCCTAATAATACAGCCTTCACATACATGTTTACCAGGTGCCTCAAGTTTGGGAAAAGAGGACACCATTTTCAGATTTCTACAAGCGTAGCAAACTAGCAAAATTCAAACGACCAAAGTGTGCATGCCAAAGCCTTGCATCTGACATAGCCTGAGAATCATGTACGGCACATGCCAAATCATTTACAGATCTTTCATAGTCTATGAGCTTAAACAGATCACACATAACATGCCATAAGTAATAATGATGTCATCATTTGACAAATCATGAATTGTACATCTGTCATCAACAAATTTCACAACCAAGCCAATCTTGGCTAATGCAAAAACTAATAACATATTTTTCTTGATCCCTGGCATAAAAAAAGCATCTGACAAAGTGAAAGAACTATGATCAGCAGTAGTCAAAATGATCTTGCCAACTCGCATAACAGGATAGAAGGTGTTGTTGGTGTATGTAACAGCATTCCCTGTAGGGGTAGGCTCGAGTGAAGAGAAGAAACTACGCTATGAGGTAATATGTTTGGTTGCCCCACTATCAAAGTACCAAACATCTGAGTCTACTGGAGACATGCACTACTCATGAGAAGATAGGTCAAAACTACAAACAGTAGTAAATGCCCATTCTTCTTCCTAGACAACATGAGTAGACTTTGTTTTTGGTGTAGGGGTCTCTACAATAGTCATTCCGACCTCTTTCTTATTTGCCTCTTTAGCAGCTAGTTTTGGACAGTTCTTAATGACATGATCATTTACTTTAGAGTATTTGCAAAACAATTTCTGCTTTTCTAATTTCTTTTCATCTTTGTCTTCCTTCTTCGAATGTGCACCATTTGCAGATTTTTGCTTATTAGTAGAAGAACTCCATTTTCCTTTGCCCCTTTGACTAGCTAGAAAAGTTTGATCTGTAATATGTATAATAGACTTTTTCTACCTAGACTGATCTTCCTACAACAGAACAAAGACTAACTCCTCAAATGACAAGGCATTTGGATTGCCTTTCATCATCAAACGAAGAGTAGAAGCAAAGCTCTGATATGAGTCAGGGAGACCATTCAAAACGGTCTGCACAAGTGAGCTATCTGGTATAACCTCATTAGCAGAAATCAACTATTCTTTCAAATCCTTGATCTTTGTGAATCTTCATTCATGTGCTCACTCTCCAATTGTTTTCGGAGGTAAGCAATACGAGCCTCATTCCTAATGTGGTACAATGTGGTAAGTGTATCCTAAGCATCCTTAGCTATCATGCAAGAGCGAATGTGAGCAATAATGGCAGGTTTGATAGAAAAACCTATCAATGCATGTGCTTGAGCATCTCTACCATCCCAACAAATTTGCTCTCTAGTAGGTGCAATAGAAACAATAACACAAATAGGAATCTATAGAATATCATCATCTTCGATACCATCTCCATCAGCTCCAGCACCTGTATTTGCAGTACTTGTATTCACAGGTATAACATGACATCTTTCAACACCCTACACAATATTCCATAGTCCTTTTGCAACCAATACATGATGCATCATATAAGCCCATAATGGGTAGCTACTACCATCCAACTTATCCTCAATAGCCAGCATACGGAATACATCATTGCTTTTAGCCATGGCCAGTGACTAAAATATCTTGATGCAAAAAATTGATTGTATCTCAAAAAGTTGAATAGAACAACCGAGATGAATTCTACTAAACCTGTAGTAGACTTTGACATTCTTGTACTGGCAAACCAAAACTGATATATACCTTTGGCACAAAAAGATAAAATAGCCTGCACAAGCGCTACCATAGTGTGTTCGGAGGTCGAAACAAGCTCATATCATGATTTTGGCACCACATAGAGAAGTTGTATTTATCTCTGAAACACCTTGAGTACATGCGATTCTGAGACTGCAATGAGAGAGGTGTAGACAACGCCCAAGATGAAGCGGCAACCTTCTCTGATACCAATTGATGGAGTTAGATGTTTGCAAAAGCATGCAAACAACACAAGGAAGAAGAAGAAGCTTGGAGCACAACACACAATGCTGAATGTATTACCACTAGAATGTACAAAGATAAGTAGCCCATTATAGCAATAGGCATATATACAAGTCAGGGAAAAAAGTGCCCGGGCAGTCCTAGAGTATTCACACACATCACTACCTAAATATATCAACACCCACCGAGTGGACTCTTGATTAATGAGCCATTCTTACAAAAAATTAAATGGCTCTATGTTATTCCAACCTAACTTTTTGCAGATTGCTATAGTAGCTATGTTAATTCTGGACCTGCCATCAATAAGAACCTCCAAAATTTATGATTCTTAAACCAAATGGTAATTAGTGGGACTGTGTGGTCTACCATAGAATTAGACTTCGAGTTGATAGTAGCCATGCCTAGTGCTCGAGTTGAACTTGGATCAATTTGTTGATGGAACTACTATCAAATGTTAGGGACTAAGGTTCGTAATTGTCCCAATGGAATAGTACTTGGAACCTTCACTAAATATCCCACACCAAATTGGGATCAGGTAATTCTGGTGTGGTTTCTGATGAGGCTACTACTTGTACTATTACTAGTTCCAGTGCAGACTTTGATCGCTGCTTAACCTTTTTCTGACTTAGAGGTATGGGATCTCGGAAAATTCCTCGTTCCTCTTGAGCCCACTTGGATGCCTTATCAAATGTTCGTTGTTGCTCTTTGAACCCAAGCTTGAATACTTTTGCCACTAGCTATAGTGCTTTATCAGATTGTGTCTAAATGACTATTATCTCGGTGTCAGTTAAGGTAATATAAACCATATTGGCCATGGAGTTTTGCCTTTCCTTCTTTCATTTATCATATTCCTATGCATCCTTGTAGTTTCTTCGAATGTGTCCAATCTCTCCAAAGAAATGACATCCTGGTGGGGGTACGATGGTATTGGTACTAGCTTGATCCTGGTTCCATCAAGATTGGTTGAAATTTCCTATGCACGGGGCTCTGTAATTGGTATAAGTTGAATAGGCTATATTTTTGTAAGTGAAGCAGTACATAACTTGCAACTAGTTCTCCTTGTTCTTGAAGTATTCCATTAACAACCAATTTATTTTGCATATTTTTTATTATAGGGGCAAGCTTTTGTAGAGTGATTGGTGGTGTCGCGGATGGTGCAATAGATTTGATTAAGTGCATAGTTGGTCACCACATGGCCAAGATCTATGCATTTTGTACAATAAAACTTACTTCAAGGGGTCATCACGTTTACTTTTATCGAAATTCAACCATTCCAAGTCTTTTGTAAGTCCTTCAACTTTATGCTCTAGTTGTAATGTCATTGCTATAACTAGACCTAATCTCATGCCACCAACATAGCGGATGATCATGACCTACCTTAACTATGGGTTTAGGTCATTATAAAACCATTGACTAATAACATCATTGGGGAGATTCGCATTGGCGTGTGGCAGCTACCATTAAATGTGTGCAGAAAAGAGTCAAATAATCATGCATGCTCTGATTTATGTTTTGCTTGATATTCTATAAGTAATCGAATATTTCTATGGCATTCTTCAAAAATTGTAGAAATGTGTTCTTTACATCTTTATACCAACAAAAATGATTAAGGTCAAACTCAATGAGCCATCGTGCCACTTCATTAACTAAGTTGGACTGAAATACTATGGCCTTATATGCTAGATCCTCTAGGTTATTCGGAATTGTATAATTGATTTCAAAGGTGCACATGTGCACATCTAGATTATCTCTTAGGAATCCGTAAAATTTGGCATATGTTACTCCTACAATTGGTTGTCTTCGATGGTTGCCCGATTGTGTATCTGCCATGGATTTTGCACTCAAATCTACTAGTTGTTCTAGTTCATTGCTATCTGCTTATTCTAATGGTTTTCCTTATTCATACATATCTACTCATTTTGATTTATAGTTAAGGAACAAGCTTTGTGAAAATTTAAGCTTTAATTGTCAGGCTAGATCCTACTCTTCAGATAAGAAATCGGAGTAGAGAGCCTTTCTTTCACTCCAAAAATTTGGGAATTCCTCCTTAATGAGTTGTTCAATAGGGGTATTTGGCCTTGGAATGTGACCTGCAAGCTTATTAATATCTTCACCAACTTCGTCTATCATTTGAGCTGGCATCGAACTACCACCAAATTTGTTGTTGACATCCGATGTCGAACCACTACCAGAAGGTACAAGATTATCATCGAGTTCGGTATTGATGTCAGATACTGAACTATAACTAGATTGTACTAGACTGAGTTCTGGTATACTTTGCAAATAAAAAATGAGGAAGTACTCTGGTGCCACTCCACTACTACTCGCTATGCCCTTCCCTTTAGAGGTAACATCTTCAGTACCATGGTGGCATCCCTAACACACTATTGAATCTCAAGGGTTGTTTATCGCTTCAAATATAGGATAAGTCTATTTGGAGCGTGCTATAGACATGTAGGAAAGAATCTCCACTCAAAAGTGTATGCTAAACTTCTATCAAAAACTAAATTCCAATTCCCACAGACAACACTAGTGTTACACATCTGTTCGGTAAGATAACAATGAACAAGGTAACTAGAAGGGTTCTTGACTTGGTAGGAATCGGTAAACAAAATCCTTTGATATTTTCCCACTCCAGGAATTTAAAGAAATCAATCTAGCAAATTACAAAATCACACTACCACTAATATCTTTGCTATAGTATACTTCTCTGAATATTCACACAATACTAACTTCTTCAACACTCTATCCCGATTATGATTTCATAACCACATACCATTACACTTTAGCATCTGATTATATAACTCTACTCAAGATTCACTTACAATCGATCGTGTGCAACATTAACAATTTAGTTAATGTCAAAATTAATCATGATATTGTATCACACAAACTTCTAACAAGGATTCTCAACAAGATTTAATTAATGACCTCACTTAAACATTAATGAATTATCTAACAAGAATCACCATAGTACCGAATAGGACAACAAAATAATGGTCTATTTGTACCGTATTGCTCCACCATGCATAGTCGAATGGACTCGCCGCATGTTTGGGACTACATGGGTATGGCCTTTTGTATTTTTTCGTAAATGAGTTACAACGGTTAGGCCAATACAATGCTTCATCAGAAAATATGAAATATTACAAATACAATAATCTAGTGGCCTAACAGTTGACAAAGGGTGTCTCTTGCAATAGAGAACTCTCTCACAATAGAGGATATTTATCGACTTATGAGGGTATCTTTCATGATAATTAATGCCTCTATTGAATCTAGTATGTTGGGATAGTGTGGTCCATCAGAGTAGATAATGGTCTATCAGGATGCTTTGACACAATAGAGCAGTTTATGGCAATAGAGGGTGGGTTTTTGTGATAGTTCGGAGCTTACTCAACAACCAAGATCAAAGATCTGAAGGAGCAATTGATTTTTGTTAATGAAGTCTTGCGTGATAGTTCACTTGTGTAGACTGTTCTAAATGGTCTTCCAGATTCATATAAGAGTTTTGCCTCTACTCTTTGATTAATGATGAAAGTCAATCCAAATGACTTAACATTTGAGGAGTTGGTCTTTGTTGTCTTGTAGGAATATGAGAATAGGGAGAACAGATCCATTATGCATTTTGCAGATCAAGCTTTCCTAGCTAGTGAGAAGGGCAAAGGTAAATGGAGCTCATCTACTAGTAGCTAGAAATCTTCTAATCGTACACAATCAAAGAAGGATGATAGAGATGAGAAGAAAATACAAAAGTAGAAACTATTTTGCAAATACTACAAAGGAAATGATCATGTCTTAAAGAGTTGTCCAAAACTAGCATGCATGCTTTGGTCATATGAATTTTGCAAGTTTGCTACACCTATAGAAATCTAAAATGGTGTTCTATTCACCCAAACTTGGGCTCTTGGTAAACATGTTTGTGAAGGGTGTATTTTTGGCAAAATGCATTGTTCCTCATTCCCAAAAGATGGTTCAGTTTGAGATACTTAGAAATTGTAGCTTGTTCATAGTGATGTCTTTGGTCCTATGAAGACACCCTCCTTTGGGAACTATCTTTACTTCCTGACTTTCATTGATGATTTATCAAGGCATACATGGATATATCCATTGAAAGAAAAGTCCAAAGTGTTTATGTGCTTCAAAGCGTTTCTAATTTTGGCCAAAAATCTATCAACATGCAAAATGGGCACCCTCCATTCTGATCGAGGGGGGGAACATATGTCTTCTAACTTTAATGCATTTCTAGTTGAACATGGGATAAAACATCAATGTACAATGTTGTGTACACATCAAAATAATGGAGTTGTTGAAAGGAAGAACAAGTCACTCATGGAGATGGTGAGGTGTATGGTCGAGTCAAGCTTTGCCACAGAACTTCTGGCTTGAGGTTGTTATATATGCAACATATGTATTTAACAAGTGCCCCACTCAAGCATTGTAGTCTATCACTCCATATGAGGCATGCCAACCAAACATGGAGCTTTTGTGGAATATCCATGTAAAGGCTTCAAGAAGATAGCAAGAGATGAGAAGCATGGTAGTCTCTTTACTTTTGAAGTAGGAGTAATCAAAAATATAGGTCTATTCAACTTTGGGTCTCAAACCCTAAGTGAGCTTGAAGTGTGGCATAAGAGGCTAGCTCATGTGAATTAAAGAACCTTGAAGGATACCTACAGGAGTCAAATTGTTCTTGGCCTACCAGATATATCAAAGCGACACATGATCAACATATGTGATGCATGGAAGATTGGAAAAGCACAAAGACAACCATTTAACCACAAAGGCTACAACCACAACATCTTATTGGACCTAGTACATATTGATGTATGGGGGCCAAGCCAAAAATCTTCATTAGAAAGATCAAGATATTATGTCTCATTTATTGATGACCATAGTACATGGACTACTTTTTACTTTATTAAACATAAGAATGAAGTTTTTTATTACTTCAAAAATTATCTAGCACATGTGGAGAACCAGATAGGTAGATCATGTAAGAAACTCAAATCTCATAGAGAGGGAGAATAAGTCTCTTAAAAATTTGATGAGTTCTTGTAGGATAAAAGTATCAAGAGGGAAGTGACTACTAGGTACTCTCCTCAACTGAATTGAATTCTTGAGATAAGAAACAAGATATTGGTTGGATCAGCTACAATAATGCTTGAGAGAAGAAGCTACCACATTATCTATGGAGAGATGCTATTCCAATTGTTGTGTACCTTGTCAATAGCCTTCCATCCCAATCACTCCAAGATATGACTCCCTATGAAGCACAGTATTGAAAAAAACCTACACCTAGAAATTGCAAGGTATTTGGATGCTTATCTTATGTTCATGTACCATCACAAATAACAGGTAATCTAGAAACACTGAGTCATAAAAAACAATAAATATGTTGTAAAAAGAGAACTCCCTTGTCAAAAATCAAGAAAATTACATCTTATGTTCAAAAAACCTTTAGACTAGTATACATACACTTCAAAAATCAAGTGAAAAGATGAGTTTTTTGACTTTTTTGTCATTTATTGAAAATTTAGGAGCTCAAAATGTGCCCAAAATTTGGATGTATTTATCATTGATCTCCGGAATCTATATGAGAAATATAAAAGTGATAAAAAGTCCTATATAGAAAATAAAAATTGAATATGTGTTGGATGGAGGATCTTCGATAGTGGTTCAAAAATGTAAGAGAACATGGTTTCATTATGCAAAGTGATTTAGAGCAGTTGTATAAGCACCAAAAATGTCATAGATTTTCAAATTAATTCACAACTTTCTTGATCTATGACTACACCCCCATCATTAGATGCATTTGATTCAATTTAAGACTGTTGGGAGCTCTCTTCTTCTTCTTCTATATCAACAAGAGCTCTATCCTCATCCAAGTACATACAAAATTCTACATGATCATGCATAAATCTTCTTGTTTTCCTATGATTAGATGTCCCATATACATATAGAAGCTTTCACTTTATCATATGGATAGTTGCTTTCCTCAAGTGCCTTGTTTTTATCAAGGAAAAATCCTAAAAAAAAAAGTCTATATCATCCATTTTAAGAGTGGATGTACTTCAAATATTCTTTTTCTTTCTTGAGCCTGTTCATTTCGTGTCACATACCATTTCTACCAATGAATGCATTACTACTTTTCATATAATACCAATGGACTATCAAAGCCTGTATTATTCTTTGATCAATATTGTTAATGACCTCTAACACTTTTGCTATTCAAAATGGTCTGGTAGCCTCATCACCATCAACAAGGACTCCAATAAGTGTTCCAATATTTATTTCTTTCGAATTTCGTTGCCATCATCTTCGGCCTATTTTCTCATCCTTGCGCCTACATAAATATTACTTTCTAGTAGATGCATAAAGCTTTGAAGTGTATCTACATTACATGCATGGTCCACATTCATTGATCTTTGTGTGCTAAAATCCCATGTGAATGGAATATCAATTGGCCATTCCTTGCAATGGTATTCTATATAAACTCTTCTTGATGGTTAAAAAACTCATCCCACTGAAATACATCTTGAACTCCAACATATTTTTTTGCATGCTCAATATGTCTCTTCTTCTTCTCAATAAGTACATGCATCCACCTTTTATTTTGCTCAAACACATTCCCGCATCTTTCCATATTCCTTTTATCTTCACATGGTTTTTGTTATGCACCATCCACAGACACATTAGGCACATGCAATAAAAATATGCATCCATCTCTAGGCTTCCACCCTAGAGAACATGAATATTGCTTTGCGAATAAAAGAGTAATGTCATTAAGCCTCCTCATCAAGAATATGTGGTTGAAACTAATGTTGTGCAATGGAGCCAAAACCTTAGTACTATTATCAGTATTTGTTAAGAAAAACTGCTTAAACTCATAAATCTATGTAAGGTGTTGAACTTCAGCCTTTGGAGTATATGCCCAACCACAAGGAAATTTACCTTAACCTTTTGAAACACTTCTCTATCAAGAAGCATGCATAAATATCCAAAAAGTGTAGAATTTTTATTCTCTATTGAAGTATTATCAAGCTACAAATACAGATTTGATGGCAAAAGGCCCTCCCATGATTGCAAAAATTCATGAATCACAATAGCCATAAGGTTTGGATCATTATGCACATTGGTATATGCAAAAGAAAACCTTCAACTTTACGGTTCCATTGTATACCAAAGCACCAACCAAATGCATTTGCACACGGATTTCATCTCCAATGTCCGTAGGAATGCAAGCAAAATGGGTGAGACATGTTTTCTTTTGATGCATACCATCAATCAACAAACACATATTCCTAGAATCATCTCGTAGGCCTGGCTTTTGCTAAAGTCACATATAGCAAAAGTGTGCACGAACTCTACCCAAGTGGTGACAGTTATTCCTTCCAACAGCCCAAAGGGTCTTTCAATGTGACCATCAGCCATTTGTAGCTTCATTCTCGTGGGCCGAAGTGTTGGCTTGCCCCAATGCTTCCATAGGGAAGTGGTAGCAATCGCAACTCCAGCACCTGAGTCTAGAATTGCTTTAGTTGTGTACCCTTGATGAGTAATGGGAAGATAGGTGTTTCCTTCTTCTCCTTCTCTCATGTCTGCTATCTTATCCAAGGGTATTTCTGGCACTGTTCTATGAGGTCCTACCTGGGAATGAGGCTTCACTACTTGTGGCACTTGGTTGGCTACATGTTTCCACAATTCTGGCTTAACCTTGGGTAGCTCTTTTGAAGTGAGATTGCATTGCACTTTAGTGTTTTTCACTACCTCCATATTACTTGGTATGATTGAGCCTTAGTTTCTTACCATGACTGTGGGTGCTCTCATACATGTAGACTTTGCCTCCCATGGTCCAATGAAATGCGACACTTCTTGCAAGGAATTAGACTCGAAGTCGAATCGTTCGCTTGATTGGTCATCCTCTTGCTCACCATAGATAGAGGGAATATCTTGTGAGAATTGATCATGTAGCTCATCCATAAGCTCTATGGGAGGAGTATTCTAACTTTCTTTTTCCCATTTCTCTTCTTGAATCTCTCGTAGTTATTTTGGTGAATACCTTTTCATAGAAGAAGAGGTGTGTGGTTCAGTGGAGTTAGACACATAAGCTCCTTGGGGAGGAATGCTTATCCTGTCACTTGCCTTCTCCTTAGCCTGGGAGGTGGCTCCTTTTCCAAACTTTGCAATTAACCTCTCCAATCTATCTAATAAACCATCAAAATGAAATTGTGTCCTAGAGGAACTACAACGATTGAAGAGATGATTGGCTTCAAACATGGCTTGAGCTAATTCCACCGTCTTAGCACAAAGCTTTGTTCGTTCAAGCTTGAGGTTGGCTCTAGGGTACATCTGTCATGATCCGTTACGTTTGGCCCTTCTTGGATTCTGGCCTGATAAGCTTTAAGCATCATGTCTAGGTCTTGTGGAGTGGGATTGACTAGGACTGATCCTACTCTAGGTGATGGTTGGGTTATGTGTTGTGGATTAGAAGGTTCGGGGATGGAAGGTGATGGGGATGCTGATGGAGGTTATGTGTGAGAGTGCATTTGAGATGTGATTTCTATTATTTTGGCTTTGGTCTCTCTCAGACTTTCCTCAAGTTCACTGATCTTCTTTGCCCATTGACTTTTCATTCATTCGCGACTTTCTCAAAAGCTCTTGTCCTCTTCTTATTCTGACTCTCAGTCTCGCTAACCTCAAAACTCTTCTCTCAGCCTAAGTCTTGGTTTTGCTACAAAGATTGAGCTCCAGTGACTACTTGCACTAGGGTAGTGGAAGTCACACTTCCATTGGGATCTACTAATAGACCAATGACATTGATGGAAGTGACTTTTGGCACATTGTTCAAACTCTTAGGGCACTCTCCTAAAAGGTGGTCCTTCCCACAATCTGGATAGAAACCTTGAATGGTCACAGATTGGGTTTGTGTAGGTGCACGCATAGGGCAATCTCGTATGAGATGATCTCCCTGACATCGGTAGCATGTTCCTCTAGGAAATGGGGGTCTTATTTGCCTAGATTGAGGTCTAGGGTTGGGGTTTTCATACATGAAATTTGCATACTCTGGCTCCCAATTAGGTTGACTTGGTTCTTCACAATAATATGACTCATTATGCTCAGGTGACTACATGTATTAAGCCTGTGGGCTTTCAATATGAGTACAGTCAAAACTATGATCACTTGGATCACTTTTTGAGCGCAATAGCATTACTGGCACTATGGCTCTATTCAAATTTTCATCTGCCCCTGCATATTTCACTGGGATTACATTAGCTAGTGATGAAGGTTGTGGAGCTAGAACTGGTTGAGGTCTTTGTTGGGCTTGATATTGTGGTTGGTAGGGTTGTTGAGGCCTAGCATACTATTGTGGTGGGTACTCGTTTTGGTATCTGCCTTGATGTGGGTATTGCTACGGATTAGTTTGCCTAACTACTTGTTTATTATATGGGCAATCTTGTGCAGTGTGGTTGTTGTATCTCCTTTCTATGGTGCAGTATTTTCCTAGGTTGCATTATTCGTTATTTGACAATCCCCCATTATTCGATCGAATTAATCAGTGCCACATTAGCTTATTCAGAGATGAGTGAATACTTGTTGCATGGTAATTTGACAATTTTCGATCGAATGCGCTTTCGATCGAAAATTTTATCGATCAAAAAATCTTCGATCGAGCTAAATTTCAATTGAAACAAATTTGGTTGAATAGTTTTTTATAAAACAACACAAATAGACTGATTTTTCATAAGATTTACTTAATTTTTTACAAACTTACAGTGTCGTAGATAGGACAATGTATAAACTCTTGCTATACAGATTAACTATCGTACTTAAAACATGAAAAATATATTTGTTTGTGAGTTAAAAACTATCATGATTGTTTGACTCAACATTGATTCTTACATCACAATAGTATATGTATATGTGTGTATGATTGTGAGTAATATGTATTATGATTGTTTGAATCAATATTGATTCTTACTTAATAATAGTATATGTATGTGTATTTCAGTGTATAATTGTGAATTAAATCTATTGTGATTGTTTGATTCAACATTGATTCTTACTTCACAATAGTATGTGTGTGTGTGATTGTGAATAAAAATATATTGTGATTGTTTGAATCAATATTGATTCTTACTTCACAATACTATGTGTATGTGTATGTGTATGTGCATGTGTATGTGTATGTGTATATGTGTGTATGTTATATGATTGCAAGTGAAAATATAATATGATTGTGTGTATGTGCATGTATATGTGTGTGTATGATTGTGAATTAAAAACTATTGCAATTATTGGAAAAGACTTTATGTTTTTTTTATAATTCAAGGGTTCAAAAGGTATTAATAAGTGAAGATCAAAGGCATCCATGGCTGCATATCAGCTAAGAGAAGGGTCTTGTTGTATCGATTCAATATAACTTCACATATCTATAGATCTTCTTTAGAAAGTTGTATTATATTTATACAACAAGAACCTTCTTTTAGCTGAGATGTTGGGCCTTGGCATCAAGACAATACCATCAAGAGGGATTTGTTGGGAGGAAAGAAATCAATTTGTTGAAACAATAGTATCGAGAGGGATGATGAAGTTTTGATAGAACTCGACTTATGCACTTGATCCTTGGATACTTATGAAAAAAAAGATGCAAACAGGTAAAAAAAAAGATTTTACTTTTTATGATATAGTTTAGTATTTTTTCTAGCATATAATAGAGAATGTGCATATGCATGTGTATGTATGCATGTATATATGCATATGATTATGTATGCATATGCGTGTGTAAGTATGCATGTGAGTATATGTGTATGTGTGGCCATGTGTGTATGTATATGTGCAAGTATATATGTGTATGTGTGCATGAAAGTATGTATGCATATGTGTGTGTATGTATGCATGTGAGTATATGTGTATGTGTGGCCATGTGTGTATGTATATGTGCATGTATATATATATATATATATATATATATATATATATATATATATATATATATATATATATATATATATATATATATATATATGTGTGTGTGTGTGTGTGTGTGTGTGTATGTATGTATGTATGTATGTATGTATGTATGTGTGCATGAAAGTATGTGTGTGCAAGTGTGTATGTGTATGTGTGTGTATGTTATATGATTGCAAGTGAAAATCAAATATGATTGTGTATGTGCACGTGTATGTATGATTGTGACTTAAAAACTATTGTAATTGTTGAAAAAGGTTTTGTGTTCTTTTTTATAATACAAGGGTTGAGAATGTATCAACAAGTGAAGATCAATGGCAACTTGGACAATGTATATGAGCTAATAGAAGGTTCATGTTGTATTAATACAATACAACTTCACATATCCATAGACCTTCTTTAGGTATTTGTATTGTATTGATACAACATGAACCTTCTGTTAGTTGAGATATTGGCATCAAGACAATGACATCAAGAGTGACTTGTTGGGAAGAGAGAAATAGGCTTATTGAGATAATAGCATCAAGAGGGACTTTGATACTTACGACAAAAGAGATATAAATAGGTAATAAAATATTTTACTTTTTATGATATAGTTCAATATTTTTTCAAGCACATAATAATGAATTTTTACTTTTTTATATTTGTATACGTTATTTTGAAGGTTGATTGATTTTGAGTTGAGTATAAAGGTAGAAATTTCTTATGAGAAAGGGATCGTTATCAATTGTAAACTTGAATCATTTGAATCGTTAACTTCGCTTTTTTTTAGGCTCAAGTCGATTTATTGTGTGTATGTGCTTGTATTTATGTATATATACATATGCATGTGTGTACGTGTGTATACATGTGCATGTGTGTGTATGAATGCATGTAAGTATGTATGCACATATGTGTGTATGCATATGTATGCATGTGCATGTGTGTATATATTGCATATGTAGGTGTGTGCATGTGTGTATATGCATATGTATGTATGTATGTATGTATGTGCATGTCTGTGTATACATGTCTATGTATGTATGCATATGCGTGTATGTATGCATGTGAGTGTATGTGTGTGTGTGTCTATATGTGTGTGTATATGTGCAAGTATCTATATATGTGTGTATGATTTTGTGTGTACATGTGTACATGTTTGTGTGTGTATATGTGTGCATGTGTGTGTATGCATATGTGTGTATGACATGCACATACATACACACATATGCATATATGTCCTTTCAAATCTGTAAAACAACAGCACTAATTTTATCTTTGAAGAAAAGTCAAGAACTCTCTAGAATCTCAAACATGTGCAAAATGGGTTCTCGATAATAATGTTTCGATCGAAAATGTTTTGATAGAAATGTCTTTCTTCGAAAAAACTTTCGATCGAAAGTGTATCCCTATCTGTTTTTTTTTTTGTGTTTATTCGGACAACCCCAAATAAAATGAACATATTTGATATTTTTTAATTATTGGATCGAATAAGTGCAACCTAGGTATTGGTTGTTAGAGTTCACTTGGGCTTGAGCCATGATGGGGCGCACATTGGCCATATGGTCTCCTCCACAGGTATAGCATCGTTTTCCTGGGCCAAATCTAGGAATCAACTTGCTAGAGACTCCTAATTTTTGAGCTACCTTCTCTGCCAAATCCTCAATCGATGTGGATTGTGTGGAAGTGAGGCTTGTAGAACTATCTGAATCTTTATTTTAAAGCTCTAATTCCTCCCCTAGGTTATCCTCAATGTCTATGCACATGCATACGCACTCTTCCGTTGATCTAGGGTCCTTTAAGTACACATATGATCTCAATTTGGTGCTTAACAATCCATCTAGGAATAAGGCCACTTGTTTGGCTGGAGTGGGTAACTCTCGAACAGGACATCTCTCTAAGTATTGCCTAGACCTTCGTCCTGTGAGCCTCAATGTCTCTTGAGGCATTTGCTTGAAGCTGTATATCAAGGAGGATGTGTTATGCCTAATACCACTCTTGGAAAACTCAGTGACGAATGCTTCAAGAAGTTGATCTATATTTTGGAACTGACCTTGGTGAAGCGGTTGAAACCACGTCAGTGAGGTGTTCTTGAGTGTTAGGCCCAAAGCATTGTATTGAGTGAACAAGTCTTCAACCTATTCAGCTCTAAAAACTTGCCTAAACTCTGCTACATGGTCATAAGGGTCTCCTGTGCCATCAAAGCAATTCTTCATGGACTTAACTAGTTGTGTAGGCCTCAAGGTCCTAGTGTGTTCTCTAGGCCTTGGTTGAGGGAATTCATTTGCATTTCTTGGATTCATTGGTTCCCTATGCATCTCTTCTTCCATCCTATCCATTTCTATCCTTATTCTTTCTCTTCCCAGTGGGTTTGCAAAGCTCACCCTAGGTCTATCTCTACCCTTCTCTCTTTGAGTTCCATGAGCCTGAGATAAAATCTCTCGATAATCCTATAAAAATTTCAAGTTTAGCTCAAGTTTTTACCGTCCATGGACAAAAAAATTAATTTAGACACTTTTAATGACCCTTTTTCCCCCTTTTGTATTGCCAGAAATTTTCCACTAGAGCTCTCTTGGTGCACCTACCCCTATTTGAAAATCAATGCTACCTACCCCTATCGAAAACCTACCCTTTGGTGTCTGTCACGATAGATGGACTCTATCGTGGGATGCTGTCTATCGTGATAGATGGTGTCTGTCACGATAGATGTTGTCTATCGCGATAGACAGTGTTTGTCATGATAGACCAAAAAAAACACAAACTTTTTTGAAACTTTTAGTGATTTGGAATGCTCTAATGGTATAGGTTATCGTGCTGAACATGCAATCAAAATATACTCAGTTTCTCTATCTATCGCAATAGACAGAGGTCATCGTTAAGGGACCTCTGCAGAGTTTTGTCGTACCTATGCAAGTTGCTGGAGATGGTGGGACAGCTAGAGCCTACAGCGAAAGCTCAAAAACACACAAAAACAAGAAGCATGCAAACTCTCTCTCACTCTCTCTCACAAGTGAAATGAGGGAAATGAGGTTGGGAGGGGAATATGACCAAAAAACTAAAATTTTGATGAAGGTGGAGATGGAGTTGGTGAAGGTGGAGATGGAGGTGGGAGGTTGTGTGGATGATGGTGGTGACACCAAAAACAAGAAAATATGATGAAAACTAAGGAAAACTAAAGATATTACTTATGAATCCAATGTCACAACTCTACGTCTTACCATCACACGCTTGTTCTCAAAGCTCTCTCCCTGGCAACGACGCCAAATTTGGTGTCACTCTAGCACAATGGCAAGTACCAATGTGAGGAGATACACCTCATAATTGTCAATCTGTGGAGAAGTTAGAACTAGTATGAAGACTATGAGCAAGTGATGGCACAAGTGCATGAGTGAGAAGCACACAAACATGCACACACGTACACACACATGCGCACACAAGGCAAGAACAAAGAGAGCATCAATGGAGTTCTTTGCATTAGTCAAAAAGTCTCTTACACAAGCTCAATTCACTAACAATCCAACCTCAAAAATGAGCTCTCTAGCTCTTTTAAAAAAAAAACAGAGAAGAAGTTTTACTCTCAATGTATAAGGTAATGTGGTGGATGCCTTGTTCACTTATGGAAACCAAATGATGACAAAATTGGACAAACGGCACAAAAGGCTAGGTCATTTTAATTAAAGAGGTGTGAAGGACATGGAAAGAAATGAATTAGTGTTAAGATTGCCCAACATTCAAAGTCAACACATGAAAAAGAAGTGTGAGGCTTGTCAATTAGATAAAACACATAAGTAATCATATAACGAATAGGGACTCATGCATACAAACATGCTTGAATTAGTACACATAGATGTGTGCGGTCCTTCTAAGGTTGACGTTTTCCAAATAGAATATCATATGCAGCTTTTTCCTAAATTCATCCCATTTCTTATTCATATGTAAATTAATCAAATCTAGGATTGT
Source organism: Ceratopteris richardii (assembly GCA_020310875.1). Taxonomy (NCBI): domain Eukaryota; kingdom Viridiplantae; phylum Streptophyta; class Polypodiopsida; order Polypodiales; family Pteridaceae; genus Ceratopteris; species Ceratopteris richardii. Next base: position 60,604,701 of record CM035413.1, read on the forward strand.
CATAGAAACTACCCATTCGAAGTAATGTGTAAGCATTTCTTTAGGTAGTCGTTGGATTTGAGCTTGCTCTTCAAATATATCTAGATATTCGATTACATTTAATCCAATGAATTTCCCTTTATTTTTAAGAATGACTTCAACCACTCTTTACTCTTGTCTCTCTCTCTCATAATTCCCTTTTAAACATCATCCATTTTCATTCTCTAGTTTTTTGTAGAATATAGAAAAATATCCAAAGTAAATGGCCTAATAAGTTCCCTTAACTCAGAATAGATTTCAAAGAAAAGTTTATTTGTACTTTGATCCAGGGGAAGAAAGTAAGATTTCTTAAGACCTTTTCACCTTTCTAGATTACTTCCTTAGTTTTAGATCTTGACTCTTACTTTATTTTCAAAGAATATTAATAAAGAGCCTTAACCTACTTAATAACATTTTGAATAAATTTCAAGCTATACCTCTCTTTGAAGTTTCGGTATTTGATTTCTTAAGATCACTTGCAATCACTTTGGAGTGCCATACTATTAGAGTTTTCCTTAGATATTGAATATAAACTTTGAAGTTTAATCTAGTATTTAGATCTAAAGTTTGTCTTTCCTCTAGATTTAAAGGTATAAAGTATTGATCCTCTCATTAGGTTCCTAGTGCTGTTCCTCACATATATACATACATACATACATATATATATATATATATATATATATATATATATATATATATATATATATATATATATAGAGAGAGAGAGAGAGAGAGAGAGAGAGAGAGAGAGAAAGACAGAGAGATGTAAAGTTCATGGCTAGAATTGGATTTCTTTTCTACGTTTATATATAAAGTTGATCCTCTGTCTAGGTTTTTAAGCCTAGAAACCAAAATCAACGTTAGAGTTTTGTTCTTGGAGTGAAAACCTAATTTTAGGGTTCGAATTCTTTGATTTACTCTTTATAGACTATTGTTTTTAACTCTTGCCAAGTTAACTTGCGTCACGAATTTTCTACTTGATTCTAAGTTTACCTTTTGAACTAAACTTTGCTTTTTGAGACTTTGAATCTTTCTTTGATCTCTCATTATTCTGTTTATATATTTTCATGTTTGATTTTGTTACTTATCAACCCAAATCTACTAATTGAATCTTCATTCCTGATTTAAATTGTTTTGTTGGCCATACTAGCTTTGTTCCTTCTACCTAGCTTTGATGCCTTCTTTGCTTGTGGATAAGGTCTTTAGCCCATAAAATGTGTAAATAATTGCACCTATATTTTTTAAATGGAGGTTCAGCCGAAGCCTACTCCCCCGGACTTTAACTTTGAAATTGCAACTGTACAAGTGAATGGGCATAGCACCCGCGGGACCCCCCGTATCCCACAAACCAGGGGTTAGACAAGGTTACAACTCAGAGACATGGTTACAACTGGGTTTAACTAGCCTAAGCCATAACATGTCCAGCCTGGGACTTGAACCTTGGACCTCCGCCTCAAGAGGCCAAAGCTCAACCAACTGTCCTACAGGACGTGGACATTGCACCTATATTTAGCTATCTTGGTTCTATTGCTCTTAAATTGCCAAAGCTTATTTCGCTCTCAAGCCACAATGATGTCTGCTAAGGCCCACATTTATGATCTTGTTAGCTTATTCTTTGGTCCTTTCTTAACCTTGATCTTGGTCCTAATGCTTTCTTTTCATGGAAAGTCCTATTTATGATCTTATATGCACCCTGGTGTTTTGTGCTTTTTTTTTACCTTCTACTTTCCTTCTCCAATTTTGGATCTCATTATCCCTTTTTCTCACATATGGTACACACAGCCCTAATTCTTTCTCTCTCTTCCTATCCCAAGTCTAGTCTATCCACCTCTTATTTCCACTACTCCCACTCTCACTGCTAACCTTGCACTCTTCCCCTTTTTCTCCTTTAGTCTCACAATCCACTCAAACACTCTCACTCACGCACTTGTGCACTTACCAAACTAAACACATACCTACCCAAACACCCTAAAAACCCTCTTATGCACATGTGCACACACTAACACGATCACATGCACTTAGTGTCACGCACCCAAAATTAAAGCAGCCCCTTGATTTTTTTTCTATTGCCTCACTCTCCCTTTCTCTTGCTCATATTCACAAGCACTCTCTCTTTCTCCCAATCGGGCTCACTTTCTTTCCCTTTCCCTCACTCTCAGCCCCAACTTTTCTCTCAACTCCAACTTCACTGTCCGTTGAGTTCACACTCTTCTATCCTTTCTCTCTCTTTTCCTTCTCTATCCCACTCTCTCACTGTCTCTTCTTACCCTTTCCTCACACATGCCTTTGATCTTTCTCACTCTTTCTCACATTCTCACCTTGGCACTATCTGCTACTCACTCTATCAATCACTTACTCGCTCATTAGCTCTCAACAATGCAATCACATAATCCTACACACACCCTTACTTTTACACTTCTCACTCGATCACACACTAGACTGAGCACGCAAACTCACTCACGCATTAGTGCACCTTTAAACACACACCCTTCCACATGAATACTTAGCCACCACTTTAGTGAGACATTCATTCTCAAACATTCAAAACTCAGGCATTTCAATCTTCACACACTCTCACATACACACAACCACAAGACCAAACTTCATACGCTGACACACACATTCAACATGCCTATATTCAATTTCTCACACATTTTTTCAAACTTCTTGTCCAAGTTAGATTCTGGTGAAGCTCCGGGAGGGGTGGATGATTCTTCTCCAGCCATCTATGTGACTATAATGCTTGGTTTGTCACCAACACCTTTACCACTTTCTAATTCCTACTATGACATGTTGATGATCTTTTTTACTACTGGGTGTCCATCGGATTCGGTTTCCAACATGGCTTGCCAAAAGTGATCTATCTATAGCAATTGATTTCGTATTATTGTTGGACAACTTTATTATGCCGACCCTTCTAGCATTTGGCTCCACTCTATCCCGACTCATGAAGTCCCCTTGGTAATTGCTATGGCTCATTCTATCCCTTAGGTGGTCATTTCTCTATAGGCGTGACCTATCGAAAGATTCTGTAGAGTCGCTTATGGTGGCCCACAATGCAATGCAATATTCATACTTATGTCAAGCAATGTGATGATTGTCAGCACACTGGCAAGCCTTTGCATCATCACCATTTCCCTCTCCAACCTATTTTGCCCTTGGAACCTTTCTAGAAGTGGAGGCTAGACTTTGTAGGGCTATTACTCCATCGACCATTTCAAATAATAATAGATATATATTGACATGTATTAAATATGCCACTCAATGGGTTGAGTCTTGGGTTGTTCGCTCAGCAATGCCTCATGCCGTTGCTAAATGTCTCACCTATGATGTTTTTCCTAGGTTTGGGTTACCTTTGGAAATCGTTTTTTATCAAGGAACACACTTTTCCAATACCCTTATGCACGCTTTAGATCAGACTTTCAAAAATGTTCATAAATTTAGTACTTCCTATTATTAATGTGTCAAACCGATAAAACTTGGCTCACAATGCTTAAAAAACTGATCACCGAAAGTCTTGCATGATGGGATCAGCTGCTCCCTTCTGTTCTCTAGGCTTATAGGACAACTTATAAAGTTTCTATCCAGTACACACCATTTAATTTAGCTTATGGATTCAAAGCTATTGCTCCAATGGAATCGGTTGTACCTAGTTTACGTGTTGCCATTGGAAAGAAATTACTTCTGGCTGACTGTTGCAGAGCGAAAGAAAGCACAAAGCAGAGAAAAAGACGGGCCCCAAAATTTTTCCGATTTGGACATCATATTTTGTATCATAACCACTCTTGTAATATATTTTCCCTTGTAAATGCACTAGAGGAGTCCTCTAGATGCATCCCCATAGAAAAGTAGAGATTACCCATGTACAATAGTAGGAAATTAGTCTCTTAGTGAATAAAGTGCCGGTCACTTGTGTGAAAGGACCAAACTTAGGGCTCATGTATATAAGTCACTTTGTCTCTTTGTAAAAGACTCTTGCCATTGTGAAGAAGGAGCTCTTCAGAATTTTCGAGTTTGCCTCTTTCTTGCTGATTTTGATCTTCATTTCGCTCTTGTATGTGTGTGTTATGCTTGAAATGCATGTGTAGGACTGTTGTCTACCCCTCCCCCTTGGTTTTGAGCTGCTGTAGTGCGTGCGTAAGCTAGGAGAAGCTATGGCGCGGGTATTTGTGGTTCCCGTCATTCACTGTTTTCGCCATAACTTGAAGCAGAGTAGTCAGAATTGAGTGAAACCACCACCGTTGGATGCGTCTCGTCGAGAACTTCGAAACGAGTACCCTATTGCCTATATTCAGAGTTCTGGACTGGGAGAAAACCTCAAAATACCAAAACTGCTGTAAGAGGCCGGCAAACACTTTCACTATTTTAGTGAGTGTGAGAGGTAGTAGTCTTTTCTCATGCATGCTAGCTAAACCACTTCATTTCCCATCACGTGTGCACACGTCTTCATACACTTGGTAAGTCGTTCCTTAGGATTGACATTTAAATGTGTGTTAAAGTACCCACTATATGCAGTTGTGTGCCAATTGAGGTATAGTCTCATTGGCACAAGTCCTTGAGTCGTCTCGGCTCAAGTACACACGTTTTTGGCGCCGTTGCCGGGGAACATTCAACCAAGGTGCCTTCGTGATGGTTATAGCTCGAGTGTGATCGAATCGTACTTGTAGAGGTGAAATTGTGCTTTGGCAAGTAGTCAGTCACTTCAGCACTTGTTACTTCACATCCCCGAGGTGTGTGTGATAAGTTTTAGGTTTAGGAGTAGTAAGAGGAGAGTAGGAGTAGTTAGAGAGTAGACCAAGTCATTATGGTAGAGTTTAGTTTTGTTCAGAAAAGTTTCTTTTTTGTAAGCAAGAAAATCCCAACTATAAAAGCCAAAAAATTCATTTTGCAAATCACTTGTTTCTGAGCAAGTATCGTGGGAGAACTATCGAGTATCGCGAGCTGCCGAGTATCGTGTTTGAGCTTGTGGAGCAGCTTAAAGCAAGAAAGGGTGCTAGAAGAGTGAGGCAGAGCATCAAAGGTGAGCCACTCAGTTGCTAGATCTTTCTGATCATTCAAATAATTCAATATCTGAGAGAAACGATCTGCGCCAGGTATCGTCTGAGAGCTACAGGGGGTAAAAAGGGTGTTTTGTTTGATACAGAGAGTGAGGAGAGGAGAGAGGAGCTAGGAGATCAAGGGGTTCAAATCAAAACTTCAAAAACATTTTTCAAATTTGTCTAAGGGTCAAGTATCGTTTTACTCCCGCGGTCGAGTATCGCGATACTTATCAAGTATCGTTTTGCTCCTGTGGTTGAGTATCGTGATATTTCCTGTCGATCGTGTATCGTTTCATACCGATCGCGATACTTGGTCAGAGATCGTTTGCCAGCGATCGTCTATTGAGTATCGTTGATCGTGTATCATTTCGTGCCGGTCACGATACTTGAGAAGTATCGTTTGGTCAAAGATCGCGATACCTAACAATTATCGTGTATCGTTTTGCCAGCGATCGTCTGGTGAAAGATTGTGTATCGTTTGACTTGAGTATCGTGTATCGTTTCGTTTAAGTATCGGCGATCGTTGGTCGCGTATCGTTTGGGTCAAGTATCGTGTATCGCTTCTCAAAGATTGCGATACTTACCAAATATCGTGTATCGTCGATCGTTTCAGTTCAGAGATCGTGTATCGTAGGACCCCAAGTATCGCATATCGTTTCCAGCCAAGTATCGTTTGGCCCAGAGATCGCTTGGATCAAAGATCGCGATACTTCCCACAGATCAAGTATCGCCTGTTCCAAGTATCGAATATCGTCGGGATTGAAATATCGTGTATCGTTTTGACCCAAGTATCGGGTATCGTCTGAACCCAGAGATCGTGTATCGTGGAAATTGGAGGTCAAGTATCGTGATCTAGAAAAAAAATTCTTTTTCAGTCATTTTTTTCAGCCAAGTCTTCTAGAAATTTTTGACCTGTAGAGAAGAGTGCCAAAGGCCCAAGGGTAGCAAGAACTGATCAGAGTTTAGAAGTGGATGAACCTGAGATCCAGAAGAACCCTAGGAAGCCGAAGAAGTGTAATCTCTTCCGTAGGTAGTGTAGCAGAGCCAAGTAACCGTTCACATTATTCCGAGACCTCCAGTGAGTTAGAGGAAGAAATTCCCATGGCTTCAGAGGATATGCAGAACACAGTACCCATGATCGGCATGATGTCAATCATTGAGGGAGAGTACAGAACCTCTTTGGAGTATGTGAGCACCAACCACAACGAGGTCCCCATTTATCTGGATGGTCTAAATAGATCTGTGGCCAGGTTAAAGAAAGCGTCAGAGGCCTACATAGTACCTAGACCAGTAGTCAAATACGTAGGAGGACTGTACATGGACAAACGAGATATCCAGTATGTTGTCACAGAACACCCAGAGAACATTAATGAAATTGGTGAAGAAAATAATGCTTCAAACTTAAATGGAGGAGGGAATGAGGAGCAAGTAACTACACCTAGAGGAAGATCTACAGTCGCAAGGATATGGAGAGGAGATCTAATCCCCCAAGATGACACCTTAATGGATGTATATTTGATCAATGGAATGGAGCATCTCCTTAGAGCACATTCCTCAATTTGGGAAGCTGCTCCTAATCCAGTCACCATTTATGAGTTGCAGGATCCTGATTTTTCCACCATTATCACTTATCTGGATAAAAATCAGAGAAGATATTGGCCCATGTGTAGCTCAGTGATGAGTAGCACCTCCTTTAATGTCAATCCGGGAAGACGTGAGGATGGTATGAAGACCTCGAGCAAGTGGCGGCACAAGTGCGTGAGTGAGAAGCACACTAGCATGCACACACATACACACACACACACGCACACACGGCAAGACAAAGGGGGAGAATCAATGGAGTTCTTAGATTACTTTCAAAAGCTCTTACAAGTTTGTTTCAATTACAATCTAACCTCAAAAATGAGCTCTCTAGCTCCTTTTATAGTTTTTGACTAGCTTTGGCCCTGTTCAGACCTAGTGTCCGGCCTAGTTAAAAATTAGGTTCCAGGGCTTATTTGAGGGCTCAAATGAGATCTAAAAATTATGAAAATTGGCAGGTGGATACTTCTAAAGCTCCTCAAGCTCAAGGACTCCTTGGCTTGCACAAAATGGAGCTACAAAAAGATGAAATGATATTTACAATGGTGTTTAGTGATGAGAATCACTTTAAATGGGTGTAAAGGATTTGAAAAATTAAAGGTTGCCTTAGTGCTAGATCTGCGTGAGTGCTCGTACTTGCTTTTTCCTGAAGAAAATTGTTGGCCTATTCGCCAGATCTTCGTTGACTCCCTTGTCTGCTTGTGCCTTCTCTCCCTTCTGACTCTCTTCTCTGACTGCCATGCCTCGTTAATCCTTTAGTCCCTTGTCCGCTGCTAACACCCCCCCCTCTCTCGCGTCTGTCGTCCCTGACAGACCCTTGTTGAGTGGGTTTTTGGATGTAGTACTCGACGACATCCGGCGCTAAGTGATGTTCAGCAATTCTCAATCCTTTGGCCAAATCTGTCAGAAGAGCATCCCAGTCTACCGGCCCAGGAACCTCTGGATGTGGAATACGTAGCTTTTCGGAATGTAGAGCTTGTTCCACTGCAAACAACTGCAAGAGATGGGATGGTCTGGGAATGAATATCTCGGAGTGATATTCCCAGAATCCCGTGACAAACATCTCTTCAAACGTTTGTTTGAAGCAGGCCGGTAGATATTTGATGCGAGCGTGCCATGCATACACCACATTAATCGATGGGGTTGTGCTCATGTCATATACAAGGTCCTGATTACCTTCATTAAATCCTAGTGCTGAGAGATGCGGTTCCTTGACATTTTTGAAGGTCCTGAAGGTGACCAACATAAGTTCGAAAATCTTCAGGCACATCTGAGTCATGATATCAGGTACATTCTTGAAACGGACCCCCCAATGTCGAATCGTCGAAATCATATATCCAATAGTAGGTGGACCCTTAGGGGGTGCGAAGTACACATAATTAAGCCACTTCTCACATCCTTTAATCGTCAGCACTGTTTGTGTGTACTCCGGCCAGGATCTCCTTCGAAATACAGGGCAATAACATGGGTTATATTTGATGTACAATGGCATATTGTTCCATGTTCTTACCATTTCCGGGTAGGTTTCGAGCAGCCGAATTCTCCACGTTGGTTGGCGAATATGTCCCTGCTTGGCACTCTCTGGGATGTCATCAGGTGCAAATTGGGTGGCAGAGGTGGGTTCCCTTGAGGTGTGGTGCTTGATCTCCGCATTATAATCCGCCATTAGCACGCAAAAAGGAACATACAGGTCGTCCGATGGGCCTATCCACCTATGGTGTGAGAGATTCTGAAAATAATCGGATTTTATTACAACCTCTTCCAATTTTGACATCAATGCGATTTGGACTGCCACCCTGTCATCATGCGTCGTGGCTACTTTCTCTAACTTTTGCATCCATTCCGGTGCCTCAATCTCAATTGTATCCATGCCCTGTTCTGTTCGCTTACCTCCGGGTGTTGGCATCGGGACATAGGGATCCTCGAATGTTTCTTCTACTTCAATTGGCACAAGATCGTCAGGCTCCGGCTCTACCAGAGGGGAGGGCTGACGCTCGTATTGCATGACCTTGCTGCATAATTCCTCAAGTTCGGCCCGGAGTTTAGTGACCTCTTCAGCTGTATCTTTTGCGGTTGTGCTCTGGCTGGGTTCTGTCTGTCAGGTGGCTAACTGTCTTCGTAACTCATCTCTCTCTTTTTCTAAAGCGGCATGGGCCTCCATTAGATCTGCATGAGTTTCTAACACTACCTTCATATTCTCAGAGGGAATGGCCTTGAATCGCTCTGGGTCAATTTCCTGTGGGGAACCCTCCATGGCCGCCTCCAGGTTTTCTTCGTTCTGTTTCTGTAATCTTTTATTCTCCTCTAGCGCTGTAGACATATGCTTGCGGAGGAGGCCCAAGTTCCGTCGAAGTTTCAGGTTTTCCGTGATCTGAGAATGTAGCAGCTCGTCCATGTGTCGTCGTTCTTCATCATCTGCTTGGGGTGGGTTGGCTACTAGTTGTGCATATTGTTCCTGTAAGGTCGCGTGTTGCTGTTGTAGTAGCTGCTTCTGCTCTTCAAGATCCCTACATCGTGCTTGGAGATCTTCGTGGCTTCGGAAAAGCCGTGTATGTTGGTTGTCCAGGTGTTGGTAGTGTTGCTGAAGTTGGGACATGCATTGATGCATATTATTAAATACATTACTAAGAGGAATGGTGGGAGAAATGGTGTTGAATGTAGAGGGGAAGGGAAAGGGAAGGGGAATTGTGGATGCAGTACTGGGGACGGGTGAGGGGGGAGGTGGGGGAATGGGAGATTGTGGGTAAATGGGGGGTGGGAGAGGTGCAGAGGTGGGTGACACCTCCATGAAAGTGGGGGCCGTGGTGGGAGTGACTATGAACATGGGGATTGTGGTAGCGGTGAGGGTTGTGAATGTGTATAGAGGTGTGTGTAATTGTGAACTTCCAGGAAGTGTGATCGGGGTAGTGAGGTGTACCGTGGCCGTAGTTAGACTTATGTTTTCAGTGGAAGTAGAGTGTGTGGGTTGGCTGATGGTTTGTGCGTTGGTGTGTGTAGTGGTTTCGGAGGTGGTGACAGTAGAGGTTACAGTGGTAGAGGGAGGTGAGTGGGGCGGATGTGGGGGAGAAGGTGGCAATGGAGGTGATGGGGGTGCACTCGATGTGTGGGCTTCCTCGGTGTCGTGAACTGTGTGTGCTGTGCCAGTGGTTGTGGGGGTGCCTTGTGGTCCTGATCCTAATACATTCATTCGTTTTCCCGTTCGTGGGGGGCGTCTTCCATATCTTCTCTCTATCCTTCGTGATTGCGCTAGTGCGGTATGCACCGTTTCAGGTACTCCCAAAGCATCTGATATCATTTCCAGGGTGGCACGGTATTGCTCGTCCACGCCTTCCTCCTCCAGAATCTGGTTCATGAGGGCTTTACCTGCAGCTAATGATAGCCTGTGTTGCTCTTGGACTCGGTTCATCGTATCGTAGAGCTTCTTTAATGCGTTAGTATAGGCGGGGGCACCTTCCAGTACTTGTAGGGCTTCCTGATCATACTCTTGTTCTTCTGCTTCTGATTGTCCACCCTGTGTCTCCTCATGAGCTTCTTCTTCATCGTCCACATTGACTACGTCCGGTTGGCTGGGCTGGGTTTGGTCTGGGGCAGTTTGCTGTCCACCGGCTTGCTCTGCTTCAACTTCCGCATTTACTGCGTCGATGATTCTAGCCACTTCTTCGTCCGTTAGATCCTCCAGAGTGAATCCATGCGAGAATTCCAGATCAGTCGGTACTGGTGGAAACACGAGGTTAGGGCCATCAGTACTGTGCCTGGGTAACCTGATAGTAAATGGTTGCACGCGTCGAGGAAGTCTTGGGGTTGTTTTAGGCGTTAGGGTTGCACCGCGAGCCTGTGCACAAGGCATCTGGACAGCGCCTCTCATCTTCTTTGAGGGAGGCCCTACAGCTGACAATCTGCGTTGAAACTCCTGTGCTCTGGACCAAATGAGAGCCCTCTGCACCGGTACATCATATGCGAGACATCTATATACAATTCTTGTAAGTGCACAACAACCATACAGCACAGACTTTTGCTTCTTATACCATCTCTGATGAGCCATGTGAATCTGATCGATAATCCAGTGAGGCATATTGATGGTCAAATCAAAAGCATCCGCCAGGTAGAGGCTAAACCAGATCTTTTTGGGAGGCATCGTGAACCTCTCCTACGCGGGGAATGGGAAATGTTGCATGACCATGCATAGGTGAATGGCGATTGTAGGTGTCATCGCAACCATGTCCTTCAACTTCGTCAGATTCCTGTTCTTCATGTTATCTGGAACCATAGTCTCTTTCTCTGTTGGGATGTGCATACCTTTCATGTCGAGTGCTTCTCTTACCAAGTTGATAGTCAAGCGGAAACGCTTCAGCTCGTTGCCCCTTGTGAGTGATGGGAGTACAAAGGAACTGTATCCCTTCTTGTCTTTGCTGGGAGTGAGGGTACTAATTAGATATGAGCACCTTAGGAAATCCGGCTTTGGTAGTTGGAACTTGAAGTAATCATAAAGCCCAGCTTTCTTCCATATCGGCTTGAGTCCTTTGTTATTCTGTAGCTTTTCAAACTCCCTGGTAAAGAAATGGTATCTGCCCCAACGTCCATTGAATTCTACCTCGGACTCCCACATATATGTGCCTTCACCCAGAGGGCCAGCAACGTCACTGAACCAGTGTGAGGTTTTGCCCACCGGCATGGTGTGACCCTGTGGAGGATTCTGAATTGGTATGGCATGCAATGCTCGTAATGCCACCGGTCTTTCCGTTAATTCTTCCTCGACTGGAAGGCTTTCGATGTCCACCACTTGGGGGCTGGTGCCTGCCTGGGAGCTAGTTCCTACTGTATCTGCCATTTTACTTCTTGTTGTCTGTCTCTGTGAGAATATACAAACATGTGTTAATATTGTACAGGACCAGGGAGAACCGTTGTTGTTCCCATCACAATATTAACATGAGGGTCGGGAGCGAATAATGGGTTAGTAAGTGTTCGGTGCACGTGTGTGAAGTTAATGCTTGGGTAGTCCTAGGAGACTAATGAAGTTAGTAAGTGGGGATGAATTTACAAATTGGGGTCGGGGGGTTTATTACAGGTCTTAGGCTGCCAAATGCAGTGGATGGGCTTTGTTTTTGGTTTCGTAGAGACTCTAGAGAGCTTTATCGGCATCTGGGTTTGAAAATGAGGCCTTTTGGGGACCCATTTACAATTGATTATATGCGTGCTCATGGGCCTTGGTGTGTTCCTGAGTGTTGAGATCGAGTGAATACTGGCTGTACGGGTCGATGGGTTATGTTGTATAGGCTGTGGCCTCGGCGTAGCTACTTGCGCCCGCAAGCAAGCCTTAGGCACCCAAATTTGTCTTGATTGTGGGCTAGCCTTCATCGACTTCTTGGGCACCCAAATAGATTTCATGTTACCAGGAGAATTTCTGCAAAACTTCTTATTAATGTCGTGTTGTTGGTTATTAATGAGAGACTTAGCCCGTGTAGTTGGCGGTTGTCACTCTAGCACAATGGTGAGTACCAACGTGAGGAGATATACCTCATAAATGTCAATCCGTGGAGACGTGAGGACCAGTATGAAGACCGTGAGCAAGTGATGGCACAAGTGCGTGAGTGAAAGCACACAAGCATGCACACACATACACACACACACGCGCACAAAGTAAGAGCAGGGAGTGGAACAATGGAAGATCTTCGATTATACAAGAGCTCTCTTACAAAGCTGAAATCTACAACAAGCTAACCTCAAAAATGAGCTCTCCAGCCCTTTTTATAGTTTTTGAGTGGTTTTGGCCCTGTCCAGACCTAGTGTCCGGCCTAGTTAAAAAATAGGTTCCAGGGCTTATTTGGGGGCTCAAACGGAGTCTAAAAATTATGAAAATTGGTAGGATGGTAGATCTAATACTCCTCAAGCTTGAGGACTCCTTGGCTTGAACAAAATGGAGTTACAAAAATGGAAAATGGTATTTACAATGGTTTTTAGTGATAAAAAGCACTATTTTTGTAGGGATTTCTTCTGAAAATTTGACAGGTGCTTCTTGGAGCTCCCTACTTGCTCCTTCTTCTTGTGTGTCCACTTCCTTGATGCGCTTCCATGCTTTGTCCTTGACCTTGAGCTTCAACACTCCCCCCCCTCTTGAGTCTGTCGTCCCTGACAGACCCTTGTTGTAGTGGTCGTTCCATGTAGTACCTTGGGAGGTAGCATCCTTTGCGTCCAACAGGGGCGATCCCTCGTCCCAATGTATCCTGGTCATTTGTCTGGTTCTTCACTTTGCCACTGTTATCTCTTGCAGTTTGTAGTCGCTTCGTACATACTTCTGCCTTGTATTCCATCTGGATGGTGCATTTCTAAGTTTTCCAAAACTGCTAGCTGCTCAAGGGAGGTGATCAATGTTGATTATGAGCAACTCTCTATCGTGGATGGCTTCCTTGCTCTTGTAGTGGTCACCCTGATGTCCTCTGATTCTTCCAACGATGGCTTTCATAGTTTTCATGCCAAGTACTTGTAACCCATAATGAATGGTGGGTAAGTGCATTAGTGCATGGGTTGAACAAAATATGTGCCTTGTGCATGGCCTTGTAATGTGGCCCTACATATGCGTACTTGGAAAATGCATGGCAAGAAGTATGGTGCAAGAGATCGGGTCTTGAGCTAAGTGCTCAAGGGTATGCGGACGAAGAGGTTTCCTAATCTATCATGGTTATAGTGTTGTTGAAGCATGCACGTCTTACCATGGTGGAAGGTCCGTTGATCTTCATCTCTTCGTGTTGTAGTTCCATCATGGTGTTTTACCGTCGGCTTGTCCATTTTGTTGAGGAATGCCCTTGCTGGAAGTTCGCTGATGAGCATTTTCAAGCACATAGCACTCTTCTATGCTTTTTTTTTTTTTTTTTGGAACAATGGAATTAAACAAGAAAGAGGTTAGTATCAATAACATATTTTGCATGTGAAAATTGTGTCTCATGTGCCTGGGATTTCTCAATTGTGTCTATGCACGGCCATGTAAGGTGGCCCTATCTTGATGCATACTTTGGAAATGCATGACCTGAATGGTGCAAACGACTGGGTTATGCCAAAGGCACATGGCTGCTGCTGGTCGAGGCTTTTGATGTTACTTGCATACTTGATGAATTCTTTGATTGGAGGTGTCTATTGGATCTCGAAATGATGTAATCCTCCTGATTGGAACCCATTTTGGAATAGGGTTTGGTACTGTAGAGATCACCTCAGGCCACTTCATCTTTGAATGCTTTCCAAACTTTGGTATCCCGTGTGGTTGGCCTTTTGGTTCTGTGGTTGTTGTTGGTGCTTTTGGCTTCCAAACCCATATCCTTGATGATTGCCGGCTTACTTTTGCAGAAGGGTTGAGTTTATCGTCGTTTGTTCTTTGTGTTTTGTTCTTACCCTTTGCTTTCCTTGGCTTCTTTGTTGAGACCTTTTGCATGGTGGGGAGCATAGGCCGTTGTGTATGTAGGAGCTTCTTGGGTACCCACATCTGTAATCGCCCGTGTTGAGCTGTAGCTAATTTTTTAGGCACCCAAATTTGTACATGATTGTGGTCGGCCTTCTTTGATAGCTTCGATACCCAAATTTGTTGGATTCGTCGTGCTTGAGCCTGTCGTAGGTGCTTGGTTCTTCTTTTTTCATGGTCGATCTAGTTGGGTGGGAATCTTTGAGGCAACATCGATGGTTGCACTCCTTTCTTTACCCAGATCTGCTTCATGCCCCTAACTTCTTTCTGCTTGAAGGCTCTTTGTCTATTTGATAGACTGGCTATCTTGCACTGTTTTGTTTGCTTCTGAGGTTGGACTAACGTGGATGCTTTACTCTTTGAAAAAGAAGAAGGTTCTTCTTGCCTTCGCGATTGTCCTTCCATGATTGTGTCCGTCTCGATCATAGATCTTTTGACATTTACAACATCTTGTTCGAGAAGATTAGCCTTAGAGGAAAGAAGAGAGCGTGTGGTGTCTTGGTTAGTGGCCATGCAATTCTCCAATTCTAATGTAATGCATTGTTCATGTGCCCAAACATGAAGAAGTTGACTTCTTAGGTTCAAGTTGACAGCATGGTCGTAAATCCAATCTTGACCCAAGAAAAGTGGCTCTGTGAGGTCCTCATCATGACACACTAGCATTTTGACTTTTATTGGAACATCTTGAAGGTAGATGGGAAGTTCCACCTCTCCCAAACAAGAGGTTTCCACACCTCCTAATCCTATAAGATAGGCTTCTATGGGCTTGATGCCCAATTGCAGGTCTTGGCAGTATGAAAGTCGAACTGCACTAGTTGCTGCTCCTGAGTCAACCAATGCTCTCACAGTCCTTACACTCTTTCCTTGTCCTACCTCTATAGTCACAAAGGGTCGTCGATCAATTATTCGAGAAGTAGTTATGCCCGATTTCTGGCACATGTCCATGTGATATTTTGGAGTTTTTGTGTTGACATCTAGGCATAGCCACCGTAACTTATTTCTTCTGATGCGCTTTCTAGCCTCTGCTTGAGCTTCCTCTCTAACCCTTAACTCCTCTTCTTTTCGCTTCTTAGCAGTGTTGAGTCGCATGAGCATTTCCTCTGTAAGAGGTTCTTGATATAACTTGACTCGGCATCCACTAATATAGTTTGGTAGGATATCACCTTCTAAAGTGGCCAATTGAACTGCACCGCTAGTGGAGAGTCTATTAATGATCATGGGTCCATATCCTCGTTTCTCCAATTTGCGGGCATGTTGCTTTAGCGTATAAACCAGCACCAGATCTCCTTCTTTCAACCCTTTGTCCTTCACATGGGCATCAAAGTATGCCTTTTGCCGTTTCTTTGCAGCATAGATGCCTGCTACTGCTCGTAGCCTCGTCTCACCTAAACGTTCTAGATCAAAGATCCTGGAAGACAACTCATGTCCATTCCACTCATGCTCTTGTGCTACTTTCAGGGCTGGGATTAGGAAGTCCAATGGTAGCACGACATTCTATCCAAAGACCATCTGAAATGGGGTAGCATTAAGTACCGTTTTGTAGGCAACTCGGTATGCCCAAACAGCATGATGAAGTTGTTTGTCCCAATCAGAGCGTTTATTATTTACAAGTTTCGTCAATACGTTGCATAGGATCTTATTTGTGCTCTCGGCTTGTCCGTTAGCTTGTGGGTGATAGGGGGCAGACTTCTTGTGTATCACCATGAATTCTTGAAGGAGATTTTCAATGACCTCATTCAAGAAGTGCGTACCTCTATCACTAACCAACTCTATTGGTAACCCATATCTAGTGAACACATTTTCGAATAAGAACTTAGCCGTCGTTTGAGCATCATTCTTTGTCGTGGCTTTTACTTCCACCCACTTTGTAAGGTAATCTGTGGCTACAATAATGTATTCTGCATGGGAGTTTCTAGCTGGGGGGTTGATGGGACCTACAAAGTCTATACCCCACTTTGAAAATGCACGTCCTCCCATCATTGGCCTTAAAGGCATCTCGTCTTTTCTTATCGGATATTGGGCAAGTTGGCATGTGTCACATTTCTTCACATAAGTATGTGCATCCATATGAAGAGTGGGCCACCAAAGTCCTGAGAATAGAATGGTCTTAATTACTCTGTCAGGCCCAAAGTGTCCACCTGCAGCACAGCTGTGTGCAGTTTCTAAGACTTTCAAATAGTCTGATTCATGAACGCACAGTCTTAGGTAACCATCCTTGCCTCTTCGATATAGGTTGTCTCCTACTAAGGCATAGTCTCGAGCCTCTAGCTCCATGCTCCGTTTTCTTGCAAGACTAGCCTTGTTCGTTAGTGTTCCTGATCTCATAAATTCTACCAGTGGAGTGCTCCAATCTGGAATTAATGACACGTGATAAAGAGTGGCATGCTCCACTAGGGGTCTCTTCTGGCACACTGGACAATTCTGGATCCACTCTTGTATTTCTTTGTCCATGCTAGGCCAATACACTCCTAAACGTTTTAGATTCTGCAATGTTCGTTGTTTAGAGTAGTGATTTCCCAGCAATCCCTCCTGGGATTGTTGCAACCAACTAGTATGTTCATCGTCCTCAACACAACAAGCTAATACGCCCTCGGTATCTTGCTTGTACATACTTCCGGCCAATATTTGATACTTTTGTGATTTTACAATTTCTTCTTTGCTTGTTTTCACATTTTTATTTGCAGGCCCAAAGGTTAGGACTGGTACCAACTTATTTGCCCATTTAGGAACAACTTCTAAATTGAACAGATAAGCATCGGGCAGTTCATCAGACACTCCTTGCGGTGGCTCTCCTGAAGTGATGCGAGAAAGATGGTCTGCCCTAAGATGGGTTCTACCTTTCCTGACAACCACTTCAAAGTTGTATTCCATTAGTGAGAGGAACCATCTCACCAAGCGGCCTGTATTGCAAGGTTTATTGACCAAATATAGTAAGGCTTGATGATCAATGAAAAATTTGAACTTATTGGCCAATAGATAGTGTCTAAACTTCTTCACAGCGTATACCATGCCTAAGCCTTCTCTCTCCGTTGTGGTATAATTTCGTTCAGCTGCATTTAATTGCCTACTAGCATATGCTATCGGCAAATCTAGGTTTCCTTCACCTGTGGGTTGTGCTAGCACACATGCTATTGCATGATTGGAGGCATCTACATGGACATGAAAGGGTTTGCTCCAATCCGGAGTAGTCAATATTGGTGCTGTGCACAAACGTCTCTTCAGCTCGTTGAAGGAAGTCTCGCATTCCTCGCTCCACTCAAAATTTGTTAACAACCCATAAAGAGGTTTAGCTATGATGGCATACATGTGGATAAACCTACGGTAATATCCACAATGGCCCATAAAGGCTTGTACCTCTTTAACATTCCTTGGTCTGGGCAACTCTGCTATTGCTCTTACTTTGTCTTCATCTGTTGAAATTCCATTCTTAGAAACAATGTGACCTAAGATTTTACCTTGTCGTACCATGAACACACACTTCTCTGGGTTCAGACACACTCGATAATCTCTACACTTGTTGAAGATTTGTCTGAGCTCACGGATGTGGTAGCTTCTCTGTTGGGAATGCGCACATAAATCATCCACATATACTTCTAAGCTCTTTCGCAAGAACTCTTTGAAGACATGACACATGAGCCTTTGGAATGTTGCAGGTGCGTTGGTGAGCCCAAATGGCATCACACGAAATGCAAAAATTCCCCATTCTGTGGCAAAGGCCGTTTTGTGTTGATCTTCGGGGGCAATGGCTACTTGGTTGTAACCTGAAAATCCATCAAGGAAACTATAAACTTCCTTGCCTGCAACACGCTCCAATAGATGTTCGGTGATTGGAAGTGGATAACTATCTCTGATCGTAGCGGCATTAACTTTTTTAAGGTTAATGCACACACGCAACTTCCCATTCTTCTTGGGCACCACCACAATGGGGGACACCCATTCAGTGTGCTCAATCTCATAGATGAATCCAGCTTCAATCAACCTGTCAATTTCCTCCTTTATTTTGGCTGCATAATTGTCATTATATGTGTAGGGCTTTTGTTTGGTGGGCTTGGCATCAGCGGTCATCCGAATCGTATGAGAGCAAATCTTTGGATCTACTCCTTTCAAGTCTCTATAGTGCCATGCGAACACATCCCTATATTCCCTTAATAGAGCTACAAGCTCTGCTTCTTCTTTTGCACTTAGGTCATCTCCTATGTACGTACATCGTTCTTCGTTCCCTTCAATGGTCACTACAATTTTTTTGGTCTTTTCTTTATTGTCATATGCTTCTCCTATAATGGCCTCTCTCTTAGGCATCGGTACCAAAATTTTTCGGTCTTCCACTTCATATTTCTTGAAATTATCTGGTACTTCAAACAATGATTCTTCCTCTTCTTGTTTCACTGCTTCTCTTTTCTTTTTCTTTTGACCTCCTTCACTTCCTTCCTTTGAATTTATTGTTTTAATACTCGTGAGGGGTTCTTCTTCTTTTTGGGTTAACACTCCTATGTCTTCTAAATAGTGTTCCTCTGAGTCAAAGTAAGTATCCATCACAATGGATTCTAGATCATCATCATTCTCTTCTTCTTCTATGAACTCATTAGGATCACACTCTTCCAACAGGGGCTGACACATGAACACTGAAATATCATAACCCTCCTCATCACAATGAGGTGTCCATTGTTCTTCATTGACTGCTATGTCCATGGTAGCTAAGATTTCTGCCCAACCATGAGGTTCAAATTCCTCATCTGGAAATATCATCGGTGTATAGGCTGGGTCTTTTATTGGTCTATCTCCTGGGGGAGTTCCTTCTTCTCTTGCTTTTAGGCGCTTTTCCTCTTCCTCTCCGACTTTGCACATCCACAAGTGAGTATCTTCATGCAGCCATGATGGATCAGGTGAACTTCCAGAATGCACGGAGATAGAATCTTCTTTCGCTTTGTGGATAGGATTCCACTGTAGGGGAGGTACATCTCTGAAGGTGTAATCCTTCAAATTGACCTTGGTGGTGACCCCTAAGTGCTGTAAGTACAAGGAGTTGGTTCCCCAATCCTGTACTATTTGCAATTGTCGTAGGAAGGGTCTTCCTAGGATCATCTCGTAGACATTATTTTTTTCAAAGTCACATATAGCAAATGTATGTTCAAACTCTACACCACAAGTGGTTAGAGTTATCCCCTCAAGCAATCCTAGAGGTCTTTCAAAATGACCATCTGCCATTTGAAGCTTCATTCTAGTTGGTCTTAATGTGGGTTTGCCCCATCGCTTCCACAAGGAGGTGGTTGCAATAGCAACACCGGCACCTGAATCTACGATTGCTTTGGTTGTGTAACCTTGATAGGTGATTGGAAGATAAGTGTTACCTTCTTCACCTTCGCTCATATCTCCTATCTTGTCGAGAGGTATCTCTAGAACTTTTTGCTTAGAGCCTACTTTTGGCATATTGGATTCAAGTTCTGGAACCTGATCCTTCACATGATTCCAGAGCTCAGGTTTTGCTTTGAGCAGCTCTTCCACAGTGAGATGACATTGAACCTTAGTGTTCTTCACAACATCAGTGTTTCTTGGAATCACTGAGTCTTCATTTCTTACCAATATTGTGGGAGCTCTGATCTGGAGAGATTCAAATTCCCACGGGCCTATGTAATGAGGCAACTCTTGTAAAGAATTAGATTCAAAATCTAATCTTTCATCTTCTTGTTGCTCTGCTTGGTCTCCATAGGTAGACGGAATGTCTTGGGGAAATTGGTCATGAAGATCATCAATCTCAGGAATAGGAGGGGAATTACCCTTCTCCTTGGCCCATTTCTCTTCCTGTATTTCCCGCAAGAACTCTTGAGAGTATTGTTGAATTGAAGGAGGTATTCCAGCATCCGTGGAATTAGGAACATAAGCTCCCATTGGTGGTGAGCTTCCTCTTTCAATAACTGGTTGAGCCTGTGGAGGTAAAGAAACTTGTGGTTTGTTTACCAACTGCTCTAATCTTTCTAGTAAGCCTTGGAAATGCAAATCTGGTTTGATAGAGTTTGTCTGATTGAACTTTTGACTAGTCTCAAGTATAGCTTGAGCTTGTTCTACCATTTTCATGCACATTTTCATCCGTTCAATCTCTAAGTCTGCTCTAGGGTAACTCTTGTCTAGGTTTGCAACTGTTGGCCCTTCTTGAAGACGAGCCTGGTAGGCCTTGAACATCATGTCCAAGCCTTCTGGGGTTGGATCTGCAAGAACAGACCCTGATTGCGGTCTATTTACAATGGGCGGTGGGGTGGAATGAGGTGGAATGGATGGAGCTTCGACATGCGAGGGGCTTTGAGATGCAATGTCTTCTATTTTTGTTTTGGCATCTTTTAGACTTTCTTCTAGCTCGGATAGCTTTTTGTTCCACTTGCGATTAGCCTTCTCTCTGGTATCCTTCCATGTTCTTGGTTTCCTCTTACTAGGTTCTCCTGCCTCACTTGACTCCGATTGCTCAGATGGTTTTGCTTGTTGTGCAGCCTGTGCCCTAGTAACTACCTGTACAGGAGCCACCTTATTACTACTTGGACTTGAATCTGCCACTAAGCCTACCACATTGATGGGTGTAACCTTGGGTGCACTAGAGGGGTTTCTCGGACACTCTCTAGGAAGATGTTCCTTGCCACACTTAGGACAAAAGCCTTGTATTGTGATGTTTTGTCCTAGTCCCAGAGCAGGTTGGTGGGGACATTCACGAATGAAATGATCGCCCTGACACCTAAAGCATGGTCCTCTAGGGGCTTGTGGTCTTGCTTGTCTCACTGGGGGCCTAGTATTTGGATTTGTATACATGACATTGGAGTATTCTGGCTCCCAATTTTGTTCCATAGGTGGTGCCTCATATTGACACTCAGAAGTCTCACTTTGCTCAGGTGACTCTATATAATAAGCATGTGGACTATCTTCATGGAAGTAGTTTGAACCATGAGCATGAGAATCATTTTCTGAGACCAATGGGGTTAGTGGCACCAATGCTCTATTAGGGTTCTCCTCTGCCATCGTATATTTAACTGGGATCACATTGGCAGGAGTTGGCGGTTGGTTTCCTAGGACTGGTTGTGGCCTATATGGTGCCTGATATTGCTGCTGGTATTCAGGTTGATATTGTTGTGGCCTATAATATGGCTGTTGGTACTGATTCTGATACCTACCCTGTTGGTAAGGTTGCTGATAATTTTGTTTAACAGCCTGCCTGTTATAGGGACAATCTTGGGTCGTATGATTTGTATATTTCCTCTCAATGGTGCAATATAGAGCATTAGGGTTTCCTTGGGGTTGAGTCATCATTGGGCAGACATTAGCCATGTGATCTCCTCCACACGTATAACATCGCTTCACTGAGGTGACCCTTGGCATTTGTCTATTTTGGACTCCTAGCTTTTTGGCCACTTGCTCAGCTATCTCATCTATCTCAGTGGAGGTTTTAGAGGTATGACTTGTAGAACTATCAGAGTCCTTATAGAGTTTGGATAGTCCTAACTCCTCACCCAAGTTGTCTTCTATGTCAATGCACATCCGTATACACTCTTCTATGGATCTAGGCTCTTTCAAGTATACATATGACCTTAATTTTGTGCTCAACAGGCCATCTAAAAACAGTGCCACCTGTTTGGCTGATGTGGGTAGTTCTGGTACGGGGCATCTTTCCAAGTACTGTCTAAACCTTCTTCCTGCAGGCAAAACGATACTTAGCTCAAGATGATACTCGATACTTGGCAGAAAACGATACGCGATCTCTGACTTAGGCGATACCCGATCTTTGATAACTATCGCGATCTCTGATAAACGATACCGATCTCTCATGCACACGATACACGACCTATGAACCAAACGATACACGATCGCTGGTGAATATCGCGATCTTTGATTGAAACGATCTTTGGCACCAACGATACTCGATACTTGGCTCAAAACGATCGACGATACCTGAATCAAAACGATACGCGATCTTTGGTAAGTATCGCGATCTCTGAGAAGCGATACACGATACTTAAGCCAAACGATACACGATCTTTGATCCAGACGATACACGATCGCTAGTGAGTATCGCGATCTCTGACCAAAATGATCTCTGGACCAAACGATACCGAAAGGAGGGAAATATCGCGATACTCGACCACAGGAGTAAAACGATACTTGCTAAGTATCGCGATACTCGACCGCGGGAACAAAACGATACTTGACCCTTAGACAAGTTTTGGGAAAGAGTTTTTCTAAGTTCTGTTTGTACACATGCTCTACTCTTTCCTCTCTCCTCTCCTCACTCTCTGTATCACCCCAAATCACTCCTTTTCACCTCTGTCAGTACCAAACGATACCTGACGCAGATCGTTTCCCTTTCCAAACTTAGTTTACTGAGAAATTATAGATTAAATGGGTGTTTGCTCACCTTGAGAGCCTCTCTAACTTCTTAGTCACTTCCCCTTGCTCTGTGTAACCCCAGTTTGCCCGATTTCTCACTCACGATCTCTGGCGCAGCTTCCACGATACTTGGTGCAGGTTCGTCTTGTCCGGGGCTATTCACTCAGATTTTTAGTTATTTTTGGTGCTACTTCTTCAGCACCTCTGTTCTGCACCCTCTCTAAACTTCTTGCTCACAACCACAAGTAAAAACAAGGTGTATGTACTCTAAAGAATGGAGAAAAACTGAGAAGATGAAGGTGGGTGGAGATGGTGATGATGGTGAAGATGAAGAAGAAGGAAAATTCAAAAACTGAACTGAAAATGATGATTTTTTTACCTTCCAACGTCGCTACTCTACGTCTTACCGTCACACGCTCGTCCTCCAAGCTCTCTCCCCGGCAACGGCGCCAAATTTGGTGTCACTCTAGCACAATGGTAAGTACCAACGTGAGGAGATACACCTCATAAATGTCAATCCGTGGAGACGTGAGGACCAGTATGAAGACCGTGAGCAAGTGATGGCACAAGTGCGTGAGTGAAAGCACACAAGCATGCACACACATACACACACACGCGCACAAAGTAAGAGCAGGGAGTGGAACAATGGAAGATCTTCGATTATACAAGAGCTCTCTTACAAAGCTGAAATCTACAACAAGCTAACCTCAAAAATGAGCTCTCCAGCCCTTTTTATAGTTTTTGAGTGGTTTTGGCCCTGTCCAGACCTAGTGTCCGGCCTAGTTAAAAAATAGGTTCCAGGGCTTATTTGGGGGCTCAAACGGAGTCTAAAAATTATGAAAATTGGTAGGATGGTAGATCTAATACTCCTCAAGCTCGAGGACTCCTCGGCTTGAACAAAATGGAGTTACAAAAATGGAAAATGGTATTTACAATGGTTTTTAGTGATAAAAATCACTATTTTTGTAGGGATTTCTTCTGAAAATTTGACAGGTGCTTCTTGGAGCTCCCTACTTGCTCCTTCTTCTTGTGTGTCCACTTCCTTGATGCGCTTCCATGCTTTGTCCTTGACCTTGAGCTTCAACAGCGGTGCTGCAACCGTTTGTTCGCCTTTCTGCACCCACACATGGTTTACTTTCTGGGACATTCTGTTGCGCAGGTACTTTTGATCTCGGACATAGGTAGTACTCTGCTTCTTCTGCCTTTGATCCACCTTGGGTTGCTGCCTCCTTCTGGCCTTTGGAAAAGAAGGGAGTTCCGTTGCATCCCTGACTCCTTTTTTGCGAATATCATTCCTCTGCAACACATGGTTTTGGACAAGAACAACATGGTCATCTTCATGTGTACCCCTGGAAGGACCAGGAGTCTGTGCCTTTTCTAGTTCCTTGAGTGCTCCATTGTCTAATTCTATTGTAACTCGACTATGATTGACCCATACCTGAAGAAGTCCACTTCTTAGGTTTAAGTTGACTGCTTGGTCATAGATCCAGTCTTGACCCAAGACAAGAGGTTCAGTGAGATCCTCATCTTGACACACTAGTACTTTAACTGTCATTGCCTCATCATGAATGTAGAGGGGAAGTTCCACCTCGCCCATGCAAGGGGTTTCCACGCCTCCCAATCCTATGAGATATGCTTCCACAGGATTGACAGTTAACTGTAACGCTTGACAGTAAGACACTCTAACAGCACTAGTGGCTGCACCTGAGTCAATCAAGGCTCTTACGTTCCTTGCACTCTTTCCTAGTCCTATATCTAGGGTTATGAAAGGACGTCTATCAATTATCCTATGCGAGCTTGTTCCTGCGACTTCACACATTGCCATATGATATCCTTGATCTGCATAGTCATTTGTTCTAGGCTTCTCTCTACCTTGCCTTCGTAATTTCATCCTTCTGATGCGTTCTAAAGCTTCTGCTTGAGCTTCTTCTCGAATTCGCTTTTCTTCCTCTTTGCGTTTCTTAGCAGTGTTGAGTGAGGGGTTCCTGATACAACTTGACTCTGCACCCGCTAATATAGTTAGGGAGAACATCACCCTCTAACGTGGCCAGTTGTACTGCTCCACTCGTGGAGATCCTATTGATGATCATAGGTCCGTAGCCTCTCTTTTCTAGTTTCCTTGCGTGTTGTTTCAGTGTATAGACTAAGACTAGATCTCCTGCTTTCAAGCCTTTATCCTTCACATGAGCATCAAAGTATGCCTTCTGTCTCTTCTTGGCTGCATATATTCCTGCAGCTGCTCTCAGTCTTGTTTCTCCTAATCGTTCAAGGTCAAAGATCCTAGAGGAGAGCTCGTGACCTGTCCATTCGTGCTCTTGTGCTACTTTCAACGTAGGTATTAAGAAGTCCAAGGGTAGCACTGCGTTTTGGCCAAATACCATCTGAAAGGGGGTGGCTTGGAGTACCGTTTTGTAGGCAACTCGGTATGCCCAAACAGCATGATGTAGCTGTTTGTCCCAATCAGAGCGTTTAGTGTTCACTAATTTTGTCAGTACATTGCATAAGATCTTATTAGTGCTCTCAGCTTGTCCATTAGCTTGAGGGTGATAGGGGGCAGACTTCTTGTGTATTACCAAGAATTCTTGGAGTAGATTTTCAATCACTTCGTTCAAGAAATGAGTGCTCTATCACTTACAAGCTCTATAGGTAGCCCATATCTTGTGAATACGTTCTCAAACAAGAATTTAGCAGTTGTCTGAGCGTCATTCTTTGTCGTGGCTTTTACCTCTACCCACTTAGTTAGATAGTCTGTTGCAACAATGATGTATTCCGCATGAGAACCCTTAGCTGGGGGATTAATAGGACCTACGAAGTCTATTCCCCACTTAGAGAACGCACGTCCACCCATCATCGGTTTCAGTGGCATCTCATCTTTGTGTATAGGATACTGAGTCCTCTGACAGACATCACACCGTTTCCCATAGGTATGTGCATCCATGTCAAGGGTAGGCCACCAGAAGCCCGCAAATAGTATTGCCTTGATCACCCGATCTGGTCCAAAGTGTCCTCCTGCTACACCTTGGTGAGCAGTTTCTAAGATCTGAAGATATTCACTTTCATGGACGCATAGCCTCAGGTAACCATCTTTACCGCGTTTGTATAGATTATCACCAATGAGTGAGTAATCCAGGGCTTCCTGCTCTAAACTCCTTTTCCTAGCCAGAGTCATGTCTGGAGGGAATGTGTTTGTCCTCAGGAAGGATACTAGAGGTTCGCTCCAATCTGGCACAATGGATACTTGATAAAGAGTGGCGTGTTCCACTGGTGGTTTAGTGCAACAGATCGGGCATTCCTTGCACAACTTTTGGACATCAGCTTCCATAGTTGGCCAATGTACTCCGAGTCTCCTTAGCCTCTGTAAAGTTCGTTGCTTTGCATGGTGTTGCTCTAGTGCACCTACATGTGCTAGTTGCAACCATTTAGCGTACTCATCCTCCTCTACGCAACAACCCAAGATCCCTTGATCTGTGTGCTTGTACATACTTCCAGCCATGATGTGGTATTTTTGGGCTTTTACAACTTCTTTATTCCGCGTGTTCACCACTGGATGATTAGGCCCATATGTTAATACTGGTACCAATGGCTTAGCCCACTGCGGTACAACTTCCAAATTAAACAAGTAAGCATAAGGAAGATCATCCGATACTCCTTGTGGGGCTTCTCCCGATGTGAGCCTAGAGAGATGATCAGCTCTCAAATGAGTCCTACCTTTCCTTACCACAACTTCAAAGTCATATTCCATGAGCAAGAGAAACCATCTCACTAATCTTCCTGTATTGCATGGCTTGTTTACGAGGTATAGCAATGCCTGATGGTCAGTAAAAAATTTAAACTTATTTGCAAGCAAGTAATGTCTAAATTTCTTAACTGCATATACCATGCCTAAGCCTTCTCTCTCCGTAGTGGTGTTATTGCATTCAGCTGCATTCAATTGTCTGCTGGCATAGGCAATTGGAAGATCCATATTACCTTCACCAGTAGGTTGTGCAAGCACACATCCAATAGCGTAATTGGATGCATCCACATGAACATGGAAAGGCTTATTCCAATCTGGTGTGGTCAAGATTGGTGCTGAACACAATCTTCGTTTAAGCTCCTGGAAGGAATTCTCACATTCATCCGTCCACTCAAAGTTTGTCAGAAGTCCGTACATGGGCTTTGCAATGATAGCATACATGTGTATAAATCGTCGGTAATAACCACAATGCCCCATGAAAGCTTGTACTTCCTTGACATTCTTTGGCCTAGGTAACTCTGCTATAGCTCTCACTTTCTCTTCGTCAGTAGATATGCCATTCTTTGACACTATGTGCCCTAAAATCTTGCCTTGTCTGACCATGAAAACACACTTTTCTGGGTTCAGGCAGACTTGATATTCTCTACACTTGTCAAAGATTTGTCTGAGTTCGGGGATATGGGTTTGTCTAATGTTGGAATGAGCGCAAATATCATCAACATAGACCTCTAAACTCTTCCTTAGGAACTCTTTAAATACATGGCACATCAGCCTTTGGAAGGTAGCTGGTGCATTGGTAAGCCCAAATGGCATTACCCTAAAGGCAAAAATGCCCCATTCTGTGGCAAAAGCCGTTTTATGCTGATCCTCTGGAGCTATGGCTACTTGATTGTAACCCGAAAATCCATCAAGGAAGCTGTAGACTTCCTTGCCTGCCACTCTTTCTAAGAGATGTTCTGTGATGGGAAGCGGATAGTTATCTCGAATCGTGGCTGCATTAACCTTTTTCAAGTTAATACACACACGCAGCTTCCCATTCTTCTTGGGCACCACTACGATGGGGGATACCCATTCAGTGTGCTCAATTTCATAGATAAATCCAGCTTCGACCAGTCTATCTATCTCTTCTTTGATCTTCGAAGCGTAATTATCGTTATATGTGTAGGGTTTTTGCTTAGAGGGTTTAGCATCTGAGGTCATTGGGATGGTGTGTGAGCATATGTTCGAGTCTACACCCTTCAGATCCTTGTAACTCCAAGCGAATACATCTCTGTATTCTCTTAGCAAGGCAATTAACTCATGCTCTTCTTCCTCTGTTAGGTCATGGCCTATGTATGTGCATCTCTCCTCTCCTTCTTCTAGGGCCACTACTATTTTCTTGGTGATTTCTTTGTTATCATAGGCCTCTCCTACTTGTGCCTCTCGTTTAGGCATTCTTATCATGACTCTCCTGTCATCTATCTCATACTTCTTAAAATTTTCTGGGACCTCAAACAAAGATTCTTCCTCTTCTGGTGAGACTTCTCTCTTCTTCCGTTTCTTCCCTTCTTCCTTCTGGGTCACATGTGTTGCTAATCTTACATCGTTTGTAAGCTCTCCATGCCTCTGGGGTTGAAATTCTACTTCATCGAAGTATTCTTCATCTGATGCAAAAGGTGGGTCCATAATGATTGACTCTAGATCAGAGTCACTTGCATCCTCAAATGCATCAGGGCTAGGTTCGCATTCTTCTAGAACTGCCTCTCCCATGATTGGCTCTATGGAGAAGACTGAAATGTCATAGCCGTCCTCATCACAGTGAGGTGTCCATTGTTCTTCATTGATGGCTACGTCCATTGTTGCTAAGATTTCTGCCCAGCCATGGGGTTCAAATTCCTCGTCAGGAAAGACTACAGGTGCATAGGCTGGGTCTTGAATGGGTCTATGAGTTTCGTTTGCACCTATTTCTCTGGCCTTTTCTCTCTTCTCTTCCTCTACTGCTACTTTGCACATCCATAAGTGGGTGTCTTCATGCATCCATGAGGATCCTGACCCTATGGAATGCACAGATTCTGTATCATCTTTGGCTCTATGGATGGGATTCCACTGGATAGGAGGTACATCTCTATGAGAGTAATCTTTGAGATTGACTTTGGTCGTAACACCTAAGTGTTGCAGGTACAAAGAATTGGTTCCCCAGTCCTGTACCACTTGCAACTGTCGCATAAATGGTCTTCCCAAAATCATTTCATAGGCATGATTTTTGCTAAAGTCACATATAGCAAATGTATGCTCGAACTCGACACCACGTGGTGAGAGTTATGCCTTCTAGCAATCCTAGGGGTCTCTCTATGTGACCATCGGCCATTTGCAATTTCATTCTCGTTGGCCTGAGTGCTGGCTTGCCCCAACGCTTCCATAGGGAAGTGGTGGCAATTGCAACTCCTGCACCTGAGTCCAAAATTGCCTTAGTGGTGTAGTCCTGGTAGGTAATGGGAAGATAGGTATTACCTTCTTCACCTTCACACATATCTCCTATCTTATCCAAGGGTATTTCTGGCACTGTCCTATGGGATCCTACCCGGGAACGTGGTTTTGCAACTTCAGTTACTTGACTGGCTACATAATTCCACGCTTTTGGTCTATCCTTAGGCAGTTCTTCCAAAGTGAGATCGCGCTGCACCTTGGCGTTCTTTACTACCTCCGTGTTCCTAGGTATGACTGAGTCGTCGTTCCTTACCATTACTGTGGGTGCTCTCATACATGTGGACTTCGCTTCCCATGGGCCTGTGAAGTGGGGTAGCTCTTGTATGGATTTAGACTCAAAGTCCAATCTCTCGTGCGACTGAGTACTCTCATGTTCCCCGTATATAGATGGGATGTCTTGTGGGAATTGGTCGTGTGCATCATCCACAAGTTCAAAATGAGGGGCGACTTCACTTTCGTTATCCCATTTGTCTTCTTGAATCTCTCGTAGGAAGTCTGGTGCAAACCGATTCATAGAAGAAGAAGTGTCTGGCTCCGTACAATTAGGCACATAAGCAACCTGGGAGGGAGGGCTTATTCTGTCGTTGGCTCTCACCTCGTTCTCATAGATGGCTGGAGCACAAGCTTCCTGGGGAGGATTACTTATTCTATTACTCTTCCGAGCAGGCTCATACGCTCCCTGAGAAGGAATGTAGGCAACCTGTGGAGGTATTGTAAGCTTTCGAGGGAGGCTCATCTGCCTTTTGGGGAGAAAGATAAGCTTCTTGAGGAGGCACATGGGCTTCCTGAAGAGGCTGGCTTATCCGTTCTCTTGCCCCTTCCTTTCTTTGAGGGGCAGGTTCCTTTTCTGATTGTGCAATTAGCCTCTCTATTCTTTCTAGTAATCCATCGAAGTGTAACTGCGTCTTAGCTGAGCTAGAGATGTTAAAGAGGCGGCTAGCTTCGAACATGGCTTGAGCCAATTCCACCATCTTAGCACAAATTTTAGTTCGTTCAAGCTCTAGCTCGGCTCTAGGGTAGCATTTTTCATGATCGGTTATGGTTGGCCCTTCTTGGATTCTGGCCTGATACGCTTTAAGCATCATGTTTAGGTCTTCGGGAGTGGGATCTGCTAGGACTGATCCTACTCTAGGGGGTGGTGCAGTCGTTTGAGGCGGGTTGGAAGGTGGTGGGTCGGATGGAGATGGGAATGGTGGTGGTGGAGTAGTGTGAGAGGGAGTTTGAGTTGTGAGTTTGGTTATCCTGGCTCTTGTTTCTCTTACGCTTTCCTCGAGTTCACTCATCTTTTTTGCCCATTGCCTTTTCATTCTTTCCCGACTATCTTTCCAAGCTCTAGTCCTTTTCTTGGTTATGCTCTCAGTTTCACTAGCCTCTGGGCCCTTTTCCAGGCTTGTCTCTTGGTTTTGCTGCAATGCCTGAGCTCTAGTGACTACCTGTACTGGTGCAGTGGAAGTGACACTTCCTGAGAAATCTACAACCAACCCAATCACATTGATAGGAGTGATTTTTGGCATATTATTGGGGTTCTTTGGGCAATCTCGTAAGAGATGCTCTTTTCCACAATCTTGGCAAAAGCCTTGGATCGTCACGGACTGAGTTCGTGTAGGTGGAGGTAAGGGGCAATCACGAATGAAGTGATCTCCTTGGCATCTGTAG
Organism: Ceratopteris richardii; assembly: GCA_020310875.1. Lineage (NCBI taxonomy): Eukaryota > Viridiplantae > Streptophyta > Polypodiopsida > Polypodiales > Pteridaceae > Ceratopteris > Ceratopteris richardii. The sequence goes on from CM035413.1 coordinate 60,635,005, forward strand.
CACGGTCCTCTTGGGAATGGAGGTCTTACTTGCCTAGGTTGAGGCCTAGGGTTGGGGTTTGCATACATGATGTTTGTATAATCTGACTCCCAACTAGGTTCATTTGGCTCTTCGCTGTAATAGGACTCACCATGTTCTGGAGACTGCATGTAGTACGCCTGGGGACTATCAACATGTGTAGAATCAAAGCTATGGTCACTGGGGTCATTTTTAGAAAGCAAGGATGTTACAGGGACTAAGGCTCTATTCAGGTTCTCTTCTGTAGTCGTATACTTTACCGGAATCACATTAGCTGGGGCAGGTGGTTGTTGAGCTAACACTGGCTGAGGCCTTTGTTGACTTTGATATTGTGGTTGATAATGTTGTTGTGGCCTGCCATATGGCTGTGGAGGGTACTAGTTCTGGTATCTTCCCTGTTGAGGGTATGGCTGAGGGTGGGGTTGCCTAACTGCCTGCCTGTTGTATGGGCAATCTTGCGCAGTGTGATTGGTGTACTTCCGTTCTATGGTGCAGTACTGGCTACTAGGATTAACTTGGGGTTGAGCCATAATGGGACAGACGTTCGCCATGTGGTCGCCACCACAAGTATAGCATCTTTTCACAGGGGCAAACTTTGGGATTTGTTTACTAGTTACCCCTAATTTCTGAGCTACTTTTTCTGCGAGTTCCTCAATTGATGTGGATTGCGTGGAAGAGTGACTAGAAGCACTATCTGAATCTTTGTAGATTTTGGAAAGCTCTAGTTCTTCCCCTAGGTTATCTTCAATGTCGATGCACATGCGTACACACTCTTCTATAGTCCTAGGGTCCTTCAGATACACATAGGATCTCAATTTCGTACTCAGCAATCCATCAAGGAATAAGGCTACTTGTTTAGCAGATGTGGGTAGCTCCGAAACAGGACACCTTTCAAGATATTGTCTAAATCTTCTTCCCGCCAATCTGACAGTCTCTTGGGGGGTCTGTTTGAAGCTGTGAATCAATGAGGAGGTATTGTGTCTTATGCCACTCTTAGAGAACTCTACAATGAAAGCCTCTAGGAGTTGGTCTATACACCTGAATTGTCGCTCATCCAATGGCTGAAACCATGTAAGTGCTGTGTTCCTAAGGGTTAGACCGAAGGCATTGTACTGCGTGAATAGATCCTCCACTTGTTCAGCTCTCAAGACTTGCTTGAATTCCGCCACATGATCATAGGGATCTCCTGTGCCATCAAAGTAATTCTTCATGGACTTAACTAGCTGGGTCGGTCTCAAAGTTCTTGTGTGCTCTCTAGGTCTCGGCAGGGGGAATCCATCCACGTTTCTTTGGTTCCTGTGAGCTCTAAGTATCTCAGGTTCTACTCTATTCGTCTCCGTCCTCGTTCTTTCTCTGCCCACTGGGTTGGCAAAGCTTACTTTGGTCTATCTCTACTTCTGTCTCTTTGAGTTCCATGAGTTTGGGATGTTCCAGCTCCAGGGTGACCATAGGATACATTCGATCTTGGTTGGGGGAAAATGAATTCACCCTTCCAAGTGTAAGCATGCCTATCATTTTCACCACAAAGATCCTTTCCGAAGTGTGATCTAAGTAGGTCACTCTACCTGGGCTATCCGGATCCTTAAACTCATAGATCATGATAGTTCCTATATCAGTTGGCTGATTAGATTTATACCTCCAAAAGGCTTCGTCAGTTTCTCGATTGAGGAGCAACTCTATGCTCTTGTTGTCTTGGGGAACCCACTCAGGTGTGATAATCCTAGTGAGAACAGATTTGCCTCGGGGGGTTCTGGGTTCCACACCCATGTTTCCTTGTTCCAAGTCACCTAAGTCCGCCTCTGAGATTACATTCCCGAATTCATCTGTCCTGTCTGGGTGACTGGTGACTACGTATATGGTTCCTTCCTTGTCCAGGTATGCACCGTTTTCAAACTTGACTGTTGGGTGCTCTAGTCCAATGGATTGATCAGGATTCTTCATCTGTACCACGGATCTTCCTAGGCCGTCCTCATAGATGCTGGCACCTAATCGGTTGGTCCTAAGGTATTCCAACTGTGTTTTGTAAGGGCCTTCTACCCTGTACAAGTAAGGCACTCCTGAACTTCCCGTAGGTCTGTCCATGCCTTGAGACATCTCTAACTCGCTGGTCTCAGAGCTAGGGTAGTACGAGTGGTGGCTCAACTGCTGGGCCCAAGACCTAGCAGTGTGGTTAACACTAGCCTCTGAAGATCTAAGGCTTTGTCTCTCCCTTACTAGATGTCGTCCTGATCTAAGGTTCATATGCCTATTTAAGTAGCCCAATTCTTTGCCCAGAGTACAACCTCGTTGCTGGTTACTTTATATTAGTCGCTTGGTTCTTTTTAGTTATTCCTCGTGTTTAAGGTCTTGTCTGATATTACGTCGTCAGGAATACTTGAATGTTCTTCGTGCTTTCAGGTTGATCGTTCCACGTTAGGTTCTTTTCCTTTATGTTATCGACAGTACAGAGATCAGGTTTTTAGCTTGAACTTGAGTTTTTAGGTAGTCTTCAACTTGATTCCTGCCTATCGTCGCCCTGACTTACTCCTACCTCTCATCGTTCTTAGCCTAAACTATGAATTGACAGAGGGGGTTAAAAGTTTCCAACCTTTTGTTTCCTGCTTGGTTGCCCTTGAGTGCCCAGGAAGTGTGTTCCCAAGCTTGCACTTACACTTGCTTAGAACGCCTTTCGATGCTCACAATGGATCTGTAGGAGTTCCAAAGTTAGCCTTAAGATTTAAATTCCAAAGACAGAACCAATGATTTTCACTCCTGTAGCACAAACACAAACTTGCATAGTGATTTTTAAGAAATCAATTCTAGAGACCCCTAACTTTGATCCCCCTGGGTATGGTCAACTTCAAAATACCCTATCTGAAGATCAACGCATTATCTTTATAAAAAACAGTTGAGGGCGTGTAGTATATGCCACGAGCTTTCCAACAAGCCCTAGAGCTCAAAAAATTGATTTCGTATGAAGAAGTTATGACTATTCAGGGTTTAGGGGGTTAAGACAGGATTCAAACTGGCTGACAGATCCTAGGATTTTCTCCCAAACACAAGTGTAGGAACCTCCAATTATACTAATGGATTGGCTATTTGCCCCAAAATTTATCCCAAAATTTGAACAAAATCAAACCCTAATTTTTGGCCGAAAAGCCTGTCAATCGCGATCGACAGGTCTGTCAATCGCGATTGACAGAGGTGTCCGTCGGGGCTGTCAGTCGCGATCGACAGTGTCAATCGCGATCGACAGAGTCGATCGTGGCTGTCAATCGCGATCGACAGTATCAATCGCGATCGACACGTTTTCCGGGTTTTTCGCCAAGATTTCAGTCAATCGGGGGCCTATCAGTCGCGATGGACACGTGGCTACGCGTAAAAGTCAATCAATCGTGGAATTTCAATCAATCGCGATCGACGGTGTCAATCGCGACTGACAGAGGTGTCGGTCGTGGCTGTCGATCGCGATGGACGGTATCAATCGCGATTGACAGGGTCCTACGTGGCGGTCAGTCGATCGTGGAGGTCTGTCGATCGCGATTGACAGGGTCTGTCGGTCGCGATTGACAGAGGCTGTCGGTCGCGATTGACAGAAAACCTCGGAATTTTTCTACTGTTTTTAGTGTTTTAGGATGTGCTCCTTGTGCTTGTTCTAGTGGTGCACTCAATTTTGTGAAAAGCCAAAAATTTCTGTCAGTCGCGATCGACAGGAGCCTGCGACCGCGAGACAGTTTCTTCGAATTTCGTACCTACGCAGGAAGCTGGAGATGGTGATTCGGCAAGAACCTGCAATGAAACTCAAGAAACATGCAAAATCCGCACACACAATATCGCTCTCTCGCTCTCTCTCACACGTGAAATGAGGGAAATGAGGTGGGGAAGGTGATATGATCAAAAAACAGAAATTTTCGCGATGATGGAGATGGAGGTGGGAGATGGTGATGATGATGATGGAAATGAAGATGGAGAAGATAGTAAAAGAAAATCCATGAGAGTGAAGAAAATACCTACAACTCCAACGCGTCAACTCCACGTCTTCATTAGGGGAAAAAATGAACCCTGAATGGGCCTTTTAGATTAAGGAGTGATTAGTGATGGACCAATCAGAAGAGGGTGGTGGCCACAGTCTATGCCCTATAAAATACTAGGCTGAAGGGGGAAGAGGGGACATATTTCTCCCTTATTTAATGAGCTACCTCTAGAGAGAGAAGGAATCTCGTAACTTTGTTGGGCCCAAAAATTCAAAATTGCTAAAAAGTTAAAAAACTCATCATAACACCTGAAAATGGACCCCCCATTACTTTTTAGGGTCAAAAGTACTCTTTTTGACCCCAAATTCAAAATCCGTGCATGTTTTGAGCTCAAAAAAATGGGTTTTTTCAAAAATACTCAAAAAAGAGTTATTTCCCTCCTAAACCTCACATTTTCATACCTAGGTCCCAAAAAGTCACCCCACTAGTTTCACTCTGTAGCACACCATTGAAGCTCCTCTTTCTACACTTCAATCTACCTGCATCTCCTATCTCGAATTACTATTGTAGCTTGAAGACTTTTAGCTTCAATGGCAATAGCTAAAGCGTCTAGGCGACCGAAAGATGAAATCCTTAGAGTAAGATGTCACAATATCAAGGCCACAGATGGACAATGGCTATCACATGAGTACTCCAAAGGTGCATGGGTATACATGCAACCCTCTAGAGTTGGGCCTCATCGAGTTAGAGATCGTGGAAACTTAGATCTTCATTGGAAGGGAAAGTTACTTGGCTTTAAGAAGCACAGAGACAATGGGATGGTTGCTATTGTACAACATGTTTTTACAATGGCAACTATGAAACTTGAAAACTCTAGTAGAATGAGATATCCTGTGAATTGTAAGTATTACTCTACAATATTTTATGTTTTCTTGTGTCGGATATATTTCTGAACTATTTAGATATGTTTTTGTTTGTTTCAGATATATTTCCTTCTACTTTGCTGGAAGATCAACCACTTCATAGTCTTACAGGTACTTTCCAGACATTGCATGCAGATGTTGGTGCACTAGTCTTTCCAGAAATATCTCGTGCTCAACTTTACCATGTTAGAGTTTTCTTTTACACACATAGATATGTTGTACCCTCTACAATGAATGGTTTTGGAAGGTTAGAGAGAATTGAAGTACATTCTCTTCTTAGCTTGGAGTGTCCAAAACCTGGTATATGGTTCGTATCATCTTTGAAGCAAAAGATGGTAATGGATATACATAACTCTTTGAAATTCACAAAAGTGTCTAGGTCTGTAGGTTTGCACTGGTCTTTTCCCATTCATTTTTTTGTATATTTATTCCAAGGATTCTCATTCCAAGAGACTTCCACCATGTTCATGTGTAAAGATATCACATATGAGCAAGTCGAAAGTCTTCTTGGTGAAGATTGGGGTTTGATAGAAGGAATTGCAAAAGGTGATAAATATCTTTGTAAAATAGGTGGAACAGGTATAGGATTTTGATATTTGAAACAACGTACTTCATTATACATCAGATTCTACTATGATCATTGGATGTGCAAACTTGGCAAATGGATACCATTTCAAAGTTCAGAGGGATCTTTACAGTCATTTGAAATAAAGCTTAGATTGCCCAATAATGAAACAGAAACTATTTTAGTGAATAATCATTGGGCCTTGGCTAATCTGAGAGAACACTTGATGATTATGGGGTTTGAAGGACTAACTCAATCCAAATTCAAAATTCGAGGACATAAGGTGAGAAATGTTTTGGGCTTTTGTTAAAGTAATCTTTTCATTATTGTTTATTTTACTTTAATGACTTCAATTTCTTGCAAATTGATTACAGGTGGGCAGAAGAATGGAATACAAAATGAAAGTCCCTGTAGATTGGAGAAAAGATGGAACAAAACTCTCATTCTCATAGTTCTTTTGCAACATGATAATGTCACTTCTTGGGCCCCAGTCATTGTATCTCATAGTTTTTTCACTTTCAAGAACCTTGTAAAAAGTAGGACAATTGATTCATGTTAGATATTGTATATACCTTCTTCTCTGATCCCTTCTCTCCTACTAAGATATCTAAAAATCCTCTTGATCTAGAATTGTTCTAGAAATACTTTACATCATGGATGAGCATCACAAATTTTGTGATGCGTTCTTGCATTTGCAAGCACTTCAAGTTGTACAATCATTGATACCAATGATTTGTAAATTTTGTAAGATTTGATATTTGTAATGAAAACATGTTTACTCTCACATTTTTGTAGTCTACAACTCTGCATTTATAATTTCTCTTGGTGATTATTCAATTTTTGCTTTTATATAGAGTACGTTCAAGTTCACAATAATTGATATTTTATTGGTTAATTTTCTCAATAGATGATCATTTATGAAGTTTGAAATACAAAGGATATAACTAAAAAATGCCATTCATGTTAGATATACTCAATACTTACTCCTCAAGTACCACAAATGATCCATGGTGCTCTAAGTTATAAGGCCCCCATTATGAGGAGAAACCACTTTGAGAGTACGAACATCCATGGAACCTTAACTTATAAGTTATATGAGTTTTATATGTGAAAATTTATGGTAATAAATGGTCTTTGTGATTGATGCCATGAAGTAAGTGGGGCATAAAAGTTTTGCCAATTTGAATGCCATTCAAGCTGAAAATAAAGGCCCCCTGGTGCCATGGAATTTCCCCATAGAACCTTAATGGGAGGAGTTCAAAGGGGGATTTCTGCCTTATGTGGGGTATAGAGGCACAACAAGAATGCTACACATGAGGATATTATCCTAAGTTATACTTTGCAAACTATTTTATCTCATGTGACTATGTTTGTTTATATTGGCTCCCATTGTAGAAGTTGTATATGCATGGATCACTATAGAGTAAGTGACTTGTTAGAAATAAGTTCCACGACTCTAAAAATCTAAATAATAAAGTTTCATATCCACTAAAATAACCTTGCATGGCATCAAAAGTATCAAAAAAGAGGAGCCATAGAAACATGGGATATGTCTTGGGCAAAAGTTTTGTAGAGGCCTATTGTGTGTTTATATGGATGAACTTTTTTTGTGCTTTTGAGGCCATGCAAGTTTATTTCTAGTGGATATGAAACTTTATTATTACAAATTGAATGTCCATGAAACTCATTATGTGCTCAACTCAATTTACCAATGGAAAAATGACTTTATAACCATAAATGATTTGCTCTGCACACATAACATGTTCACTTGAGTGCATATGATTGTGAACATATGATATAGATCAATGTGGAGTTGAGCATGTGTAAGAAAGGTTATGAAAAAATATATTACCAATGAGATAATTCTAATTACAAAACATCTCTTCAAGAAGAATGATCACATAGTCATATATGCTCCTATCTAGTTCTTGGGTTGCATAATTTTCCTAAAATTTGCAAGAATTAATACTTATTTCCACCATTTGATGACTTTGCATGACCTCAAAGCACCAAAAAAGGTTTATATCTCATGAATGGTTTAGATTTTGGAGAAATGGATGCTACCATCATGTCCAGAACATGCAAAAACCCTAAGATTGACTGTTTATTTGTCCAATTCTGACATCTAGAGCCTTGGAAACCTCAAAAAGCACCAGAAAAGGGGCAGCCACAGAAGCGCGGGATTGGCCTACTTTTGCAGAGGCCAATCCCGCGCTTCTGTGGCTGCCCCTTTTCTGGTGCTTTTTGAGGTTTCCAAGGCTCTAGATGTCAGAATTGGACAAATAAACAGTCAATCTTAGGGTTTTTGCATGTTCTGGACATGATGGTAGCATCCATTTCTCCAAATTCTAAGCCATTCATGAGATATAAATATTTTCATAGAATTTATGGTTTTACAATGGTTTCCTTTGTGATTATGACATCATCTCCCTCTCAAAGCGATAAGTTCCATGCGAAGTATCTATGTAACTATGATATTTTTTGGAAATTGAATCTTCATAGTTATTGGTCTTCTTAGAGTTCTTTATATGTTGTATTGGAACACGATGATGATGGATATCCATGATGGTACTAGAAAGGGATTGTAGTATATCTAGCTAAAGAATCAAGGGCATGATTCTCATGATGGATATTACTCCTTTTCTGACTCAGATGATGATCTTTTGATGTGGAATGGTGATCGTGGAAGTCTTAAACCCAGCTTGTATCTTCTTCCTAGGACATTTGAATATGATGTGGTTAGTGACAATACAACTCCCTTCTTTCAAATTTTAGGTTCATGGACCTTATTATATGCACAACCTAGTTGAACAATGCAAATACTAGTTTTGATTCTAAGGGATTTGTTTTGCACACATACACTCTTTACGCAAGTTGATACAATTATGAACATATGATATAGATCAATGTGGACTTGAGCATGTGTAAGAAAGATTATGAAAAGTAGATTATCATAATGGAAATGTGATTTTACAAAATGTATGTCATCAACAAGAATGATTACATAATCATGTATGGTCCCATCTAGTTTCTTTGGTTGTATGGTCATCACCTTCACATGAGCTACACACAAGTCAATATCTTTCAAAATAGAAGTAAGGAATGCATCTCCTTCCTCTTGGATGGCTTGAAGTGCTATTGATTATATCCAAAGCCTAGTGCATTAACTTTGAATCACTAAGGATCGATAACATTTGCTCACTTTTTTGTTGCTTTTGCATTAGGAGAAACTTTAGGTTGTGCTACATATGATCTATGATGTGGTTGGTAGTTCTTATTCATTTTACATCTATGCCTTGATTGACATTGTGACACAATTTATGGCATATGTTTCTTTTCTCATATGTGGGTAGTGTTCTTTGACCTTATAGTAGTGACTTTATAGCCTCTACTTGATATGATGTTGGAATATGCATATGTTTCATGATGATTCCTTGAAGCTCTCCTTTTTGGATGACTTGGAATGGTTACTTCATGCATGTTTCATCAGCCATGTTCCATTTGGAGGTAGATTGAGTTCAAATGGTTCATCACCAATGATTAGTGGATCTATTATTCCCCTTTGTGCATGTCCTTAGAATCTTTTTATGAATGGTCACATCTGTGGCAATTGATCTTCATCATGCTCACAAGAATGATTCTATGGATGAGGGTATGAACTATTTTGATATTCTTAATCGACTTCACTCTGTCATATTGAGCCACTCTATGATTGTATGGTGACCTCTGTTGCATGTAGACCACTTCATCCTCTCTGATGGAGCTTCATCCAAGGTGGTCATTATGTACCTTGAGCATGGATAGGATATACCACAAAAACTTGTTAGTATAAAATAATCAATGATGCCTCTTATGTAACTTGAGTTCCAAGTTGAACCCTAAAACACTTTTTGTGCATGACATTGATCATGATGCAAAGGACTTGCTGATAACCTCCAATTTTCACTTGCAATGTTGTGTTGTAATTTCATGAAAACATTTCTAATAGTCAAACTCTTGCAAAATTTTTTTGAAGAAAAGCAAGTGAGTATTATTCCAACGAGTCAACATGCATAGAACCACTAATATGACATGTACTTTTTAAGAAATTACTATTAGATCTATAGTGGGAATTTTCCATCACTACTGTACTAGAATCTTGACTGATAAAAATCGATACATCAAAATTCTCCATATGACAATATAACATGTAATATTTCAATGAATAAAATGAGCACAATTTAAAGAAACAAACAACATCTGAATGTAGAATGTACCTTACCTTTCACTATTCGAAGTCATTGATGATTAGTATCTTTAATATGAATTTGAGCCTATAACCACAACATGTAGAAAAAAGATAAACATATATAAAATCAAATTCAAAAGGGATATGAAAAGAATATTGGTAGAGGTAGATTTTATTCTAGAAGAAGAACATTGATTTTTGAATCCTCTATAGATTAAAAATTAATTTATTTATTGTTTTGTACAAACAAAAGCATATGTATATGAGTTCTTCATAAACTAAGGATTTGATTTCTTCATTGACTCCTTAGTCATGGTTGCATGCTAAACATACCTAGGCATATTTTCTTTTATGTGTAAGTACTATGTGGAAATATCAATCATGTTCTCTTTATAATTCATGTTCCTAATGAATAACTTCTATAATCATGGCGAAATGCTTCCACACACATTTTCCTATCCATACTATGTAATATTGGTGTCATAATTCTTTTGAAAAGAAGGAGAAGTAAGAGAAACTATTAACAATTTAAAGTGCTTCTTTGGTGTTGATGAAGCACTTATTTCGTAGATGAATTACCTATGCAAAGGAAATATTGGTTTAATTCTTTTGCAAAAATGAAAATCAAGAAAAATATATACCTCATTAGAAGAATATGGTGTCTCTGTCCTCCAACTCCACATGAAAGAGCTTCGAATGATGGTATTGTGTGCTTTTCCTCCTGAAAAATAGTAGATGAATACTGGAAAGTAAAATGAACAGTACATCTTTGATCACAAAGAAAGAATGAACCACCTACTTGGACATGCATATTGTCATCTCATGGGAGAAAAATTTCTTTGTGAGTGATTCTATTATTGTTACATCTTCTCCTTGGAGGAAATTGTGCGAGAACCCCATGGCTGCTAGAATTCAAGAGGTAAGAGAGAGAAAGATAGAAGAGAATCAAAATAACATGTATAATGGACTAAGAAGTATCTATACATAGAGAAAATTACTTTTTTGATATGTGTATGGGTCAAGGTGAGGTTTTCCATTCTATGTGAGTGAAAATGAGAAAAATCTGAAAAACTCATTTTTTGAGGTAGGGAAAGTTACGAGTTTGATGATGTGGCACTTTACTTTTGGAGCAGTTTGAAAAAAGAACTATTTTGAGTGATTTTATTAAAAAATCCATAAAAAAAAGTAACTTCTGACATGTATATTAAAAAATGGGCCCTTTTTAGTAAGCAATAACTAACTCTGTGACTTTTTAAAAAAAAGTCATTTTTTTATTCACAAAGATGGACGGATTTGATGATGTGTAAAGTGGAATCTCTCTCTCTTTCTTTTGCAGAAGAGAGAGATGACCCTACTTGGGCCTAAAAAAAGGCCTAGTCTTGCCTACTAAAAAGTGCTCTATTAAATGCACTTTGTTCCCGCAAGCAAGAACAAGATTAGGCTTAATCCCTTAAAATTAGGAATCCTTACAAGGCCCATGCAGGGTTCATTTTTTCCCCTAATGTACCATCACACGCTCGTCCTCAAAGCTCGATCCCCGGCAACGGCGCCAAAATTTGGTGTAGCTCAGTGATGAGTAGCACCTCCTTTAATGTCAATCCGAGAAGATGTGAGGATGGTATGAAGACCTCGAGCAAGTGGCGGCACAAGTGCGTGAGTGAGAAGCACACTAGCATGCACACACATACACACACACACGCACACACGGCAAGACAAAGGGGGAGAATCAATGGAGTTCTTAGATTACTTTCAAAAGCTCTTACAAGTTTGTTTCAATTACAATCTAACCTCAAAAATGAGCTCTCTAGCTCCTTTTATAGTTTTTGACTAGCTTTGGCCCTGTTCAGACCTAGTGTCCGGCATAGTTAAAAATTAGGTTCCAGGGCTTATTTGAGGGCTCAAACGAGATCTAAAAATTATGAAAATTGGCAGGTGGGTACTTCTAAAGCTCCTCAAGCTCAAGGACTCCTTGGCTTGCACAAAATGGAGCTACAAAAAGATGAAATGATATTTACAATGGTGTTTAGTGATGAGAATCACTTTAAATGGGTGTAAAGGATTTGAAAAATTAAAGGTTGCCTTAGTGCTAGATCTGCGTGAGTGCTCGTACTTGCTTTTTCCTGAAGAAAATTGTTGGCCTATTTGCCAGATCTTCGTTGACTCCCTTGTCTGCTTGTGCCTTCTCTCCCTTCTGACTCTCTTCTCTGACTGCCATGCCTCGTTAATCCTTCAGTCCCTTGTCCGCTGCTAACACCATGACAGAAGCGGAAAGAGTCGAGTTGAAATATCAAAACATCCCAGTGTTTCCCCCTAGAGACCAAGCCACTACATCAAGAAACCCACTGGGAACTTCCCATAATGACTCATACCAACAGTCAGGCCAAACACAACAAACACAACAAGCACAACAAACTCACATCCCCGTCAGACCTCCTGTGCAATTCGCAATACCTGTAAATAACCCTAACTACCGACCTCAACCAACTATTGACCCCAGACATGGAGTTCATGCTCCAGTCAGACCGCCGGTAGTAAGAGGACCAGGCATACCTATAGGAAGACCTATTTTCCCAGTGACGCCTAGACAACCTGAAGCAGGAAGACGACTAAGGCCAATCCAAGTTGCCAAATGTATGAGAAATCACTATGATGGCTCTAGTGAACCTTATAACCATATAGCAGAATTTAAACAAGTAATCAGAGCCGAACAGGTAGAAGACTTTTTTATTCAATATGAGTCCTTTGGTCTTACACTGTCAGACACAACATTGGCATGGTTTCAGCCATTGGACCCTAATAACTTTCAGAACATGGAGCAAGTATACCAAGAAATGATTGAGGAATTTACTAAATCAGGAATCAAAAACAATTCTTCATCATTAATCCATAGCTTCAAGCAAGTCCCTACCGAGTCAGTGAGATTGGCGGCCAGAAGATTCAAGCAATATGTAGACAGATGCCCAGTAGAAGAGAGGCCGACACAAAATAAAATGGTGTCATTATTTTTGGAAGGGTTATTAAACGGATCCTTGAGATCGTTGGTGTATGTAAAAAGAGTTCAGACCTTGCAAGAATGCATGAAGGAATGCATAGACTTAGAAGATAACTTAGCTGAGGATCTAAAAATACCTCAAGGAAGCTCTAAAAGCGAAGATCAACCAGTAACTCATCAATTCCTAAAAATAATGTAGAGGAAATAGCCGAATTGTTAGCGAAAAAGTTGAACATTCAAGGACAGAGGAACTACCCCAATAATCCAATGAGAGTACCCATGCTTAGAAGGTGGATGCAGTGCGGAGGTGATCATCCTTCTCACTTGTGTACTAGGGGAGTAATTCCACCACCGGCTTATGCCTTTAATAGACCCACTGTCCCAGGACCTCTACAGTATTGCAGTGTGGAACAAAAATACACAAATCATAGCACAGAAAATTGTCCCTACAATAGGCAAGCAAGACTTGCACAGCAATACATGAGACCGTACGGATACCCTTAGAATCATCAGGGAGGTGAAGCTTTTAGGTATCCCTCTTATCAGCCACAGGCACCAGCACCGTGACCATATGCTTATCAGGGATACACACAACCACAGCCAGTACTAGGACAACAACCGCCCCATCCTCAGAACGTTGTCCCAGTCAAGATTGCCCAACCGGAAGAAAACCTAGAGAGAGCTATAGTGCCAGCCACACCTTTGACTTGTAGTGAACCATATGACTCATTTTATGACCCTAGTCAAGGAACATACCCTAATTATGAAAACTCAATGATGGAATATGGACAATTGTATGAACCATATGCCTATGGCATGGAAGCACCAGATAGTTCATACAGTTATGAGCAGGATTATGTGTCATTAATGTACACAGCTCCTAGAGCAACCATACCACCCCGACCCATGAACAGACCGCCTGTACCCAGAGGACCATGTTATAGGTGTGGAGGTGATCATTATATCAGGGAATGCACATTGCCAAACCCACCACCACCACAACGAGTCTGGGAAGGCTACTGTAGTGATTGTGGTAAGGAACATCTTTTCAGAGACTGCCCCAAGAATCCCAACAAGGTTACATCTAATGTACAAATCAACGTAATAGAAGTAATTGAATCATCAGGGAGTGATAAAGAGTACACAGTACCATTGAAAGCAATAACGAGAGCCAAAGCTAGAGAGACCCCTGATAAAACGGATGAGAACAATCAAAGTGACAAGGAGAGGGACACACCCATCCCTCAAAGAGTTGAAGATTCAGAAGAGCTGGAGAAAAGTATTGCAAGTAAAAGGACCCAGAGATGGAAGCACCGAAGAGAGAGGCTAAAAGAAAAGAAGTTATTACAGAAGAAGGAAAAGGAGGAAAACGAACAAAAACCAAAAGAAGAACCGAAGAAGGAAGAAGGAAACAAAAATGAGAAGTGTAAGAAAGAGGAGGTAGGATCAGTCTTAGCAGATCCTATGCCTGAAGAATTAGCCATGTGGATTCAGGCATACAAGGCAAGAATAAGAGCAGGACCTACCATAGAGCAACACGAGAGAGAATATCCAAGAGGCGACTTAGAAAAAGAAAGACTAGAAATCTGCAAGAAATTGATAGAAGTTGCACAGCAAACCTTAGAAAAACCTGCATCGCCTTTACCCAACACTCGAATTTCTGAAGGAGAATTCCAAGAGTGTGTAAACACTCATGAAAAGCCTGAAGTAAATAGACCACAGAATGACGAATGTGGTATTGAGAGAAAGGAAGGATCCATAGTCCCTGAAGTAGAAGGAGAATGGACTAAGGATCTATGGGCACGAGTTCAAGAGGACAAATGGAAGAAAGTGGAAGGAATCAAACCACCCTTTGAAGAATTAGAAACAGAAAATGAAATAGAGGGTTCAATACTTGAACTAAATTCAGAAGAAATTTTTCCAATGGATGCAAGTGACAAAGGAGAGGAAGATGTAAAGGAACTGCCCAACTACACCGGGGAGTACGAGCACAATTCAGAATTGTATCGCATTCCATCAATGAGGAAACGAGAAACTAACCCATCAGTCCAAACATCGGAGATCATACAACGCCTTAGAGAGGTAAAAATCCCATGTACCCTAACATTTGAAGAACTGTTAAAGGTAAAACCACATTTGAAAGAGAAATTAATCAATCAATCGGAAGTCAAGGAGGAAAAGAAAGAGATAGCAGACGAAGCAAACACAGTGAGAATTCCAGTGGATAAAGTAGAAGACTTTAGTGAGGGAGATGAAGGAAATACCTGCCTTCCAATCACTTATAAGGGTTACACTACCAAAGCCATACTAGATTCAGGAGCTGGTGTTGGTATTGCTACCAAAGAAATTTGGGAGAAATGGGGAAAACCAGCATTAAGACCAACACGCATGAAAATACAAATGGCAGATGGACATACGGAAAGACCCTTAGGATTATTGGAACGAGTAGTCTTCACTACGTGTGGAGTGGAATTCGAACATACTTTAGCAATATGTCACTTCGAAAGGCCAAGCAATTATGAAATGATCCTGGGAAGGCCTTTCATGAGACAGCTAAAGGTCGTACAAGATTGGGGAAAAGACGCGGTATACCTACAACACGCAGGAACCACCACTAGAATAAACCTACATACGTACACTTATCAAGACGTTCCACCTCTACAGTGGAATCAAATCCATAAAGAGGAAGACGATCAATCGATTCATAGTGCAGGTTCTAGTGATCAATCTTGGATGAACGAGGACACTCATCTGTGGATATGCCAAGCTGCAGAAAAGGAAGAGGAGAGAAAAAAAGGTTGGCAGCAAAAACAAGGAATAGCGAGGTCTGTACAAGATCCAGCTTACATGCCGCAAGTATTTCCGGATGAAGAATTTGAACCTCACGGTTGGATGGAAATTTTAGCTACCCTCGATGTCTGTGTGAACGAAGAAGTAGTGACCATGAACGAATGTATCGATGAGGAGGGTTATGATGTTAGCTTGTATATGGTAGTCCTTTAGGAGGCAGAAGAAGGAGAAGTGATCGAGAAAGACTGGAAGGAGGACTACGAGAGCATTGAAATGGAACCCAAACCCATGGATCTAGGGAATATTACTTCCAACATAAATATCACTGCCAATGAGAAACACCAGGAACCCACACAGAAAAGGGAATTAGAAATTGAAAGGGAATCAGAAGATGAAGAAAACAAACCCCAAGACCAATTTGAAGTACCAGCTCATTTTAAAAAATATGAAGTGGAGGAGAGGAAAATTGCTATTCAAATGCCGAAAAGAGAAGCACAGCCTGGAATAGCATATGATAATAAGGAGCAAACCAAAAAGATAGTTGTAACTATGGAAGGAGGAGAGGAACGATGTACCTTCATAGGACAGGATGTCTCATTCGAGGAAGAACAGGAGTTAATTCGTCTCATAAGAGAATATCGGGATGTCTTTGCTTGGACCTATAAGGACTTAAAAGGAGTAGATCCATCTATATGTGCGCATAGAATCCCCATGACATCCGAAGCCAAACCTTCTAAACAAAGACCATACACTTATAATGATGTGTATTCAGCCAAAATAAAAGAGGAAATAGACAAGTTACTAGATGCTGGATTCATCTATGAGATTGAGCACACGGAATGGGTGTCACCTCTAGTGGTAGTACCAAAAAAGAACGGGAAGTTAAGAGTGTGCATCAATTTGAAGAAAGTAAATGCCGCAACCATAAGGGACAGCTATCCTTTACCAATCACGGATCATCTCTTGGAAAGGGTAGCAGGGAAGGAAGTATATAGCTTTTTGGATGGCTTTTCAGGGTATAATCAGGTAGCCAGTGCTCCTGAGGACCAACATAAGACAGCATTCGCAACTGCATGGGGAGTATATGCCTTTAGAGTCATGCCTTTTGGTCTAACGAATGCCCCAGCTACCTTCCAAAGATTGATGTGTCATGTGTTCAAGGAATTTCTGAGAAAAAGTATGGAGGTATACGTGGATGATCTTTGTACATATTCAGCCATACGATCAGAGCACATCCCTGAACTAGGAAAGATTTTTGCCAAATGCCGACAATATCGAGTATGTTTCAATCCTGAAAAATGTGTCTTCATGGTTAGACAAGGGAAAATCTTAGGACATATTGTCTCTAAGAATGGAATCTCAACAGATGAAGACAAAATTAAAGTCATCTTAGACTTACCAAGACCCAAGAACGCAAAGGAAGTGCAAGCTTTTATGGGACATTGTGGATACTACCGTAGGTTCATTCACATGTATGCCATAATAGCAAGACCCTTGTATAGTCTCTTGACTCAATTTACTTGGACAGAAGAGTGCGAGAAGGCATTCACCGAGTTGAAAAAGAGACTTAGTACTGCCCCAATTCTGAAATCACCCAATTGGAGCAAGCCTTTTCATATTCATGTTGACGCTTCTAACTATGCCATTGGATGCATCTTAGCCCAACCGGCTGACGAAGGCAAGCTTGATCATCCAATTGCTTATGCGAGTAGACAACTGAATCAAGCCGAAAGAAATTATACCACTACGGAACGAGAGGGCTTAGGAATGGTATATGCTGTGAAAAAGTTCAGACATTATCTTCTAGCCAACAAGTTCAAATTCTTTATAGACCATCAAGCTTTGTTGTACTTAGTCAATAAACCTTGTAACACGGGAAGGTTGGTACGATGGTTTCTACTGCTAATGGAATTTGACTTCGAAGTAATAGTGAAAAAGGGGAACACACATGTAAGAGCATACCACCTTTCGAGGCTAACACATGGAGAGCCACCGAGTGGAGTGCCCGATGATCTGCCAGATACTTACCTTTTTAACCTGGAAGTATGTCCAAAGTGGGCTGAGAAATTGATCCCTATACTCACTCATGGGCCTCAACACTCAGTTAATAGGAATAGCAAAAAAGAAATTCTTCAATCGAGGAATTTACACATTGTGTCAGGAAGTGTATACTACAAGGAACCCAACGGAGTGTTACTCAGATGTGTTGATGAGGATGAACAAACACAACTAATTGAGCAAGCCCATGTGAACAAATGGAGAACACACAAAGGGATTCATGGAACTATCCGAGAACTGAAAAGGTTAGGAGTATATTGGTCTGACATGCCCAAGAGTGTTCACGACCACGTAAGTAATTGTGCATGCCGAGAGACGGTTCCCGAAGATCATATGTCTCTACCTTTTTCGACCATAGCACCCAATTGGAGTACACCATTAGTGAAATTCTTAAAAACTCAAGAACATGAATTAGGAACTAGCTTGGCAAGAAAGCGATCCTTAGAGGAAATGAGCAAGGACTACATTCTCATAGGAAAACAATTGTTCAAACGAGGGAAGGATAACCAACTAAGATTATGTGTGCATGAAGGAGAATATTTACCTATATTAGAAATGGCACATGCAGGTGCTACAGGAGGTCATTTTTCGGCTGAAAGAACCGTTAAAATGATTCTCTTTGCGGGCTTGTGGTGGCCAACTCTACATATGGATGCTAAAACGTATGTACGAAGTTGTGAGACTTGTCAGAGAACTAAATACCCAATTCGGAGAGATGACATGCCATTGAGACCAATGATATGCGCGAGAGCCTTCACAAAATGGGGGATAGACTTCATTGGACCTATCAATCCACCTGCCAAAGGATCACATGCGGAATACATCATAGTAGCCACGGACTACTTAACTAAATGGGTAGAAGCAAGAGCCACTAGGAAGAATGATGCTCAAACTACCGCAAAATTTCTCTTTGAGCATATCTTCACCCGCTTTGGCTTGCCCATTGAGATTGTTAGCGATCGAGGAACGCACTTCCTCAATGAAGTGATTGAGTCATTAATGAACGAGTTCTTGGTGATTCATAAAAAATCAGCACCATACCATCCCCAAGCCAACGGACAGGCTGAGAGCTCTAACAAAGTGCTATGCACGGTACTGACTAAACTGGTCAATAATGGAAGATCTGATTGGGACAAACAATTGCATCATGCAATTTGGGCATTCCGAGTTGCATATAAAACGGCCATTGGAACCACTCCCTTCAATTTAGTGTATGGGCAAAATGCAATTTTGCCAATTGACTTCTTAGTGCCTACATTGAAAGTGGCCCAGCAATATGAGTGGAACGGTCATGAATTGTCCCAACAACTAGATCAAATTGAGAAGTTACATGAGACTAGATTGCAAGCTGTAGCAGGCATTATGCTGCTAAACGGAGACAAAAGGCATATTATGATGCACATATAAAAGACAAGGGGCTTAAAGAAGGCGACTTAGTCCTAGTATACACCCTAAAACAACATGCAAAGAAGCTACAAAAACGCGGATACGGACCCTTGATCATAAATCGAATCTCTACTAGTGGTGCAGTCAATCTCGCCACACTAGACGGAGACATTCTTCCCAACTACATCAGTGGATGCAGAGTAAGACGATTCATGGAGCCCTTGACTGATCAAATGCTAGCGCGATTGGTAGGTGTCCAAAATAGAAAAAACGAAGAAGAGAGAATACGAGAGGAAGCGAGACACGAAGCATTGGAAAGAATAAAGAAACGGAAAGAGTGGATGAGAGAGCGAGATGAGAGAGCGAGATGAGAGATATCGGCTAGGAGAAGAACTCATCCCAATGGCTAATTTTAGAACCACTCAAAACCTAGGATCACAGAGAACACAGCCATATTTAAATTTGGGAGCAAGAAAAACGGAGTACCACTTGGTGAATGCTCTCATTGACACAGGAGCCGCTGTAAGCTGCATCAAGTTTTCGTTGACCCAAAAACTCAAGGAAGAAGTACGGCCATCGATGGCGCAATTGATAGGAATAGGAGGAACAATTACTCAATGCATAGGTGAGATCACCTTACCGTTGCATCTTGGCAACAACACTATGGAACAAAAGCTGTTAGTGTGTCATGACCAAGATTTACTTGAAGAGGTAGTGTTAGGTCAAGACTGGATTTACGAATACGAAGTGACCATTCAATTGGCATTAGGATACATCTCAGCCAGGATAGGACATCGTGAAGTATTCAGTCTGCTAGACGAGCGACCATTAAAATCTGTGAGCATGGAGCAAACAGTTCATTCTAATGAACAAAGTCCTGAATGTACAATCACTAGCACTATAGAAACACCTTCATCGAGTACTATAGGTGCGGACACATCGAATTCTGTTTGCACACCTTGTTCTAATCTAGCAAGCCAAGAGAGTGTCAATCAAGCTGAAACCAACCTCACTGAAACACCATGCATTAGAGAGACTAAGCCTCTGAGTAATTCAAAATCTGTACCCATTGAAATATACCCTATTCCATACTCTAACCAAGCATGGATAAAGAAAGACCAAGTGGAGGAGTATCTTCAACAACAGAAGCACAACACACATCAGAACAAACAATCAAAGCAAAAACCAACTCAGTCTGAACAACGAAGTCATCGACAAATTGCTACAATATGGATTCCAAAGAAAGTCGTAGCCGCACAACAGGATCATTCGCAAATATGGGTTCCTAAGTCTTGCGTTCCAAGGAAAACAAACCGAAGGGATGGTCCTCAGCACAAGAAGAACCAATATGGTCCACAGGCAAAACAGCCACAACAAAAGAGTTACAGGAGAAAGAAGGAGTCTGCAAGGGCAACCCGACCCTTTCCGAGATTCACAAAGCAGATCAAGCAGACCTACAACAAGAAGGAAAGAGCCACATTCAGTGGAAGTGGGCAACATACAACGAAGCCCAGCACAATGAAGCAGATTTGGATACCGAAAGACATAACAAACAGCTTGCATCAACCAACTAATTCCAATTGCACACATAATGAGCTTTCGAGAACCAAAGTATGCATGATAGGGCCACATTACAAGGCCAAGCATTCGGCACATCCTTCTTCTATTTCAGGATAGTCAAGCACATTTTCCTCTTGGGAAATAGGAGAGCACTTGTACATATACTAAGAAAGATACTCCAAAAAATTTAATAACCGCTTCGGCTATAAACTAACTTTTCTGTTTTCCTTTTCAGATGAAAATATAAAAATACATAAAAATGAGAAAAATCCAGGTATTATCTTTCTCACACACACGGGAAAGGGACGACACCGTTCACTCGGAGCAATATCGAGCTTATGACAAACAAATAAAGAAGGATTTCTGATAATGTATGACAACTAATTCATGCTCTACATTGAGTGCAGATGGCTTCTGAAGATTCTGAAGCAACTATACCGGAGGAAGTGATGGATTTTCCCCCCCAAAGTATCACAAAGGCCAAGGGACACTGGTTCCGCGAAGACCAGCCTGCAGGGGACTACCTGTTCCTCGCAACAATCAAAATCATGGACACGGATCATCAGTTTCCAATAATATCCCAGGATTTTCGCGTGCAACATACACTTCCTTCTGTTGAAGAAACCATGAAGAA
The DNA here is from genome assembly GCA_020310875.1 of Ceratopteris richardii. Classification (NCBI taxonomy): domain Eukaryota; kingdom Viridiplantae; phylum Streptophyta; class Polypodiopsida; order Polypodiales; family Pteridaceae; genus Ceratopteris; species Ceratopteris richardii. Next base: position 60,656,112 of record CM035413.1, read on the forward strand.
AGCAGGCATACATAAATATTTTGAACTGCCAATCTATAAGCCTGATTTTCAAAGATGCACTCAAGTCATGAATACGCTACAGCCAGCACTACATGATCCTCTCGTGCCGGAAGCTAGAGTAATGGATAAGACAGGAGAATGGGTGATTATTCAATTCACTCATGAATTAATCAAGGAAGCCTTTGGATGGGAGAAGGATGGGGTCACCATAGTAAAAGAAGAAAGTAAAGGTGCAAAGACCCGAACCTTCGTCGACATCAACCGGGTGGACATAGAAGATGAGGTCAAATTGATCCACCAACACTTTTGCTTCCCAAATATGCATCGATACACAGCTCCACAAAAGATCATTGTGCAATTACTGTCTCATGCCATCAAGCAAATTGGAAATCAAATCAATTTAACTCCTTATGTTCAAGAAAGATTGTTCGAAGCCAAGAAACAATGGAAGAATAAAAAGTTCCTAAATGGCAATGTGGCACTAACCATCCTGATTTACCATGCCTTAGGAATGAGGGAACATTTACAAGAGATGCCATCATCAACCGTCATTGCCCAATATGCCAAAGTGGCGACAGTTCCTAAGAAAAAGAAAGGCGCAAATATTGTGGAAGTGGCAAAAACGAGCTCTCAACCTAGAATGAGAGGTACAAAAAGATTCCGGGAAGTCAAGCTACATGATGAAGACACTCCAACTACCAAGAGGATCCATGTACTTCCCAAAACTACTCTTGAAGGAAGGAAGGAAATAACGGCAAAAGACTTGACAGATGCTCTGGAAGCGACCCACCAATATACAGAAGGACAAGTTAATTTGCCGGTCCAGGGTCATCATTATCAGCAGTCCGAACGAGCTAGGGGGACAAAAGGTAAACTCACAAAAGTACATAGATATCGGGAAATTGGGCTAGATAACTCTAGTTCTGGATCTGACGGCCAAGAGGAGCCCAATACATCGTTATTGGATGTAGATATTCAAAGCGAATCCAAAGATGACGGTCAATGGGAGGAATTAAATGAGGTAGACTATAACGAAGAGCAAAAAGACCTCAAGCAGGCCGATCACGTGACACAAGAAGATCAAGGTACCAGGATCAAGGAAGCAAAAATGGAAGGTCACCTCACTTTAAAACTTAACGAAACTTCCAATATCCAAATCAAGGAGGCCACACCACCCAGAAAATTACGCCTGAAGACACCAAAGCAAGAATGTCAGGAAACACAAAAAGAAGACGAAGAACCCTTTACACCCATAAGGGTTGTGGCAGAACCGTCTCCCATGGATGTTACATTTCAAGGGAGTGCCACGAAGGTTCTTGATGTGGTGGAAGATGAAGCAGAACCGCAAGTACATCTACAACTAAGGCAACCACACAATGAAACGATCCATAGCGAAAAAGGAAAAGATGTACAAACAGGAGAAACCCCGGATATACCAAGGGCATGGCTGAATGTGGATATGGCTCAGCTCAAGCCTGTGGTGCAGGACATGATCAGAACTGCCCTAGATACACAGCAACTTATGGCTGATGCTGATGAAGATTATGACCAAGCCATGCGAGACAAAATCGAACTTCAAAAATGGGGTAAGGACCTCTCTACTGAGCTAGAGACAGTAAAAGAACAGGTATTACAAAAAGAATCTCAACTGAAAGAAATCAAAGGCAAATATAGCCTGCTAGAGACAGAAAATGAGCAATTAAAAGCACAACTACAAGAAATCACCAAAAAACTACAAGCAAATGAGGCTGAAAAGGCACGCATGACATCCAGAAGTAAAATTCTGGAGTCACAGATTAAAGTGTACATGGATGAAGCAGAGGCATTAAGACAACGAAACAAAGAGCTTATGGCTGCTCTTTTAAGTGATCAACCACTCGAAGTACAAGCACAACCGGAAACAGACATCAAGGAATTAGAAGAGAAAGTGATCATGTATGCAGATCAGCTCAAGAAGGAGCAAGAGACAATTGCCGATTGGGAAAAGAGATACATGGAGGACACAACTGCACTCAGAACGAAATGGAAAAAAGCAGAGAATAACTACCTGCGACAGTGTAAGGAAGACACAGAACACATGAATATTGTGGCCCAGGAACTAATTAAACATCAGGAAACTATTGCTAAGGCCGAAGAGGAAAACAAGAAAAAAGATGATTTAATCAAATAGCTTCAGGAACAACTAGAGCAGGGAGCAAAACAGGGGACACCAGTAGTTCTACAAGAGACCACGGCTACTGTGGAGGAAGAGGTACGGCCTCTCTCTCCCCCCTCGTATCATTCACCAATAAGGGCGGAAAAGAAGGTTCTATTAGAACCTAACACACGAGAAATTGCATAACTGAGCAGACCAGAAAGGGCACTACTGGTGTCCCAACTCACGGCGGAATTTGAAGATCAGATCATCAAGATCATGAAAGAAGCTCAGATAGATAATAAACAACTGGAACAAATTTTGAAGCCATTCAATGTACCATACGGAATTGATTCAGAAATTTTTGTTAAAATGACTTCCAATTTGAATGCAAGGCTGGTGGCCTATGAAACAAGCTTCTTTGCTGATCATAGACAGGCGCCAGAAGACGGAGTAAAGTCTCAGCAATGGAAGGAATTCATGTTGTGTCACGCGAATCTGCTAAATCAAAGAGAGCAACAAGCCATACAAACATACACACGTCGCCACAAAAAGCCTGTCGAGGACGACAGAGTTCAGGAGGAGGGACGTGTAGAGGGACAATCAAGCAAAAAGAAAAGAAGAAGAAAATCAAAGTCTAAGACGGTGCAATAGATACATGATATTGGAATACATATCTCTGCAAGAAGCCCCGCAGGGGCGCATTACCCATCTCTGCACAGAGCCCTGCAGGGGCACGCATCAGGCAAAAAGGCAAAGCATCCAGGTCATGCACGGTGGAAAAAAGCAAACAGCCTCAAAGTAATACAACAGGGTCAGATGTGTGCAACCAGGATAAATCAGAGGACCAAAAGTTAGAAAGGGGTAGAGGCTGAAAAGTTTAAGAGGGTGACTAAGAACAGCACATTCCTAGTCACTGGTGGCGTGCGTGGCAACCCAAGTCAACAGGCAAGACAAGTGCAACAGGCTCTCGAGTAGTAGAGCTTGAATCAAGAAGGCCATCAAATCTGCATGTCTGTTTAACTACAGACAACACTGACCAAGGGAAGCGTGCGGAGAAAATCAGAGCGCCTCTAAAACGTAATGCAAGATCAAGAATCAGGCAATGCTGACCACTGGTACGTGCGGACAACAAACTGATGACAAGAAGCAAGCCTGTCAAGGGACGACAGAGACGAAGAGGGGGAGAGTGTTGCAGAGCGAAAGAAAGCACAAAGCAGAGAAAAAGACGGGCCCCAAAATTTTTCTGATTTGGACATCATATTTTGTATCATAACCACTCTTGTAATATATTTTCCCTTGTAAATGCACTAGAGGAGTCCTCTAGATGCATCCCCACAGAAAAGTAGAGATTACCCATGTACAATAGTAGGAAATTAGTCTCTTAGTGAATAAAGTGCCGGTCACTTGTGTGAAAGGACCAAACTTAGGGCTCATGTATATAAGTCACTTTGTGATTCTTTGTAAAAGACTCTTGCCATTGTGAAGAAGGAGCTCTTCAGAATTTTCGAGTTTGCCTCTTTCTTGCTGATTTTGATCTTCATTTCGCTCTTGTATGTGTGTGTTATGCTTGAAATGCATGTGTAGGACTTTTGTCTACCCCTCCCCCTTGGTTTTGAGCTGCTGTAGTGCGTGTGTAAGCTAGGAGAAGCTGTGGCGCGGGTATTTGTGGTTCCCGGCATTCACTGTTTTTGCCATAACTTGAAGCAGAGTGGTCAGAATTGAGTGAAACCACCACCATTGGATGCGTCTCGTCGAGAGCTTCGAAATGAGTACCTATTGCCTATATTCGAAGTTCTGGGCTGGGAGAAAACCTCAAAATACCAAAACTGCTGTAAGAGGCTTGCGGCAAACACTTTCAGTATTTTAGTGAGTGTGAGAGGTAGTAGTCTTTTCTCATGCATGCTAGCTAAACCACTTCATTTCCCATCACGTGTGCACACGTCTTCATACACTTGGTAAGTCGTTCCTTAGGATTGACATTTAAATGTGTGTTAAAGTACCCACTATATGCACTTGTGTGGCAATTGAGGTATAGTCTCATTGGCACAAGTCCTTGAGTCGTCTCGGCTCAAGTACACACTGACTCTTTTCATGCTCGTAATTTTTTTGAAGTGGGACAATTAGTCTTGTTTTATAAGTCTAAGTCTGACAGAGCTGCAAGAAATTTCAAGCTCCGGTGATTTGCCTATACCAAATTTTGACACAATTGGGCCCTACCACATTCCAATTAGAAACTCTCAACGAAGAGGTGATCTCCAATCTAGTTAAAGGATCTAAGTTACACCCCTTTTGCCCACCTTTTGTGTCATCATGACTTGTCATGTCTATAAGGCATTTGTTTCAGACGTTGTCCTTTCCTTTAGTATATTAGTTGAATTTTCTCCTGCTATTCTATTTTTGACCACTTCTTTGGTTTCCAACGTATTACCACGATGAGTTTTCTGGCTATTTTTTGGTTGAACCATTTATCGTAATTCAATTTGTTGTTTCATTAGGGCTCTAATTTTTGAACCAACTGCCCTCTTTTTGATACATCATCATTTGGGCGGCCTAATGATGGTGTTGACCCTCCACTTCGCATGTTCATGGTTTTGCCATGCATTTGATGGCTAGATGGCGGTTGGATCTTCCCTATGTTTATTACCCTTTTGATTGAGTGCATGTCATTCATCTCCCTTCTCTATTTATATTGTGATTTTTTCTTCGACCCCTTTATTTTGTCTATTGTGTAAGCGAACTATGTGTTCTTCATGCAATCTGTGTTCTTGCATGTTCTGTTTCTTTGTACATATCTTTGTCATAGCCATGGAGCCCCTGCCTTGTCTCATTGTGTTTAGTGAGTGCATGTCCTCCGAGCTCACCAACTACTTTCAAGTACATGGCTTGCTCAGTTTTGCCAAGTTACCATAAAACACTATGCCAACACACCCCTTATCGATGATCCTTGCCCGAGCAATTGCTAATTGCTCTGCCTCCAACATTGCATTGTTGATTGTCGACTTGTTCTATTGCTCTGCCTCCAACATTGCATGGTTGATTGTCGAGCTGTTCTTTATGGTTCACCACACCCTTGACATTGTTGTTTCTCGCCTCAGCCTATCCAATGAAGTTCAGCATGAGATCCCCCAATTACCCTTGGATACCATGAACCAATTGTTACCCCGTAAGTCATCCAATGAATATGCTATTATGTGTCAACCCCCTTGGAGTGCCCTACACTATAGTCTATCATCTCCATCATAAACTTAGAAAAATGGAATTATGGAATCTCCCATCCAATGTATTCTATTGTTGATATTACTACTCGCAAGCTGATCAATTGGGCTCTATTTTACTTCTTTTGCATTCACAAAGAGTGTGAAGCGGTGGTAAAACAGTTAGCCAAAGGAGATTTTTCCTAGATCCGACTTCCCCATATTTTCTTGCTCCTTCTCGATGCACCTTCCAATGTGTCTGCCACTCTTGTCCCTCCCATTCTTGCAACAATAACTTCTTCACATATGGACCATAATGATAAGAATGATGAAGTCCTCCCGTTCTTTCCCAAGAAGTTCCATAGAGTCAATGCAGTGTCCACTCCTCCTTCTAGCTCCTCATCCACTCCTATCGACAGTGGGATTTTGCTCACCCCCAAACAGGTTTCCACAACCGTGGTGGTTACCAAAGCAATTGGCACCTTCAATGGCGTTGGCTTCTCTTCCCCACCATTACCCCCTTCTCTGGTTTAGGAAATTGTGTGTGCCCTTATTCATGATCTTCCAAATCACCTCATCGCTACCCAGAATTCAACCCGAGACAACAATGGTGTTAGTTTCCAATGGTCCACATTTTGCTTCTACTTGACTTCATCCTATCACTCCCATTATCCCCTTAGTGCAATCCTTTCCCTGGCCATTGCCTCCTCTTCCAGTCCATCCTCTATAGACACACCACCAAGTGCCCCTGATTATTCCCCACCTCATTCAACTCATGTTGCACTAGCGTGCATGTCCTCCGTAGCACCTTTGCATCATACAAGGCTACCTGTTTATCCTCCTCCCTCGATTATCGAATTGGCTAACATCGGAATATAATTGATCCAAGTCTCAGAGGTGCTTCAATCATAGATGACTACAGAGAAGTAGGCAATCTGGTAGGAGTTTCAACATAAAAATGATCTTCTCAAGGTTGATATTGCATGAGTTGGTCAATTTATGCAAGGAGTTAGCCGAAAAGGATGTAGTATTGGCCAGAATTGGTTTGGTATGGGAGTTCACAATGGAAAAATTCATTACACTAGAGCAAACTTGCATTGCAATGCATGCTAAAGCTATCCTATGGGAGACCAAAATGGTAGCAACCAAGGAAGAGCTTTTTTAGAAAGCACAAACCTTGACTGTTAAAATTGGTATCTCCATTCAGTTAAAGAAAGAGCTTGACACCACATAGAAGGAGCAATAGGCCTACTTCAAAACAATTGAATTTCAATCTCATTAGATGCAATACTTGGAGAATCAGCTTGATACTCAGATGGAGAAGCTGATGATAGTTGATGCTCAAGTTGAAAGATAGCAAAGTCTGATGCTACATCACATTAAAGAATGATTTTTACTTACAGGAAGCTTTCTTGTAGGGTGCAAGAGAATGAAGATTACGACCACCACGTGCTAGAGAGATGACTCTCCTCCCAACCAAATGCTCCTATATATAGCTCTCTCCAGGGGACTGCCTTCTTGGGCAGGTGGATACTAGCCAGCCATGTGTCAGCCATGTAACTGCATGTGCGCCAAGTGTCCCATTCAACTCGAGTTAACTCAAGTGGATGCTTCTAGAAGGCTCTAGATCTCTTTGGGCAAAATACTCTCCCCATGTCTCCCATGGGGATTGAACCCAAGACCTCCTCCTTCACATCCTTGAGACTTAACCACTAAGATAAGTGGATCACGTGTTCACAAGAGCACAAGACCTCCTAGTAAGTCTAAACTTGAGTTCTTTGGTCATACACACGGATGACCAAATGGTGTCTGATTTTAGATATGTCTGAATCGGCCAGACCCTTGGATCATAGACTTACTTTATTACATTCTTTCCCCCTTAGAAAAATATTTTTGTCCTAAAAAATAGAGCTATATACATATTGTAGGCAACCCCCGAGCCTCATGCTCTAAAACTGGAAGAACATGGTCATGTTCTTAAAAATGGAAGAACATGTCTCATCTCTGTGGTGGCATCCATGTTCAAATGATTCAAAAACACTATCTTGCTTTGCACTTTTGATAAATTGGTCAAAGTACAAAGTAGTGAATGAATAATAAGGGTGGATCTAAAAATATCCCTGGCCAATTCATAGTTTCTTGATGTGCAATCTAGGCACAAATATGTGAATTGGGTGGACTCAAATTACTAGTCCATTTCTAGGCATGACTAGTGCATGGACTTAGTAACGAAGGTGAGACTCTTATCCCTATCAAGACTTTGAGAATTCTTGATTCATTTGTATTTGTTTTGGAAAATTGGACGTTTGGTTGTCCCAAACATCTAACTTGAATGTTTGTACTATGGTTAATACCTATCCAATAGTTACTTGATTTTATCAACGGACTGGAGGACTAATTTGTCCTAATGAGTTTAAAAATCCTATGTAAACTATAGGAGAAAGTTTACCATTATCTTTGAATCAACCATACTATAACTTGACCAATTCAAGTTCAAATGAAAATTGTTCAACTTAGGAAACTTCTCTCAAAGACTAGCTTTAGCTAAAAGTTCTTGGGAATTGTCAATCCGTTTGTTAATCCGCTTATAGAGGCATTTGGTTGGGAGGAGAGGCATCTCTCTAGCATGTGATGGTCGTAAAATACCAATGCAAGAGAATGAAGATTACGACCACCATGTGCTAGAGAGATGACTCGCCTCCCAACCAAATGCCTCTATATATAGCTCTCTCCAGGGGACTGCCTTCTTGGGCAGGTGGATACTAGCCAGCCATGTGTTGGCCATGTAATTGCATGTGCACCACGTGTCCCAATCAAATCAAGTGGATACTTCTAGAAGGCTCTAGATCTCTTTGGGCAAAATACTCTCCCCATGTCTCCCATGGGGATTGAGCCCAAGACCTCTTCCTTTGTTTGATATAGACGTCTGCGGAATCGCGCGAACAGCACAAGGAAGAAGAAGAAGCTTAGAACACAAACACACAATACTGAATGTATTACTAGACAATGTACAAAGATAAGTAGCCCATTAGGGCAATAGGCGTATATACAAGTCGGGGAAAAAAACCTCCTGTTGAGGGAAAAAAAGCCCCAGCGGTCCTAGTGTGTTCACACACATCACTACCTAAATATATCAACAAATCCCCCCTGGGAATGATGCGGTGAACAAGGAGCTGGCACTCATGTAAGGAAGTGCCAAGCTATGTGGAAATCACTCCACAAAAGGAAGTAAGCCCAAAGCTTTGCGGAAAGCTTCAAACTTCTCCCTAGGTAGAGCCTTCGTGAAAAGGTTTGCAATGTTCTCCTGTGTGGGCACATATGCCAAGCTGATCTCCCCAGCAAAGAACCTCTCCTTGACATATTGATAATGCACGTCAATGTGCTTAGTGCGAGCATGGAACACAGGGTTCCTCGCAACTCCCAACGAGCTTTGACTATCAGTGAAGATGGTGGTGGCAGAAGACTGGCCAACACCAAAATCAGCCATAAGCCGTCTGAGCCACACACACTCAATAGTTGTTGTGAAAGCTGCCCTATACTCAGCCTCACAACTGGAAGTCGCCACAGTAGGTTGCTTCTTGCTCAACCAAGGTATACATGAGCTACCAAGCATGAAGCAAAAACCACTGGTGGACACACGAGTGTCATAGCAACCAGCCCAATCTCAGTCAAAAAAAGCATGCAAATCTAGTGATAGTGATCCCCCCTTGGGATAAAACAACTCAAGTATCCGAGTACCACTCAAGTAGCGAAAGATGCACTTAACCGCGTTCCAATGTGTGACTCTTGGGCAATGCATAAACCTGCTTATATGTGAGACAGCAAACTGAATATCTGGTCGAGTAATGCATAAGTAAATCAAGCATCCAACAGCATGCTGATAGAGAACAGCATCAAATGCATCTCCAGCATCATGAAGACTCAATTGTTAACCTGTCTCCATAGGAATGGCAATGGGCTTATAGTCTTCAAGGCCAAAACGCTGCAATAATATGTCAATATATTTTGTTTGACACAAAGCCATTCCACCATCAACTTGCATAAACTGAATGCCCAAATAGTGATGCAAATGCCCCATATCAGACATCTCAAATGAGGCATGCAAATCAGCCTTAAAATCAGCAATATGCTTCTCAATAGGATCAATGAGCAGCATGTCGTCAACATAGACAATAATGATCAGAAGCTGTTGGTGCAAACAAGCCTTCACACTTGGCTTTGTCTTGTACCTTGAAGACTCAACATAAAGATTGGACATAGATTGCTTAGCATTGGATACCAACCTTGAAGGTTTTACAAGAGTTTGGATTAATTCATGAAGACTTCATTTGAAGGAAGACCATAGGAACACATGCCTATGCTTAGTTATTTTTTACTTAATGTAAAAGTCAATATGACTTCATGTAATCATACCTACCTTCAAAAATCGTGGAATTTGAAAGGTATGAATGGAGAGAATATCTCCATATGTTTAGATGAGAAATTTGAGGGAGCCTACATTTGAATTTGAAATTCAAACTCTCTTCAAACTCCTATAAAAAGACTATGTAAAAGTCGCGGGGATGCTACACTCTTCCCGAGGCAAATCCAAGCAAATCATTGAGTGTGTGAGAGCTACTCTTTAGCCTACACCTCTGAGTACCATTGGGCATTACATATCTTGCCAATGGGAATGTACAATCATTAGTGTTAATCAATACATACACATTTATAGTCTCTGTTTTCTCTGAGTGACCATCTTCAAGTCAGTCAACTTCAATAGGACATATCTCAAGATCTACTGAACCAAATTGGATGATTCAAAGCTCATTGGAACCAGCTCAAAGCATTCTACTACACTACAAAGTTTCAAGTCATTCCATTCAGCAAATTGGGAGAAATCACAGTCGAGGCAGTCACTGGTATTTTTCTGCGTAGTTCCTAAAAAGTCGGGGGTGTCTCTGATTTTGCTAAAGATCATTCTCAGTGCATAGTTTGTTAATTGGAGTGATTTAACTTGCTAATGGTAGCTTGTTAAGTTAATTTAATACTCCCAGAAGGAATTAATCCAATTGTAAGTGTGCTGGTCACACTAAGCTTAAGACTGAGCAGGTGTCATTACAGGAATAGAAAGTTCTTTGGATTTGTGAAGGTTCAAAATCATCTGTTTTGATTTGGTCATTACACAATTAATTTGTAAAGCACATATATAGTTTCTTGGTGTCATTTGGAAGCTCAAGGAGTCTCCTAAGTATATCTGAAGAGAAAGGAGGGCAGGTGTGAAGCAGGTCTAGCAGCACCAACTTGATCTCCTGAGTGCATCCAGCCATCACATCCAACAGTGGTATCAGAGCAAATAAGGTAATCATGGGTGATGGTTTCCCTTCCTTCATTGACAAATTGGATAGAAATAACTACCAGGCTTGGTCATTGAGAATGAAGACCTATCTACAAGGGAGAAGCTTGTATGGATAATATCAGGAGATGAGGAGTTGCCCTCATTTAAGACCAGAGGCCTACCTACAAAGGATGAACATGAGAGGCTCAACCAATGGTGTGCAAAAGATGCTCTGGCAAGGTCATATCTTCTAAACTCTATCTCTGATTTCCTTCTACCTCATGTAAGGAACTGTAAGACTTCCCAAGAGACTTGGGAAACCTTGTCAACATACTTTTCATCAAGCACAAGGGCCAGAAAGAATCAGCTATGGATTGAGTTTACAACTCTTAGGAAGCAATCAAAACAATGTGTCTCAGATTTTGTCACCAAAGTCAAAGACATTGCAGATCAACTTGCAAGTGTTGGAGAAGAAATTGAGGAAGAGCAAATAGTCAGACAAGTGATCAATGGACTAAAGGCAGATGACAAGTGGGAGAGCTTTACCACTGCAATGGACTTGTACATGGACATCCAAGCACCTGATCTAACAACTTTGATTGGACAACTTTTTACACATGAAGCAAAGATCACAAAGAATGGAGAGCAATCAAAAGGTAACAATCCCTCTGCCCTATATACTGATAAGAAGTCTAAAGACAAGGGTAAAAGAAAGAAGGTTGATGAAGAAGGATCTACCTCCCAAGCAAACTATGCAGGGAGAGGTAGATCATCTAGAGGAAGGGGCAGAGGAGGTAAGTCAGGTAGGGGGAGATCCTACAATCAATCTCCATGCAATATTTGTGGCTTGTCTAACCATACTACAGATGAATGCTACAAAAACTACAAGAACCAAAGAGGAAGAGGTCACCAAAGAGGAGGATACTCACAAGGCAGAGGCAGATTCAATCAATCTCAAGGCTACCATGGCTACAACAATAGTTACAACAATAATAGCTACAATCACAATGGCAATTATCAAGGTGGATACAGGAACAGAAAGGATTACAACAATTATGCAGAGGATCAAGATGATTCCTTGTTGATTATGAACATGACATCAAAATCAGGTATCAATGATGATCATTTGTTCTATATTGATTCAGGTTGCTCTAACCATGTAGCTGGAAATGTTGCCTTACTCTCTGATTTGGAAGCACCCAAAGGCAAGCACCAAGTGCAGACAGGTGATGACACTAAACATTCAGTTGTTAAAGTAGGCAATGTCAAAACAAGTGATGGTAATCAGAATTTACTAAGCAGAGTGTTGTATGTTCCAACAATCACCAAGAATCTGATGAGTGTAGGTCAGATTGTTGAAAAAGGTCTACAGGTCAGGTTCACTCAACATGGTGCATATGTGGAGGATCCAAGACATGGATTCAGAAGGATAGCCAAGGGAGAGAAATCAGGTAGATTGTTTACCTTTGAACTTGAAGATACTAAGAATATTGCCTTGTACAACTATAAGAACCAAACCCTATCAGAATTGGAGATGTGGCACAAGAGATTAGGTCACATTGGAGAAAGGACCATAAAACAAATGAGTAGGGATCAATGTGTGCTTGGGATACCTAATGTATCCAAGCAACACATGATATACAAGTGTGGGGCTTGTCAATTTGGTAAGTCACACAGATTGCCCTATACCAAGAAGGGTTTTATGCATGAAGATTACTTGGAATTGGTGCATACAGATGTTTGGGGACCAAGCAAGGAGCCATCCATATCTGGATCAAGGTACTATGTGTCCTTTATTGATGACTATAGCAGATGGACTGTCTTATACTTCATGAAACATAAAGATGAAGTATTTAATTGTTTCAAAAGGTATCTTGCATTAGTTGAGAATCAAACAGGTAGACATTTGAAGAGGCTAAGGTCAGATGGTGGTGGAGAATACTTCTCCAATGACTTTGAAGATCTCTTGCAGGAAAGAGGCATCAAGAGGGAGATTGCTACAAGGTACTCACCTGAACAAAATGGGGTAGCTGAAAGGAGGAATAGACTCATTGTAGAGACAGCTAGGTCTATGCTTAATGAGAAAAAACTACCAAATTATCTTTGGGCAGAGAGTGTATCTACTGCCACATACTTAATCAACAGGTTGCCATCAAAGACACTTGATGGAATGACACCCTATGAGGCTTGGCATGGTAAGAGACCATCTCTGGATCATTGCAAAATCTTTGGGTGTGTTGCATATGTGCATATTCCCTCACAGGTAAGGGGAAAGCTAGACCCCAAGGCTGAAAAGTGTATCTTCATTGGTTATGATTTAAATCAGAAAGGATACAGGTTCTATAACCCCTCAAACAAAGGCTTCAAGGTAAGCAGAGATGTCATTTTTGATGAAAATGATTCATGGTATGAAAATGAGTGCAGGAAAGTTAGCCTACCTTATGATATGGAAGAAGACTTTCCAAAGCTTATCAGACAAGAACCAACTCAGAAAGAGGACACAAGCTCAGATGATGAAGACACCATCAACATTGAAGAGTTCAAGGCTTGGAAATCCAAAGGGAAGATGAAGATGAAGCAACTAGAAGACAATGCAGAATCCTCAACTCAAGCTATGAGGAGATCTCAAAGAGAAAAAAAGAAACCTATTAGGTATGGGTATGATACTTCACTTGTAACCAAGCACTCTGTATATCTTGCAAAAGATATCTTGAATGAAGAACCAGGTACATTTGAAGAAGCAATTACTAAACCAGAATGGAAGGAAGCAATGGATGAAGAAATGGAGGCTCTCAAGGAGAGTGATACTTGGGACTTGGTACCCAAGAAGGACTCCATGAAGGTGATAGGATCCAGATGGATCTACAAACTCAAGAGGAACTCAGATGGTACAATAAACAGGTATAAAGCTAGGTTGGTAGCCAAGGGTTTTGCACAAACCCAAGGCATTGATTATGAGGAGACATTTTCTCCTGTGGCCAAGATGCCAACTATCAGAATTATGGTGAGTATAGCTGCATCCAAGAATTGGAACATGTACCAATTGGATGTGAAGAATGCATTCTTGAATGGATGGATATCTGAAGAGGTCTACATGTCACAACCACCTGGCTATGAGGATCCCAATAAGGTAAATCATGTTTGTAAATTAAAGAAGGCTCTGTATGGATTGAAGCAGGCACCTAGAGCATGGAATTACAGGTTGACAACCTATCTCCTAGATCAAGGATTTGTGATGAGTAAAGCAGATACTTCATTGTTTATAAAGAAGAACAATTCAGAGGTAATATACTTGTGTGTCTATGTTGATGACATCATTATTACAGGAAATGATGTTCAGGGGATAAGACACATCAAAGGTCAAATGATGAAGGAGTTCAAGATCAATGATCTTGGATTATTGAAGTATTTTCTAGGACTTGAATTGCTCTACACAAATTCAGGTATATTTGTTACTCAGAAGAAGTACATTCAGGACATGGTCAAGAAGTTTAATCTGCAGGAAGCTAAAGTCTCAAACATTCCTATGGAGGTCAACCACAAACTCAGTGTACATGAAGGAGAAGAACTCAAGGATATTACAGGTTACCAAAGTTTGGTAGGTAGTCTTAATTATGCTACCTTAACCAGGATTGATATATCATATGGTGTTAGTGTACTTAGCCAATTTATGCATAAACCAAGAGTACCACATTTGGAGGCAGCCAAGAAGATAGTAAAGTACCTAAAGGGAACACAAAATCATGGTTTGTACTTTCCATATTCATCAGACATTGATATCAAAGTATACTCAGATGCAGATTGGGCAGGTTGCAAGGATGACAGGAGGAGTACATCTGGATACATATGCTTTGCAGGTGATAAACCAATTTCTTGGTCATCCAAGAAACAACCCACAGTAGCTCTATCATCTACTGAGGCAGAGTACAGAGGGCTAGCCAATGCCACTCAAGAAGCCATATGGTTAAAGCTACTATATTCAGAATTGGGCCTATACACAAGGCCACCTATCATATTTGGTGATAACACAAGTTCTCTTCACCTAGCAGCTAATCCAGTTTATCATGCTAGGACAAAACACATAGAGGTTCATTACCACTATGTGAGGGAGAAATTACTTAGCAAGGAAATCCAATTATCATATGTGTCTACTAACATACAATGTGCAGATTTGCTTACTAAAGCTCTGGATGGAAGCAAGCTATGCAGATTTAAATCCATGATTGGATTACAGGATATCATTGAAGACTAAAGATGAAGACTGAAGCAAGTGTTTGGCTTGAGGGGGAGCTGTTGGTGCAAACAAGCCTTCACACTTGGCTTTGTCTTGTACCTTGAAGACTCAACATAAAGATTGGACATAGATTGCTTAGCATTGGATACCAACCTTGAAGGTTTTACAAGAGTTTGGATTAATTCATGAAGACTTCATTTGAAGGAAGACCATAGGAACACATGCCTATGCTTAGTTATTTTTTACTTAATGTAAAAGTCAATATGACTTCATGTAATCATACCTACCTTCAAAAGTCATGGAATTTGAAAGGTATGAATGGAGAGAATATCTCCATATGTTTAGATGAGAAATTTGAGGGAGCCTACATTTGAATTTGAAATTCAAACTCTCTTCAAACTCCTATAAAAAGACTATGTAAAAGTCGCGGGGATGCTACACTCTTCCCGAGGCAAATCCAAGCAAATCATTGAGTGTGTGAGAGCTACTCTTTAGCCTACACCTCTGAGTACCATTGGGCATTACATATCTTGCCAATGGGAATGTACAATCATTAGTGTTAATCAATACATACACATTTATAGTCTCTGTTTTCTCTGAGTGACCATCTTCAAGTCTGTCAACTTCAACAGGACATATCTCAAGATCTACTGAACCAAATTGGATGATTCAAAGCTCATTGGAACCAGCTCAAAGCATTCTACTACACTACAAAGTTTCAAGTCATTCCATTCAGCCAATTGGGAGAAATCACAGTCGAGGCAGTCACTGGTATTTTTCTGTGTAGTTCCTAAAAAGTCGGGGGTGTCTCTGATTTTGCTAAAGATCATTCTCAGTGCATAGTTTGTTAATTGGAGTGATTTAACTTGCTAATGGTAGCTTGTTAAGTTAATTTAATACTCCCAGAAGGAATTAATCCAATTGTAAGTGTGCTGGTCACACTAAGCTTAAGACTGAGCAGGTGTCATTACAGGAATAGAAAGTTCTTTGGATTTGTGAAGGTTCAAAATCATCTGTTTTGATTTGGTCATTACACAATTAATTTGTAAAGCACATATATAGTTTCTTGGTGTCATTTGGAAGCTCAAGGAGTCTCCTAAGTATATCTGAAGAGAAAGGAGGGCAGGTGTGAAGCAGGTCTAGCAGCACCAACTTGATCTCCTGAGTGCATCCAGCCATCACATCCAACAAGAAGCACATCATTAACACGCTTAACATATAAGGTGCTTTCAGTTGGACTGTTCTCAAAACCATGTGCAATCAGATAGGCATGTATCTTCTCATACCAAGCACGTGGTGCTTGCTTTAAACCATATAATGCCTTCTTTAACCTACACACCTGGTTTTCATGTCCTTTGTGCACAAAGCCACGGGGCTGAAAAACATACACTTCTTCATGCAATTCACCATTCAGAAATGTTGTTTTAATGTCCAACTGATGTACATTCCAACCATGATGGGCTGCAAGTGCACAAATGCTTCGAGCAGTAGTCATACGACATGTAGGTGCAAAGGTCTCATCAAAATCAATGCCTCTTTCCTGCGCATAACCCATTGCAACAAGCCTATCCTTATACATGTCAATTGTACTATCAGGTTTATGCTTCAACTTGTATACCCACTTAGTGTCAATGGCCTTCTTGCTAGGAGGAAAGTCACATAAAGACCATGTACCATTCTTCATTATAGCATCATATTCAGATTGCATAGAAGCCATCCAATTTTCTGAATTTTGTGCTTCATCAAAAGAAACACACTCATTCTCATCACAGAGACTAGAGACAACCATAGCATAACAATCTGATGAAAAGGAGGCTCTATAAGAGCCTGAACGAGTACGATATGACAAAGGTGCATCTAATTTGCTGTCATGCAAAATCTGCACCAACCATTTTGGCATAGTTTTTGCCTTCTCAATAGCACCTCTCTCATCAACAAGTGTGTCATGTAAATCTGCATCAAAAAGGGAATGATCTGCATCATCATATGAAGCCTGCAAAGGCTGAGAAGTTGCCTCATTAGGACCAGCGCTAAATTGTCCACCTGTAAAAAGAGGCCCATGTCTTTGGAGCTAATAGATGTCTCCTTAGTACATGAAAGCAATGGATGAATAACATCTTCCACAAAGACAACATCATAGCTAACCAGAATGTGTTTAGTGTGTGGATGCATGTGCTTGGGCATCTCTGCCATCCCAACGAATCTGCTCTGCAGTAGGTGCAACAGAAACAGTAGTACGAACTGGAATCTCCAGAATATCATATTCGACACCATCTTCATCAGCTCCAGCACATCTATTTGCAGTACCTGTAGTTAGAGGTGTAACGAGACGTCTTTCAACACCCTGCATAATGTTCCACAATATTTTTGCAACCAATACATGTCGCATCATATAAGCCCATAACGGGTAGTTGGTACCATCCAACTTATCCTCAAGAGCCAACATACGGAATACATCCCTGCTTTCAGCCATGGCCAATGACTAAAATACCTTGATGCAAAAAATTGACTATATCTCAAAAAGTTGAATAGAACTACCCAGATGAATTTTGTTAGACCGGTAGCGAACTTCAAGACGCTTATACTGGCGAATAGAAACTCGTATGTACCCTTGGCACAAAAAGATGAAATAGCCTGTACAAGCGCTGCAATAGTGCGTTCAGAGGCCGAAACGAGCTTAGATCGCGATTTCGGCACCACATAGCAAAGTTGTTTTGATCTCTGAAACACCCTGAGTATGCTCACCAAATTTCGTGCAAACTTGAGACTTCAAACAGAGGAGTGGTGACGGTGCCCTAGATGAAGCGACGACTTGCTCTGATACCAATTGTTGGATATAGACGTCTGCGGAATCACGAGAACAGCACAAGGAAGAAGAAGAAGCTTGGAGCAGAAACACACAATATTGAATGTATTACTAGAGAATGTACAAAGATAAGTATCCCATTAGGGCAATAGGTGTATAGACAAGCCGGGGGAAAAAAACCTCCTAAAGAGGGAAAAAAGTGTCCCGGCAGTCCTAGTGTGTTCACACACATCACTACCTAAATATATCAACATCCTTCACATCCTTGAGACTTAACCACTAAGCTAAGTGGATCACTTATTCACAAGTGCAGAAGACCTCCTAGTAAGTCTAAACTCGAGATATTTAGTCATACACACGGATGACCAAATGGTGTACAATTTCAGATCTGTCTGAACCGGCCAGACCCTTGGATCATAGATTTACTTTAGTACATAGGGGTAGAGTCAGTCTGTAATCACCCAAGCTGTTTCTTCTAGTTCTTCTAGTCCAAATGCTTAATTGTTAGATGCAGAGCATGTCTAGAAGCTTCTCGAGGCATTATAGAAGAAGATTAAAAGAAGTTATGAGGAGGCGCATAAATTGTATATACAAGGAATTCTAGATGATGATTAGTTTGCATCATGGTTCGCGTCCACAGTGTGTGCCAATGTTAGGCCACCAAATTATTGTATTTGTAATATTTCATATTTTTCATTGAAGCATGCCATATTGGCCTAAACATTATAAATCATTTACGAATTAATACAAAAGGTTGCTCCTGCATAGCCCTAGACATGCATCGAGTCTATCAATCTATGTGTGGTGGAGCAGCGTGGTGCAGACATCTCATTATTTTGCTATCCTATTTAGTACTATGGTGATTCTTATCAGATAAGTCTTAAATCTTTAAGTGTGGTGACTAAATAAATCTTGTTGAGAATCCTTATTAGAGGCTAGTGTAATACATTATCATGATTAATTTCAACAATAACTTTATCATTAATCTAGCACACGATCAGTTGTAAGTGAATCTACGATAGAGTTACATAATCAGATGGTAAAGTCTAATGGTATGTGGTTATGAATTGAAACATAATCATGACAGAGTGTTGAGGAAGTTAGTACTGTTAGCCGGCCGCCGCAGTGAGACTCGCATAACGGAAATCTTTGTAAAACACGCGCGAAAGGTTGTTACGCGCATTCTTGTAAAAGCTTATATAAAGCAATGAAAAAGAGACGCCAGGGTCGGGTTTTGTTTGGAAAATTCACCAGACTGTTCGTCTGTGTGTGGTCTGACGTTAGTTAATCTTGTTATTTCTGAGTTGTCTAAGTGACCTGTGTATCTGTTAGTCTGATCTTTGTCTGCATTCGTTCTTGTTGATAGCCGTGCGGTTGCAAACTTGTCACGTTTCAGCCACGCATCTGCCGTAGGTCCGACGTTTTCTCTGTGAATCTTTACTGGAAGTGTAGTTTTATGTATTGGGCTAACTGATTGTCTTGGGATGATCCACCAGATGGTTAACAAGTGTTGTACGTAGAAGATAGTAGTTCTGGTACTACGGGGAGTACATAGTTTAATGTTTACTCTGTCGTGGTATGGTAAGTTAATGTCGTCGTAAGAAGCTTAAGTGGTACAGATGGTCTTCAGAATTTCGGTCCTGCATGACTGTATTCGCTGTGACGCCAATTGTAGAATGGTTGTGATATCTATCTGAACGAGTGACTCTGATTCTAGTGCTAAGGTCTCCAGCGAATTAAGTATTGAAGTAGTTGAGCATAAGCGAATCTTGTTAAGTTCCAGTAGACCTCTGTATCTGATGTAGTTGTATTGGGAAAACTAGTATAGGGCCTCTGTTCTTACAGACCCCTTCCACTCCCAAGAACCCAAGGACTAGGTAAACGCACTCCCGATAGTTGGAAAAGGCGCTTTACCAACCACCGATTAACACTGGCGATCCTACTGGGGATCGAACCCAGAATCTTAATCGGTGGTTGGTAAAGTGCCTTTTCCAACTATCGGGAGTGCGTTTACCTGGTCCTTGGGTTCTTGGGAGTGGAAGGGGTCTGTAAGAACAGAGGCCCTATACTAGTTTTCCCATTACAACTACATCAGATACAGAGGTCTACTGGAACTTAACAAGATTCGCTTATGCTCAACTACTTCAATACTTAATTCGCTGGAAGCACTAGAATCAGAGTCACTCGTTCAGATAGATATCACAACTTAAGCTTAACCATCTGTACCACTTAAGCTTCTTACGGTGACATTAACTTACCATACCACGACAGAGTAAACATTAAAACTACGTACTCCCCGTAGTACCAGAACTACTATCTTCTACGTACAGCACTTGTTAACCATCTCGTGGATCATCCCAAGACAATCAGTTAGCCCAATACATAAAACTACACTTCTAGTAAAGATTCACAGACAAAACGTCAGACCTACGGCAGATGAGTGGCTGAAACGTGACAAGTTTGCAACCGCACGGCTATCAACAAGAACGAATGCAGACAAAGATCAGACTAACAGATACACAGGTCACTTAGACAACTCAGAAATAACAAGATTAACTAACGTCAGACCACACACAGACGAACAGTCTGGTGAATTTTCCAAACAAAACCCGTCCCTGGCGTCTCTTTTTCATTGCTTTATATAAGCTTTTACAAGAATGCGCGTAACAACCTTTCGCGCGTGTTTTACAAAGATTTCCGTACTGTTTCGGCACGATCTGTCGAAAATACAATAATTCCAGAATCTACCAGGACGCAATTTGAAGTTAGCTTACCCGCTTTGATTGGAGATTCAAAATTGTTAACGAATAGCAACGATTTTGCCGAAGAAGGCAGTAAAGAAAAGAAAACAGTCTGCACTGGTGGAAAATCAACACCCTCCGGTGACATTTCGGTGCAGTTTTCCGGTACCAGATTACCACTTTTTGGTAAATCTTTAACCCACACACCGCTATTAGGGGTAAGCCTTCCTACGGTCGACTTCAAAAGGGAGGAAACTGTGTTCGAAGCCGAGGTTCGTAACATACTGAGCAAGATTATCAGCCCAGAAAGAACACAGGCTGAGGAGACAGATTCTGAAGATTCAGATAGTCAACCGCGGAACACAGGAGATAGTCACCATACAATCAGCAGCACAATGAACGGCCAACAACAGCAACAAGTATGTCCACCCAAGCCACCGCCGACAGGTGTAACGTACACTAAATTCGGTGGATTTCCAAGGGATGACCCAGACGCACATGTACGCACTTTTGAGATTAGTTATGCAGTACTCAATCACCCGATTGACCCGGCGTATAAGGCTATCGTTTTCCAGTCCACCTTGGTCAATGAAGCCGCTAGATAGCTTAAAGAGTATGATATAAATCACTTCGGCACCTATGAAGCAGTGAGGGATGCATTTCTGCAAAGATTTAGACTAAAGAAGAATCTCGCAGAAATTTTCGACTACTTACAAAACAATAGACAGAAAGTAAACCAAACAGTGCAAGAATACGCCACTTTATTCAGAACACACTTGCGGCAATTGCCACCAGCACATGCCAACCTGTCGGATGACGTCATTACTCAATGGTTTATTAATGAACTGAATCCACAACTCAAACAGATCATGATTATTCGGTGTGTCAGAGCAATGACCCTAGATGCAGTAATTGCGATGGCTCTACAACTAGAAAACAAAGTCGGGGGATTTACAGAGGATCTGGAGTGGTTAAAGACAAACAAAAACGATGCAGAAGATCTAAGAAGGCAAATGTATTGCACCACCTGCAAGAATTCGGGCCATACGAGGGCCACTTGTGCACTGAATCAGCTATTTTGTGCCATCTGCAACACCACCGGACACACCACCGAAAACTGCGCCTATAACGCTAAAGTACAAGGGACAGCGACGGTCAATGCAATTATACAGGAACCAGGGCAACCAGCCAATCACTATGTACCTCCGCAGATGAGAAACAACCAGCAACAAGGTTATCGAAATTACAGAGGACAGAGGAACAACAACTATAACGCAAACCGCTGGCAGACCGTACAGACACCAGAAAACCCCAATTTGCCACCACCGTGCTGTCATTTTTGTGGTGAATTCGGACACATTAGAAGGTTCTGCAAAGATGCAGCTGAGTATGACCAAAGGAAGAAAGAACGGCAAAATCCGATGACAAATATGGTTCAGATCACGCCCGTAGAAACACAAGCAGCCGTTGTTCAGACCTAGATCTGGTAGACCATTACAACCGTGGCTGAGATATTTGAACCCGGCATTCAAGAACAGAAACGAACATATGAGAAGGCGAATCAATGGATCGCATCAGAACCACCAGTGTTTCCCGACCCAATTCCGGTAACCCAAGCTCCGTTAACTCAGGAAGCAACACAAGATCATGCTGCTAACACAGAAGCAGAAACATCATCTGTAGCAGGTACATCAGCACCAGCCGGTGCATCATCTTCAAAATCTACGGAAATTACAAATCAATCACAACAAGCCTGGGAGATTCTATCCAAAGCATCCATTACACTTCCTCTTGGCCAATTATTGGCATTAGTACCAGGAGTCCGCCAGCAATTCCAACAACAATTTACTGCCGAATTTGCTTGCATTCCGGCCACCGCAAATGTACAACCGGAACCAGATTCTACGGTCGATCATTCAGTTCCTCTGATTACGGTATGGTATAATAGTCATAAAATCACACAAGTATTAATTGATGGAGGATCTGGTGTGAATATTGCCACTGCAGCACTATGCAAGAAACTAGGATGGACTAAAATAGAACCAGTTTAATTTTTTGTTAGAATGGCTGACCAGTCCAGAGTCCACCCAGTGGGGCTTGTTCGGAACATACCAATAACTTTGCAAGGCACCACATTTAAGATGACCTTTGTCGTCTTAGAATTGCCGGAATCCACCCTGGATTACAATCTCCTTCAAGGATAAAAATCGAAGATGTGTTGTAAAATTAGACGCTATACAGCCATGTGAATTACATGCTAGACCATATTTCGCAGAGCCCGTTCATATGCTAGACGGACTATCAGATGACGAAGAAGAAGAGTTTTTATAAAGAACAACATTGATTTGATTTCCTTAGGAACGATTGACCTACAAGCTGCTGTAGATAATTGGAGGCCCTCAGTCTGCTCAATGACACCTGTAACAGAAGAAGATAAGAAAGAAGATATTGCTGCTACAGACGACGTCGAACTACAACAACTTTTCAAACTAGCAGACGACACCGAGAAGCCGCAACAATTTTATGTGCCAGAAGATCAGTTAGTAACTTATAATTTGGGAGATGCAAACCACCCACGCCCAGTCAAGATAAAAGAAAACTTACCAGAAAAATTTCAAGCTGAATTACTTCAGCTTCTCAGGGAATTTTCTGACATTTTTGCTTGGGATTATAAGGATATGAAGGGTCTGGATCCGTGCATCTATCAACACAGGGTTATGCTCAAGCCGGAGACAAGGCCAATCAAAGAATCCAGCTATCGAATGAACCCGAACTACGCAGCACAGGTAAAGGCAGAATTGGATAGGCTATTGAAGGTTGGATTCATTGTACCTATAGAGCACGCGGAGTGGATATCACCAATTGTTATTGTACCGAAAAAGAACAAGCAGCCTCCGCATTTGTGTAGACTACCGAAAGCTGAATGCAGCTACGGTTCCAGATCCATTCCCATTACCTTTCCTGGACACCATGCTTGATAGGGTAGCAAGGCACGAAATGTATTCATATTTAGATGGATACAGTGGATATAATCAAGTTAGGATGGTTGAACAGGACATTCCGAAGACCGCCTTCATCACCAACTAGGGTGTGTTCGCATGCACTGTTATGGGTTTGGTTTACGAAATGCTCCCAGTACTTTTCAAAGATGCATGCAAGAGATATTCTCACCTTACCTTACTTCATTTATGCAAGTTTATCTCGACTGATTTTTTAGTATTTGGCAAAATGATAGTACATCTGTTCCATTTACGGTGCTGTTTTGAAAAATGCAGAAAATACAAGCTCTGTTTAAACCCAAACAAGTCTGTATTCGCGGTCTCCTTGTGGAAAATTACTTGGTCATAGTGTGTCTACGCAAGGCATTCAGGTAGATCCCGATAAGATTTCAGCAGTATTAGAAGCGCCTGCACCAACAACACCTAAGGAAGTAATGCGCTTTATGGGCCAAGTTAGATGGCATGGACGACACTTACAGTGGCTTGCCCATTTGGCAGTACCACTGAACAGCGTAACCACCAAGACCCCACGACAATTTGAATGGACTGAGGAGTGCCAGATAGCGTTTGATTGATTAAAGTGTTTATTAACACAGGTTCCCATATTACAACCCCCCCACTAGGATCACCCCTTCCATGTATTTGTTGATGCTTCAAATATAGCTATTGGCAGCGTCCTAATGCAAACGACCAATAAATGGTTCAGACTTGTGTATTACGCCAGTCGAAGATTAGCCCCTGCTGAACGGAATTACTCGGTAACAGAACGAGAATGTTTAGGTCTAGTATATTCCGTCAAAAAGTTCAGATATTATCTACTGGGCCGTAAGTTCACTTTCCACACAGATCATGTTGCACTTATTTATCTAGTTCGGCAACAGCATTTGGGAGGATGATTAGCACGATGGGTGCTGCTTTTGCAAGAATTTGACTATGAAGTTATACATAGACCAGGCACCTCACACGCCTTAGCAGATTTTCTGTCTCGCCTAGATTCCGGTGAGGCTCCGGTAGGTGTAGATGACACAACTCCAGCGATCTATACTTCTGAACCAACTCACGATGAAAGCACCGACTTGCCTATGCCAACTAATTATTATGATCAGATATTGACCTTTCTCAATAATGGATACCTGCCATCCCAGACTTCTACAGCAATATGCAGAAAAGTTGCAGGATTTAGCCGCCGATTCCGGTTGATTGCTGGTGAACTATATTATGTGGATCATACCGGAATTCTACTTCGTTGTATTCCTCCACACGAAGTAAACTCAGTCATCACTTTGGCTCACTCAATCCCGACAGGAGGTCATTTTGCTGTAGATTTAACCCACCAGAAAATTCTGCAGAGTGGACTCTGGTGGCCGACTATGTATAGGGATGTGTTGCAGTTTGTCAAATCATGTGATAATTGCCAAAGAACCGGACAGCCATTACAGCGTCATCATTTTCCTCTTCAACCTGTAATGCCATTAGAACCCTTCCAGAAATGGGGTTTGGATTTCATTGGTCCTATTACACCACCCTCAGTTCTCAACAATAATCACTATATCTTAACATGCACTGATTATACAACAAGATGGGCAGAAGCATGGGCTTCACGATCAGCTACAGTTGTTGTGGTAGCAAAGTGCCTACTGACAGATGTTTTCCCAAGATTTGGTTTACCCCTCGAACTGGTGACAGATCAAGGCACTCATTTTGCTAATAACTTGATAAAGGTACTTACACATTCGTTCCAGATTACTCATAAATTTAGTTCTCCATATTATCCGCTGTCGGAAAGTTTTCAACTTTCCAGTTGATGACCAGAGAAAATGAAAACAACTTTATTGGTGATCTTAAACCTTTTATATCATCGTTAAACAATTGTGTTGATTGGAATTAACTATTTTTGAAGTGTTTGAAGATACAGGAAATGATAAAGAATACATGTTCATATTAGGGTTTACTTTAATTTCATATTTAATGAGTATTTCATATTTATACATGCTTGATTCATGGGTATTTAACCCTAGGGTTGTCTAAGTTCACATGATTTTATGTTCATTAGGTTCATCTGAAGGGTCTCAAAAGATTTAATGGATTCATGTTAGAGTTTAATTAAGAGTTAGTGGGTTAATGATAGGTTCAGAAGGATTTTAATGGGTTATCAATGATTTCCAAAGGGTTTTAATAGGGTTTTGATGGGTTTTAAGTAGGTTTTCTAAGGGTTTAGGATGTTTCAAGGGTTAAAATAATTAACATTTAATGAAATTGATCTATATCTAAACATTGATTAACTTACAAAAATAAATTATGGTTTAATTTATTAATTAAATGGTGTATGTACCTTTATTTCTAAGGTTCTAAAGAATTAAAATCATAAACTAAGGTTAATTTAAATGAATTATTTAATTAAGCAAATTAGGATAATTCAATTAAAATGAAAAAGAAGTGGATAAATAATGAATGGTGTATGTAAGTAGTGATTAAAGTGTGGTGTAAGTTGAATGTGTAACTAAAGTGGTTAAAGTGAATAGTTTCAAAGTGTGGTAGTTGTGAGTGCAAGTTAAAAGAGTGGTAGAAAAAAAATATGCATTTAAAGTGTAAAAAAAGGTGTGTACAAAGAGTGGTGAGTGTGAGGGTAATTAAAAGAGAGGTTGTGTGAGAAAAGTTAATTAAAGTGTGGTGAAAGTTAGTGGATAAAAGAATGGATGAGAAACAAAGAAGGAAACTAAAAGAATGGTTTAGAAATGATTTGTGTATGTATATAAATGTGTGTGCTTCTTAAGTTTCCCTAATGTTTTTTTTCAGGTACTTCCTCTTTCTTCTTCTCACCTTGCCGTGTATGTGTAGGAGAGAATTTGGTTTGTCTTTCTCTGCATTAAATCATCTAGAAAAAGATTGTTATTTTCTTTTCCTCTCTCTGGTGGCTGCAGCATCTATTGCATCCATGTAGGAGAGAGAGAAAGCAAAAGGCTCTATCTGCGGTAGATTAGAGAGAAGATCATGAAAGAGGTGAAATGGGAGGATCGTCTTCATGATTCTCATTTAATCCATCCACAGCACTGACAGGTATGGAGTAAAATAGAAGATGTCTGGAGCCGAATATTAGTAACGGCGACTGTGATGGAGGCTGTGAGGTGGAGAATACCGTGTTCTCCAGATCAACTGTACATTCTAGTGACTGCTCTCCCTAGGGCAGTCCTCTGCTTTCGAAGCGCCACAAAATTAGCTTAATTTCGAGAGCATGAGATCGTAAGCGTTCGAAGTGTCCATTTCTGGCTTTACTGTACCTCACAAAAGATTTCAAAGGCGATGCTTATTTGCTCGCCATGTACCAGAGGATTTCATTGTAGACAAAGATGGGAATATCGCGTAGATTGGTAGGTTGGCAGCGTGCAACTGCTTTAGAGTGAGAGTATTTCCCCAGTTGCTCTATCGTGTGTCTGTAGAAAGAGGAGACTGTTGGTGCGCAAGGCACAGAGAGAGAGGTAGAGAGAGAGGAGGACCATGATAGATACTTGTTGCTCGACAGCTATGTGTAGAAAGAGAAAAGTCCAATCATTAGAGTGAGTTTCTTTGTCCTTTCTTTCTAGCAATTCTCAGGCGGCAACATGAGTCACGCAGCGAGAGAAAATGATTCTACCTGAGGCATCCACAGAGAGCACATTTACTCAGGATGGCTGACGGTGGACTTTATCCGGAGGAGAGGGTGCTCTGGCTGTTGATGTGCATAGCTTAGAGAGAGACCTGGCGGCGACGTTGATTAGGATAGAGATGGAGAGAGATCTTCAGAGCAGACAGATGGCACACAAATCAGGGGAATGGGCAAGAGGGTTTTTTCTCTTCTTCTTCTTGGCTGAAGCGATGTTAGTATGTGTTGACCTGATCGATCTGAACATACACACATCACGAGAACAAGAATTAAATAGAGAGAAAAAAAAGGAAGCATTCATACTTTATTTAGCATGGAAAAATAGGATCATAGAGAGAGGTTGCTACAGAAAGGGATCGATCAAAGTAAGGAGAAGATGAGGAGAGAGAGAACGGTAGCAAGACAGAGAGAGAGAAAGTTTAATACATGATTATATGTGTGTATGTATGGTTATGTGAGTTAGTGTTTACATGTATGCATATATGCTTTAGGAAAATGTATTTATGCAATGCATAAAATGTTTGATGAATATACAAATGAGTATATTAATCTATATGTTAGTATGTGTTTATATATATAATAGTTAATGCTATAATTAATATGCATGGGTATAAACATAAGTATAGGTGATAAACATAAGTATATGATTAAATAAATAAAGATGGGTGTATAAATATAAGTATGTATATTTTCATAAGTGATATCATATGTGTAGTTTATATCAATATATAAGTATGCCTAAGTGTAAGAGTTAGCATATGTTAGCATGAATGTGTGTTAGCATGCATAAGCATGTGTATGAATGTATGTGGTTGAATGATTTATATGTAAGCATACTTGTGTAGGAATGCATTTTATGGGAATAGATGCATGTGGTCATATATGAGCATATAAATGTATGTGTTTGTGTGTATGTTATCCTATAAGTTCATATATAGATGCATGTGCATGAGAGTATGAGTATATACATGAGAAGGTATGACTGATTAGTAGCATATTAAAGGCAATGTATATTAAAATATGTATCATAGTATGCATGATTTATGCGCATAGGTATGTAATTGAATGAATGAGTATGGTGAAGTATATGTATATTAAGATATGCACTAGTGTATGCATGTGCATAAATGCATCTAAGTGTTAGTATGAATGTGCATTTATCTAATGCTAGCATGTGCATGATTATATGTTTGCGTGCATGAGCATGTGTTTGGTTTTAATGTATGTAAAGTATATGTTTAATATTTCTCATTAATTCTTGTTAGATTACTAATGTCCTAATTTTTTTTTTCAGAAACATTGAAGATTACAATCAATTAAAATGAAGTGAAGACAATTGAAGTGAAGCGGCAACCTAAAGATCCATTTAAATCTTATTTCTCATTTAGTCAACTATCCAATTGACTAGACATTTATCCAATTGTTTAGGCCTTCCAGTTGTATTAGAATTATTTTTTTTTTTTTAAAATGGAGGTTCGGCCGAGGCCTACTCCCCCTGACTTTAATTTGAAAGAGAAACAACTGTACAATGAAGGGCATAGTACCCATGGGACCCCCCATATCCCACAAGAGCAGGGGCAGACAAGGTGGACGGCCCGGAGGCCCATACATCGACTGGTTTTGCGCGCCCGAAGGCGGATTACACATCGACTGGTTTTGCGCGCCCGAAGGCGGATTACACGCCCGGAGGCGGATACAAGTATCCCGCAGCGCAGGGGGATCGAACCCTCGCCCCCGCCTCAAGAGGCGAGGGACTCAACCACACGCCCTGGCGTCTTGGGATGTTGTATTAGAATTATTAATTCGAACCATTAGCATATCAATTAATTCATTCAAACAGTTTAGCATCATATTGTTTCATTAGTTTTTCCATTACTTTCCTTGATGTCTTCTAAGTTAGTTCATGAGTCTGAGCACAGTACTATTGAAAATATTGAAAATATTGAAAATATTCCGCCAACTCTAGTCAGACCAGAACCCTCTAGCTTACCTGAAAGTTTAGTAGAAGAACCCATTATGGAAGTTTCAATCTCATATCAGGAAGCTGTTGCTATGTACGCGGCTGCCCGTCCTTACGGTCCATAGTTAATTAAAACTATTTACTTTTGATAAAAGAACTTTAATTTCAGTCATAGAATTAGGTATTTTAAATTGTTTTATCATTAGAACCCTTATTTTCATAAGCCTGAGTTTGCTACAGACACCCCGCGTGTGCCGAATGATTTAGGCGGATGACTTGATCCACCATCCGAGCATCTCTCACGACCCGACATTGGTGAACCCGACGTGAACAAACGGCCTTGCAGCTCAGGTATAAATTTTAAATTTTGCATTGCATATACATTCATACGATTTTACATCAGTGCAGTTGCGTCTTCATCCCTGGAAGCTGTGGCATTTACGTGAGCTTGCAATCTTCTTGGTGTCGAGGGCTGGTCTTGTGACCTGAGCGCCTCCACGAAGATTGGCAAGTAGGAGAACCTCGTCACGCCACCCCTTTCATCAACAATTGAAGCACAAAACGTTTGCACCCATTTTTAGCAAACTATGTATTTAGGTTTTGATTCAAATCAATAAATGTATTGAATTTCACAGAAAGCACTGTTTTGAGCCTCATCTTCGAGCAGTTGGTATAATTTCTTTACCCTTACATTCTTGGGTGCAAAATTTTATTTAAGGTTAAATTGCTAGTATAGGTTAAAGGCAACTGGTTGTAAACATAGGTTAAGCGTTAATCATAGCTTTCTTTGCAACAATTTTGCATAGTAAAAACTTATCAAACTGGACTCTAACGGAATTTCAGAATTAGTAGCTGAACATAAGGAAAGAGTAACAAAAGAAGTTCAGGATATAGTTAGAATTGTTCAAACTAGGTCAAAACAAACTTCAAAAATGGACGAGCTATTTCAAACTATGATGCACGAGACGCAAGGACAAAGGGTAGTTGAAACGTTATTAAAGGATAAAGGGAAATTTACTGGTATGAATGTTACAAATTATTTAGACACGTTTGAGGAACTAGCTAAGTTACACGGTTTACCTGAAACAAAGTGGAAATCCTATCTTGGACGTCTGGCCATAGGTACTGTAAAAGCTGTTATGGATATACATGACAATAAGGAATGGGATGAGTTTAGAAAAGAGCTGCATAAGGAATTCTACTTAGAAGACTACAGTCAACATAGTAGAGAAGGATTTATGAAATGGATTAGTTCACCTAAGCCTCACATTTCGTTAACTCAACTCCATAGTGAATTTATGAAAAGATTCTCTCAATTACCTGAACAGGATAGAGTTGCCTTACCCCAGATATCATTTTATATTTCCTTAAAATCTTGACTCCAGATATAAGGGTAGAGGTTGAGCGTAGGCTTGAAGAACCGGGAAAGAAATATGGGCTTACAGATGACTGGGGTGTAGTGAAAACTGTAGTTGAGGCGGTCGCTCACATGATCCAACGTAAAACACTCCTTTATGAATTGATGCCTCAACCATCTTCCAGTTTTCCTCCGATTCAGGCAACTAGGGATACACATATAGATTCAAAAGCTGAGCCTACAACATCCACATCTAGAGTACCAACCGAGTTACAATTTGAGATTTTGTTTAACAAGTTGGACAATATGATGCATATGCACGAGAATATGTCTAAAGAGGTAGCGGCTTTGCAGAATGTGGTGTATGCTTTAAACCTACAAGATAAACCTGCAATGCAAGCTCATCCGACTATTTATCCTCAACCAGTAAATGCTCCAAATCCACCATTAGTAGCTCCGAATCATCCATTTGTACCTCCTAATCCACCTTTTATACCTCCTAATCCTCCAGTTGTACCCCAACCAATTCCTCAACCGATTCCTCAAGCATTTAACCAAAGAAATTTCAATGAAAGGAGAAATGCCAATGTGAGGAGATGTATCTGGTGCGATGCCACAGATCATTTGACCTACACATGTGAAGCATTGAAAGATGCAAAAGAGAAAAGACTTGTAATTGATATTGACAAGCGATTGTGCGACTATAGAACACATTTACCCTTAGCTGCCAATTGGGGAAAGGGAGGGATGCAGAAGCTGTATGAAAACCTTTCTGAGTCTTCGAAATCTGCTTTTGCTGTTAAACTAGAATATGTTGATAGTGACTCTGATTCTGAACGAACAAGGGAAACGAGGAACTACTCAATTGAAGCTTTGATAAAGGCGAGAGATGATATTATGCAGAAAACTGCGTGGAACTCTCCTGTCGATCAATTCTCAATATATTCGCATATTGCGAATGTTGAAGAGAAAAGAAAGAGGGATGATGAGCAAGATACAAATGATTCAGGTAGACGAATGAGTAGAAGTAAGATGAGAGATGAACCGAAGCCTAAGAAAGTTCAGTTTGAACAAGGCGAAAGTTCTAAAACAAATGAGGAGCGAAGAAAAGAAATTAGGGAGGGTAAACAACCTGTGTTTAGTGAGCCAATTCAAACATCAGACAAAGTAGAGCAAATTCCTAGAACTGAAACAAAACCTGAAGAGAAACCAGAAAAGAAACCAAAACGAGTACCGAAAGCTATTCTTATTTCTGAACTTGAACAAAAAGTTGATTCGAAAGAAATATTGTATGACATCTTATTAAAAAGTGCAGTAACAATGACTTTAGAACAAATCTTCTCAATAGCAAAAATTGAATTTAAGGAAAATTTTATTAAACTAATTAAAAGGAAGAGATTCCCTCCGTCTCAAGAGGTAGAGATGCAAGGTGTTGCCGATGTAACTCACTTGATTCATGAATCCCTTTCTTTAGACTCAGAGGATGAAGAAGATAATACCTGTAATGTGAACAAAAATTTCTTAGGACCGATTGTACCAGATGACGAAACAAAAAACTCAGAGCGTGATTTTAGAAAAAGTTTTTGGGCGAGAGGCACACCGGAGATTAAAGTTAACTTAGGAGATCAAAAGAGATCATATTCTGCTTTAGCCCTCATTGACTCTGGGTCTGAAATCAATGTGATTTCGAAAGGATTATATGATAAGTTTAAATGGCCTATTGATAAAAATCACGGCTGGATAATGCGAACCGCGGACAATGGTTGTGGATCACTCCTAGGAGCATGTGCCAACATACCTCTAATGATAGGTGGAATCTCTGAGACATTCCACTTTTTCATTCAGGACAACTGCTCTTATGAAATTATCTTAGGTCAACCATTTATATGTGAAGCGAGAATGGAGACTAAAGTAATAGATGATGGCTCAGCATACGCAAGAATTAGATCTAAAGATGATCTACAATCGCTCCAAGTAGTCAGCCCAAACCATGTACGAAATAGGGAGCAAATTAGGAAGACGCCCATCCGTTCTCATGAAAAGATTCACGAAGATCATATGCCTCTTTGAGAGTTTGGAACTTATTATGATCAAAATTTTGCCTAGATGCCACTGTTGAGCGAGACAACGGTGGTTCTTGGTTGATGTCTCGCACCCATCTGTAGATACTTTAGATAGTTTTTCTTTATATTTCCCTTCATCATATTTGCAATTCAGTCATTATAAACAAATTCCTAAAAAAAATTATAAAACATTATGAAAAAAGTTATAAAGAGAAAGGATTCATTTCATTTGATGAACACATTCCTGTGCATACACAAATTCTTACTTGGACTACGTTACCATGGGAAGATAATTTGTCGACAGAAGATTTATTAGCTCTGCGAATCCAGCAGTTAGAGCAAGGGAATGAACGTTTAGAAGAGGCTATAGTTAAACTAAAAGATTCTCGATTGAAAAACAAGAAGTATTTTGATAAATCACATAGGTTAAGGCCAAAGCCGATTTATGTTAATGATTGGGTTTTACTGTATGATAGTACATTTGATTCTCAGTATGATGCCCGTAGGAAACTAAAAAGACGTTGGTTTGGACCTTATGTGGTAGTCAAAACCTATGATAATGGAACGTATGCCTTACGCGAATTAGATGGCACGCCTCTTAAAAACTTAATTGCTGGCAAAAGAATTAAATTATTTAAACAAAGAGATGATGAAATGTATGAAGTAATGTTTGATGATGAGCATGTTTAATTATGTATGAATGAATTTCTTTAGTGTGGGTTTCTTTTGCAGGAAAACCAAGAGAAGATTTGAATATGAAATTTAATAATTTTGCGTGTCTAGCTGTTGCTGGTTGAGTTCTAATAGGTCTTTGAGGATTAAATTAAGATGCCTAAAGATGAGCAAATTGAAGATGAAGCGTAGGAGATTGAAGATAGTACATGCAGTTTAAAATTTAAGCAATCAAAGCGATATTTGGATGAAAGGCAATGCTAAAGATGGAATCAATATATATCAGGTGAATCAGTTCTAACCCTGATTAATGTTTTAAGTTTTGGTTTTCCATGCATTAGCATAATTAGAAATGTACATTCTTCAGCTAGGTTAAGAAACTTCTTATAAAATTATGAAAAATAGAATTTACACTGAAGTAGGAATGTGCTTGAATAGAAGATAGGAATTAGAGACCTATGGCTGTCATATGAATAGTTGAAGGAACCCTTAACTTGCAACTCCTAGTAGAAGTAGACTTGTTTTATATAGGTAAGCTTCCTTAAATCTGAACCATTTAGCAAAAGAGATCCTAGTTCGTGCTTTAGCTTACCTCTAGATCCTTTGCTCTGATTAGGGGTTAAGCCTTTCCCCTTTATCAAAAAAGTTGCGAAGAAAAATTGAAAGCAGTACATTAATGGTTGCTGCATATGAAAAGAGGAAAAATGACAAAAAGAAAAATTATGATAAAAAAATGAGATAAAAGAAAAATCAAATAAATCAGTTGTGGTCTCGAAATCACTTCTGATTTGAAAAGCGGGCTATATAAGGCGGATGTATGCTAGAGGGGAGTTAGTTTTTGTATCTTAATGGCAAATGGTTAGGAGACGAGGATAGAAGGCCTATATAACATATGCTTTACTTATGAACAGAGTTAATAGAAGAGTTAGTACGAACACTATTTGAATGACTTCTATAGTTTCCTTCTAAAACCTGTTTCCAATTCATGCATTGAACGAAAAGGTTTAAATTCAAGTTTACATAATTTTATAAGTTTTCTTTGCTATTTGAAGATGTACTAATGATAGAAGCATTTTTATATACAGACAATTTGAATTTAAGTCATGAATAAGTTTCAAAAGAATTTGATATTGCTTTCTATGATCTGCAGGTTGGCGCATCCGGAGGATGCACAGGTTTGGCCGGGGCGAATGTCGGAAAGTTTTCAACTTTCCAGTTGATGACCAGAGAAAATGAAAACAACACTCTGGTGATCTTAAACCTTTTATATCATTGTTAAACAATTGTGATGATTGGAATTAACTATTTTTGAAGTGTTTGAAGATACAGGAAATGATAAAGAATACATGTTCATATTAGGGTTTACTCTAATTTCATATTTAATGAGTATTTCATATTTATACATGCTTGATTCATGGGTATTTAACCCTAGGGTTGTCTAAGTTCACATGATTTTATGTTCATTAGGTTCATCTGAAGGGTCTCAAAAGATTTAATGGATTCATGTTAGAGTTTAATTAAGAGTTAGTGGGTTAATGATAGGTTCAGAAGGATTTTAATGGGTTATCAATGATTTCCAAAGGGTTTTAATAGGGTTTTGATGGGTTTTAAGTAGGTTTTCTAAGGGTTTAGGATGTTTCAAGGGTTAAAATAATTAACATTTAATGAAATTGATCTATATCTAAACATTGATTAACTTACAAAAATAAATTATGGTTTAATTTATTAATTAAATGGTGTATGTACCTTTATTTCTAAGGTTCTAAAGAATTAAAATCATAAACTAAGGTTAATTTAAATGAATTATTTAATTAAGCAAATTAGGATAATTCAATTAAAATGAAAAAGAAGTGGATAAATAATGAATGGTGTATGTAAGTAGTGATTAAAGTGTGGTGTAAGTTGAATGTGTAACTAAAGTGGTTAAAGTGAATAGTTTCAAAGTGTGGTAGTTGTGAGTGCAAGTTAAAAGAGTGGTAGAAAAAAAATATGCATTTAAAGTGCAAAAAAGGGTGTGTACAAAAAGTGGTGAGTGTGAGGGTAATTAAAAGAGAGGTTGTGTGAGAAAAGTTAATTAAAGTGTGGTGAAAGTTAGTGGATAAAAGAATGGATGAGAAACAAAGAAGGAAACTAAAAGAATGGTTTAGAAATGATTTGTGTATGTATATAAATGTGTGTGCTTCTTGAGTTTCCCTAATGTTTTTTTTCAGGTACTTCCTCTTTCTTCTTCTCACCTTGCCGTGTATGTGTAGGAGAGAATTTGGTTTGTCTTTCTCTGCATTAAATCATCTAGAAAAAGATTGTTATTTTCTTTTCCTCTCTCTGGTGGCTGCAACATCTATTGCATCCATGTAGGAGAGAGAGAAAGCAAAAGGCTCTATCTGCGGTAGTTTAGAGAGAAGATCATGAAAGAGGTGAAATGGGAGGATCGTCTTCATGATTCTCATTTAATCCATCCACAACACTGACAGGTATGGAGTAAAATAGAAGATGTCTGGAGCCGAATATTAGTAACGGCGACTATGATGGAGGTTGTGAGGTGGAGAATACCGTGTTCTCCAGATCAACTGTACATTCTAGTGACTGCTCTCCCTACGGCAGTCCTCTGCTTTCGAAGCACCACAAAATTAGCTTAATTTCGAGAGCATGAGATCGTAAGCGTTCGAAGTGTCCATTTCTGGCTTTACTGTACCTCACAAAAGATTTCAAAGGCGATGCTTATTTGCTCGCCATGTACCAGAGGATTTCATTGTAGACAAAGATGGGAATATCGCGTAGATTGGTAGGTTGGCAGCGCGCAACTGTTTTAGAGTGAGAGTATTTCCCCAGTTGCTCTATCGTGTGTTTGTAGAAAGAGGAGACTGTTGGTGCGCAAGGCACAGAGAGAGAGGTAGAGAGAGAGGAGGACCATGATAGATACTTGTTGCTCGACAACTATGTGTAGAAAGAGAAAAGTCCAATCATTAGAGTGAGTTTCTTTGTCCTTTCTTTCTAGCAATTCTCAGGCGGCAACATGAGTCACGCAGAGAGAGAAAATGATTCGACCTGAGGCATCCACAGAGAGCACATTTACTCAGGATGGCTGACGGTGGACTTTATCCGGAGGAGAGGGTGCTCTGGCTGTTGATGTGCATAGCTTAGAGAGAGACCTGGCGGCGATGTTGATTAGGATAGAGATGGAGAGAGATCTTCAGAGCAGACAGATGGCACACAGATCAGGGGAATGGGCAAGAGGGTTTTTTCTCTTCTTCTTCTTGGCTGAAGCGATGTTAGTATGTGTTGACCTGATCGATCTGAACATACACACATCACGAGAACAAGAATTAAATAGAGAGAAAAAAAAGGAAGCATTCATACTTTATTTAGCATGGAAAAATAGGATCATAGAGAGAGGTTGCTACAGAAAGGGATCGATCACAGTTAGGAGAAGATGAGGAGAGAGAGAACAGTAGCAAGACAGAGAGAGAGAAAGTTTAATACATGATTATATGTGTGTATGTATGGTTATGTGAGTTAGTGTTTACATGTATACATATATGCTTTAGGAAAATGTATTTATGCAATGTATAAAATATTTGATGAATATACAAATGAGTATATTAATCTATATGTTAGTATGTGTTTATATATATAATAATTAATGCTATAATTAATATGCATGGGTATAAACATAAGTATAGGTGATAAACATAAGTATATGATTAAATAAATAAAGATAGGTGTATAAATATAAGTATGTATATTTTCATAAGTGATCTCATATGTGTAGTTTATATCAATATATAAGTATGCCTAAGTGTAAGAGTTAGCATATGTTAGCATGAATGTGTGTTAGCATGCATAAGCATG
The DNA here is from genome assembly GCA_020310875.1 of Ceratopteris richardii. Lineage (NCBI taxonomy): Eukaryota > Viridiplantae > Streptophyta > Polypodiopsida > Polypodiales > Pteridaceae > Ceratopteris > Ceratopteris richardii. The sequence continues at coordinate 60,693,081 of CM035413.1, forward strand.
TGTATGAATGTATGTGGTTGAATGATTTATATGTAAGCATACTTGTGTAGGAATGCATTTTATGGGAATAGATGCATGTGGTCATATATGAGCATATAAATGTATGTGTTTGTGTGTATGTTATCCTATAAGTTCATATATAGATGCATGTGCATGAGAGTATGAGTATATACATGAGAAGGTATGACTGATTAGTAGCATATTAAAGGCAATGTATATTAAAATATGTATCATAGTATGCATGATTTATGCGCATAGGTATGTAATTGAATGAATGAGTATGGTGAAGTATATGTATATTAAGATATGCACTAGTGTATGCATGTGCATAAATGCATCTAAGTGTTAGTATGAATGTGCATTTATCTAATGCTAGCATGTGATTGATTATATGTTTGCGTGCATGAGCATGTGTTTGGTTTTAATGTATGTAAAGTATATGTTTAATATTTCTCATTAATTCTTGTTAGATTACTAATGTCCTAATGTTTTTTTTCAGAAACATTGAAGATTACAATCAATTAAAGTGAAGTGAAGACAATTGAAGTGAAGCGGCAATCTAAAGATCCATTTAAATCTTATTTCTCATTTAGTCAACTATCCAATTGACTAGACATTTATCCAATTGTTTAGGCCTTCCAGTTGTATTAGAATTATTAATTCGAACCATTAGCATATCAATTAATTCATTCAAACAGTTTAGCATCATATTGTTTCATTAGTTTTTCCATTACTTTCCTTGATGTCTTCTAAGTTAGTTCATGAGTCTGAGCACAGTACTATTGAAAATATTGAAAATATTGAAAATATTCCGCCAACTCTAGTCAGACCAGAACCCTCTAGCTTACCTGAAAGTTTAGTAGAAGAACCCATTATGGAAGTTTCAATCTCATATCAGGAAGCTGCTGCTATGTACGAGGCTGGCCGTCCTTACGGTCCATAGTTAATTAAAACTATTTACTTTTGATAAAAGAACTTTAATTTCAGTCATAGAATTAGGTAATTTAAATTGTTTTATCATTAGAACCCTTATTTTCATAAGCCTGAGTTTGCTACAGACACCCCGCGTGTGCCGAATGATTTAGGCGGATGACTTGATCCACCATCCGAGCATCTCTCATGACCCGACACCGCGTGCTAATGGTCTGGCCGAGAGTACCAACAAGTCTTTGCTAAATATACTTCGAAAATTGATTATGGACGCACCAAAAAGATGGGATCAACTGTTACCTGCCGTACTGTGGGCATACCGAACAACTTATAAGGTAACCACAGGACTGACTCCTTTCAAATTAGCCTTTGGAATCGAAGCTATAGCACCAATGGAGATAGTGGTACCAAGTGTAAGAGTAGCCATCAACCAGAAATTACTACCGGAAGATTCTCTGTCATTTCGGTTGGAGACCCTCAGAGAATTAGACGAACATCGATGGCACAGTTTTATGACTATGAGGGAAGTACAGCTAAGACAAGCCAAAACACATGATAGACATCTACGAACTCCAGTTTTTACGGTAGGACAGCTTGTCCTCTTTTACAATGCGAAATCGGATCGCTCTGCCGGCAAGTTTAAGCTACGATGGTTTGGCCCTTATCGAATAACGGAACAGGTGGGCCCTGCAACATTTCGGTTGACCACATTAACCGGAATTCCCTTGCCAAAAGTAATAAATGGTTCGAAGCTGCGACCATATCGACAAGCGTCACATCTACGATAAGACGTTACGCGGAGTGCCGCGACTTTTGACGTTCTTTTTTCAGTCCTTCTCTTTTTTTCTTTTAATTTTGCATAATCAATAAAATAAATGTAAATATCCGCGTCTTGAACTCTATTTATAACTAAAGCCGCCCGGTCTTTTTCAAGCCGTTCATGCATGCACACCATAGTTAAGAAATTATCATATCCACGTCGCGGGATAATTTATTATGATTAATTTCTCTTAGTTGTAATGTATCTACATAATCTTCGTCAGTCCGCCAAAAAACGCTATTGTATTTGTGTAATTGTGATCTGTGATTACCCTGTGTTTGCGTGATTGTGCTTGCTGACTGTATCGCGCCATGGAAGCTTTGGCAAACTATGCCGCTTTCCATGATGGACTCCCTACCGATGTAGGAGAGTACCTGCGCATCTGGGGATTATCCAACTTCGCTGAGCTGCCATGGCACTCAGTGGAGAATCACCCTTTCTTTGCCCGAATAATCTCCGCCATCGCCAACACACCTGCGACAGAGAAAATGTGGGCTATCACCTCTTTACCCTCCCGAGTAGTAATCACATTTCAAACATTCGCTCAGTCGTTTCGACTTCCTGCACAAGGCAAACAGAATGGCCCAAACCTTCCCATAGCCACCATGAAACAGCTATTTCCTAGGTATTCGTCGAACGAGTACGCCATTCTTTGTAGACCTGAACCTGAGAGAACTGCACTTCAATTCCTAGTAGCCATACTCAACCTCCAGAAACGAACTTATGGAATATCACGCGCATTCTACTCAGCCCTCGATTTAGCTTCACGAGAACCGGTAAACTTTGCAACATACTACTTCAGCCGTATACACAAGGAATGTGTAGCCATTATGAAGCAGGTGAACAAAGGAAACATGCCAAGATCCAGGTTGCCACATATCATGTCATTTCTCTTCCCCACCATCCTTGCAGCACAACCACCACCGAGAGGTCCGGTCCTAAGATAGGAAGAATCCGTACAGCTATTAGAAGACGATGAGGAAGACGAAGAAGAAATCAACCAGCTATTCCGAAGAAAAAGAATCAGGATAAGTTCCTCTAAAAGCGAAGCACTAGGCTCAACCGGAGAAGATGAAGAAATAAATAAAGAAGTGGATACACAAGAAGAAGACACATTCCACGACACCAACACCTCGATGCAACATGAGTCATCTGCACAAACATCAGCATCGGAGCAGCAACAGCAACAAGACCTGACCGAAACAGAAACAGTCTCCATAGAACAGATATCTCAGCAACAAACGGAGCCACAAAACCAAGAAGATAAACAACAAGTAGCTAAGGAAGCTTTAGAAACACTGCTTAAAGCAGTTGAGTCCGCAGCAACCGAAAACGCAGAATCGGAGCAACCGACAAAAGAAAAGGTAATACAATCTAACCCTATCCTCCCTCCTCCCTCACCAAAACATCCACTCAAACCCATCTCACCTATCTACCCCACTCACCCTCCTGAAACCACTGCATCCTCAACCTCATCACCCACTTACTCGCCACCGAACTCCCAACAACTCCACGCCGAAACCTCTTCGAAACCTCCACTTCCATCCATCCTAGAAATTTCTGATTTAGCTGCAATAGGACATATGCTCATCAACTTATCACAACAACTGCCGCGGCAACTGAAACAGCTCACAGACTCTGTGCAAGATGATTTTCAACACAAACTAGAAGTAATGGAGGCAGACATCACACCCCTTCAAGAGGAATTACACACAGTAAAGGCCGAAAACCATGCACTTAATGAACAGGTTAAGCAGTTACAGGCAATAATAAGAGAACAGGAAGATATTACCACCCAACGAGATGAAGCACTGAATGCAGTACACGCAAAGGAAGAATTGCTGATGGCTGTAGACGCAGAGCTCACTAACCTAAAGCAAACACTCAAAGACACCGAAGATGTCAGAATTGCCTTAGGTAACCTGCTGGAAGAAACCAGACTTCAGTTACAGGAGAAAGACCAGCAAAACCAGGAACAGCAAAGAGAACTTAAAGAGATGAAACATGAGCTTCACACGACAAAAGAACATTTATCAAGTGTAAATGATATACTGCACAAGTATCTGATAAAAGAGCCACAAATACAGAAACAGATAGCAGTTATTAAAGCAGAAAGAGATGCTTATTACAAAACGATAGAATTTCAGCACCAACAATTCGAAAGAATGGATAATCAAATACGCAATAAGAAGGACCAGATCATTGATCTACAGAAGCAACTAGCTGACATGAAATCCTCCCGAGATGCTGCGATGGCCAAGGACTTCTACTTACAGGAAATATTTTTACAAACCCAAGCCGAAATTTTGCTCACCGAAGCCATAGCCCTAAGCTCTCTTAGAACAGATGCACAACTCCTAGAGCAAGATACACTTAAACAACTATTAGAAACATTAAAGAAAAAGATCGCCCGTACATTTAGATTAGCCCGAAACATGTATTTAGAAGGAATAGTCGAAGAATAGTAACCCTGTAAGAACTTGGCGGTTCGGGTCCACCCGTGCGTGCCAGTGTTAGCCGGCCGCCGCAGTGAGACTCGCATAACGGAAATCTTTGTAAAACACGCGCGAAAGGTTGTTACGCGCATTCTTGTAAAAGCTTATATAAAGCAATGAAAAAGAGACGCCAGGGACGGGTTTTGTTTGGAAAATTTACCAGACTGTTCATCTGTGTGTGGTCTGACGTTAGTTAATCTTGTTATTTCTGAGTTGTCTAAGTGACCTGTGTATCTGTTAGTCTGACCTTTGTCTGCATTCGTTCTTGTTGATAGCCGTGCGGTTGCAAACTTGTCACATTTCAGCCACTCATCTGTCGTAGGTCCGACGTTTTCTCTGTGAATCTTTACTGGAAGTGTAGTTTTATGTATTGGGCTAACTGATTGTCTTGGGATGATCCACCAGATAGTTAACAAGTGCTGTACGTAGAAGATAGTAGTTCTGGTACTACGGGGAGTACGTAGTTTTAATGTTTACTCTGTCGTGGTATGGTAAGTTAATGTCGCCGTAAGAAGCTTAAGTGGTACAGATGGTCTTCAGAATTTCGGTCCTGCATGACTGTATTCGCTGTGACGCCAATTGTAGAATGGTTGTGATATCTATCTGAACGAGTGACTCTGATTCTACTGCTAAGGTCTCCAGCGAATTAAGTATTGAAGTAGTTGAGCATAAGCGAATCTTGTTAAGTTCCAGTAGACCTCTGTATCTGATGTAGTTGTATTGGGAAAACTAGTATAGGGCCTCTGTTCTTACAGACCCCTTCCACTCCCAAGAACCCAAGGACCAGGTAAACGCACTCCCGATAGTTGGAAAAGGTGCTTTACCAACCACCGATTAAGAGTACTATGTGAATATCCAAAGAAGTATACTATAGAAAAGATATTAGTGGTAGTGTGATTCTATAATTTGCTATATTGATATCCTTAAATCCGAGGAGTGGGAAAATATCAAAGGATTTTGTTTAGAGATTCCTGCCAACCCAAGAACCCTTCTAGTTACCCTGTTCATTGTTATCTTACCGGATACATTCGGATTAGGAATAGAGGTTTAACACAATGTAGATTAACCTATCACCATAGATACATTATTAGGCAAATGTTTAAGTTAATTTTCCAGAATTGATGCATTTTTTGTGTTTTCTAGGTTCTATCAAATATCCATGGCATGCAAGTGATTCCCTTGCATTGTGTAACAAGGCTTGAATACACAAGCAAATGTTGGGACATTTTCTTGAGATTGGAAGAGCATTTTAGAGCATGATAATAGAGGTTAGGAAACCCTAAACCTCGTTATTCAATTCTAGCCTAGGCTGAGTATGTAGCTCTAGGGTCAACTTCCACACTTTTGATAGGAATGATAAAGTTTAAGACACCTTAAGGATCATCAAATCCATTATTTATAATCTGATTTCAAATACAAAAACCTAAGGGAAAGAATATAAATGGAAAACAAAATGATAAATTTGAATCATGCAAGTTATTACTTATGTCATTACATAAAGACAAGAACTAGATAATATTAACTAAAGAAAGAACAAGTCATTCAGAAACAAGGAAACCATATATGTGGAAATAATTGTTTAAGGGAAAGGGTAGGAAATTCATGAATTCGCGATATGAAAAACATATTGGCAAGGTGGATTGACAAAGCTTAAGGTCTTCAAAAGCTAGTGTCAATCACACTATCAAATCTTGGTCAAAGAAATTTGGTAGCCACCACTCTGATCTAAGTTCGAAAACTAGCAAGTCAGATAGTTCGTATAGCATGGAGTGACCCACACTCGGTTTAAGGGTAGATTATCTAGAAGTTTTGGTGGGACAATACAAAACCAAATGGGAAACTAGGAAAACCCTATCACTGCAACCAATTGTGGATAAAGAGTTCATCTCAGGCCCCCTTGCTCCCCTTAGTTTTACCATTTATTAAGCTTTTTATGTTAAGAGGTACCATTTCTAGAATATCTATTCCTAATGTCAACAAGCTGCTTGATTTGCAAATGTTTGCTGATAAGACTAACATGCTTACCAATAGAGATGAGAGTTTTGCGAACACCTCTTTCGAGTGCTTGGACACTATTTGTCTTGTTGGTGGATCCATAATTAAGCACAAAAAGGCCCTTTTGGTCCTCTAATGACCACATTCCAAAAGGTATTCCAGAGGGGTAAGGAGGATCTTTGGTTTTCTCACATGGATGGTCTCAAAGAAGATTGGAACTCAAAGTGTGTAGGGCATTGAAGATGGATTTGCTCATGAAGTTCATATATCTCTCATTTTACACGAAGTAAAACCTCGTAGATGGAGGAAACCCTTTCTATCATTGTACTCTATAGAACGATTTGTTATGATGTTCTCATGAAATGGTTGGGTCATTGTTCCATTGAGTGTCATTGTATCCATTATCCATAGTATGTCAAGCATGTTTCCTTTTGTCTGGCATCTTACCCATGTTTAAAAAAAAAAGAAGTTCGGTCTTGGCCTATTCTCTCGAACATGGCATGATCTTACCCATGTTCTTGTTACCCATGTTTTTTTTAATAAAAGGAAGTTTGGCCTTAGTCTATTCTCCTAGACTTTAATTAAAATAAAGAAGAAAAGTTATAAGAAGGGACTAGTGCCCATGGCACCCCCCAAATCCCAAAATGCAAGGGAGGAGTATGGAAAGCTAGAGGGCATTACAAATGAGACAGATAAATCTATCATCACCCTCATGTGGGACCCATTTGGGTTTCACCTTATGGTTTTTGAGGAGATAAATACAATGATGTTTAAACGGTGGAGATCTTTTATCTCGGGAGATTCTTTGACCTCGAAGAAACAAGGATTTCTCGATCGACCATTCCTTAGGAGTTTGTCCAAAATTTGTGAAGAGATGGATAGGTATATGCTTGAAGATAAAGAGGTGTTGCAAACTCCTTGAGCTACACCAGCCAAATGAACTCCAGGATTATATGGTGGGCCCTTTTAGCTTGCCAATGGATGTATTAGACACCCTATGTACCTTGGAAGTTCACTCTCAAAAAGATAGATCAAAACAGATAAGTTGGAGTTAGCTCAGAGGTGAAAACTTGCTATTCTTGGTTCATACACCTGTCTAGTGTTTTACATAATTCTCTGAGCACAATAGCAATTAGCTTAATTCCTCTTAGGGAAGTCTAGGTCGCTTAAAGAGCTAACTTTCAAGAGTAATCTCATCAAAAATAATAAACCACACACTGAGAATGCGTTTTAACAAGTGATGACATCATCCCGATTTTCACGGGCTACTATAGTTTGAGACCAGTGAGCAGAAACATCAACATAACTCAAAATGTAGGAATCCAATGATTATGAAAATTTGTAAGGTTATACTACACAGTAATCTGAATTCAACAAGATTTAAATCACTGAATTTGGATAAGTAACCACTGAGAAACACCTCTGACAAGATGAGTGAAAGAGTCGGGTACCTGACAGAGAAGTGAAAATGCACAGACACTGTTGACTTCAACTGAACATAACTGAAGATTGCAACATCCAAATGAAATGAAACTTTGTGAGCATATATTATGCTTATAGAGCTAACTTTACCAAGTTAAATCACTGAAAATGATGCACCAAGCTCAGAGAAAACATCTCTGCAAGCTTACTGAGAAAAACTGAGAGTAATGGCAGTGAGTAGTACACTTCACAAGAACATGGAAAGATGAACTCAAATAATCATGAAAATGAAATTATATTGCTTGTACAATACAACGACTTACTGATACATATGTGTGCCTTGTAATCACACCTTGATATGGCATAAAGCTCAGCTCTTGGAGGTCTTCACATAGGTCTCTCTAACCACGACTAAAACTGCCATCTATTTATAGTTGAGTTTGGGAGGCTAACTTCCCTCAATCACTCTCCAATCAATCAATGATTGATTTGATTCTCTACCTACCACAAATCACAAATTCGTGGCTCCTCTTTCCATTCTTGATCAAGTGGACTCAACCACTTAAGATTCTTTCACTTTTACATTAAGTAAACTCTTCAAAAGTTACAAGAGGTAGTTCACAAGTGAACTTTACATAGTCTTCATTTTAAGGCTTTTTCTATGACTTTGTGGGACTCAAGCGAATACTTAGGCTTGTCATAGACTTGCTCCAATAGCTCCACCTCAAGCCAAGTATGCTTGAGGTCTTCAATCTTCCAAGATTACCTGCAAACCAATCATAGCCTTGAATTTGCAAAGCTTTGTACCATCCAATGCTTTGGTTAGAATATCTGCACATTGTTGGTGAGTGGACACATATGATATTTGAATCTCTTTGCTTAGAACCTTTTCTTGTACATAGTGATAATGAACTTCAATATGTTTAGTCCTTGCATGAAAAATAGGATTAACAGCCAAATGAATAGAACTCATATTGTCACCAAAAATAGTTGGAGTTCCAAACTCCAATCCAAGATCTTTGAATAATGTCTTCATCCACATAGCTTCTTGTGTAGCTATGGCAAGACCTCTATATTCAGGTTCAGTAGAAGGGAGAGCAACTGTGGGTTGCTTCTTGGATGACCATGAAATAAGCTTTGAACCTGCAAAGGTAAGATAACCTGAAGTGCTCCTTCTATCTTCCTTGGAGCCAGCCCAATCTGCATCAAAATAATAGCTTCAAACCTAAATCAGATACATAAGGATAATAAAGTCCTTCATTTATGGTTCCTTTGAGATACTTGAGAATCCTTTTGGCAGCATCCATATGTGGTTTCCTTGGTGTGTGCATAAATTGACTTAGCACACTCACATTGTAACATATACCTACTCTTGTCAATGTGGCATAGTTGAGACTACCCACTAGACTTTGATATGATGTGATGTCCTCTATGAGTTCACCTTCATTTGAGCTCAATTTGTGATTGACCTCCATTGGAGTACTTGCAATCTTACAATCTTGCATCTTGAATTTTGCCAACATGTCCTTAATGTACTTCCTTTGAGTGAGAAACAAACCATGATCTTTGTAGACAACTTCCAAACCTAGGAAATAAGTAAGTGAACCCAAATCACTTATCTTGAACTCTTCTCTCATCTGATCTTTGATCTTCTTCATACCATCTGCATCATTTCCTGTCAATATAATATCATCTACATATACACATAAGTAGATGACCTCGGAATTACTCTTTTTAATAAAGAGTGAAGGATCTGCCTTGCTTGGTTGAAAGCCTTTGTCTTGCAAGAATGAAACAAGCCTGAAATTCCAAGCTCTTGGAGCTTGCTTGAGACCATACAATGCTTTGTTAAGTTTACACACATAATTAGGATAAACTTGGTTCTCAAAACCAGGTGGTTGTGCCATATATACCTCTTCTATTATCCAACCATTCAAGAATGCATTCTTTACATCTAGTTGAAGTATCTTCCAATTCTTGGAAGAGGCAATACTAAGAAAAACCCTAATAGTAGGCATCTTTGCCACAAGAGAGAAGGTCTCCTCATAATCAATTCCCTGAGTTTGTGCAAAGCCTTTTGCTACAAGCCTTGCCTTATACCTGTTAATGGAACCATCAGAATTCTTCTTGAGTTTATAGACCCATCTTGAGCCTATTACCTTCATGGATGAAGTCTTGGGCACCAAATCCCAAGTGTTGTTTTCCTCAAGTGCTTCAATCTCTTCCTTCATTGCATGCTTCCATTCTGTTTTTGCTTTGGCCTCTTCAAATGATGATGGCTCCTCTTGGTTTATGTCCTGTGCTATGTAGATAGAATGTTTAGTTACTAATGAGGTGTCAAACCCATACCTTTCTGGTTTTTTCTTTTCCCTCATAGATCTTCTTAGGCCATGATGTGATGATTCTGCCTCATGTCCAAGTTCCTGCAATTTTGCTTTACCTTTAGACTTCCATGCTTTGATCTTTTCCATCTGAGATTCTTCATCATCCTCTGAGGTGTCTTGTTCTTCAATCTTCAGTTGTTCTCTACCAAGCTTTGGAAAATCTTCTTCAAGATTATATGGTAAATTGACCTTCCTGCATGAATCTTCATACCATGAATTGTTCTCATCAAAAACTACATCTCTGCTTACCAAGAATCCTTTGTTGGTAGGGTTGTATAACCTGTAGCCCTTTTGATTGTTGTCATATCCAATAAATACACACGTTTCTGCCTTTGGATCCATCTTGCCTCTAACGTGTGAAGGAACATGAGCAAAAGCAATACATCCAAAAATTTTACAATGATCTAAGCTTGGTCTTCTTCCATTCCAAGCCTCATATGGAGTCATCCGATCAAGGGATTTTGAAGGCAACCTGTTAGTCAAGTAAGTGGCTGTAGATATAGCCTCAACCCATAAGTAATTAGGTAAATGCTTTTCATTTAACATAGACCTTGCAGCTTCAACAATTGTCCTATTCCTCCTTTCTGCCACTCCATTTTGCTCAGGAGTGTACCTTGTAGTTACCTCTCTTTTTATTCCTCTTTCTTGAAGAAAAGAATCAAACTCATGGGAGAAGTATTCTCCCCCTCCATTTGACCTTAGCCTTTTTAGTGATTTACCTGTTTGATTCTCCACAAGAGCCAAATATCTTTTGAAACATGAAAAAACTTCATCTTTGTGTTTCATAAAGAATAGGATAGTCCATCTGCTACAATCATCAATAAAGGAAACATAATACCTTGATCCAGATATTGAAGCTTCCTTGCTAGGTCCCCATACATCTGTATGAACCAACTCCAAGAGATCTCCATGCATATAACCTTTCTTCATGAATGGTAACCTGTGAGACTTTCCAAATTGACATGCACTACACTTATAAATCATATGTTGTTTTGACAAATTAAAAAGTCCAAGTACACTTTGGTCCCTGCAGATTTGCTTTAATGACCTTTCACCAATATGTGCTAAACTTTTGTGCCATACTTCCAATTCTGTGAGTGTCTGACTACATAATTAAAGAGAGCAATGTTTCTAGTGTCCTGTAATTCAAATGTGAACAATCTACCTGTCTTTTCACCTTTTGCAATTCTTTTGAATCCTTGACTTGGATCTTCAACAAATGCTCCTGATTTTGTGAAACTAACTTGCAACCCTTTCTCTACTATCAAATTCTTTGTAATGGTAGGGACATAGAGTACCTTACTGAGTAGGTTGATGTTTCCATCAGGTGCCTTGACATTGCCTATTTTCTCCATAGGATGTTTTGTATCATCTCCTGTTTGTACCTCATGCTTATTCCTTGGATCTTCTAAATCTGATAGGAGTGCCACATTTCCTGCCACATGATTTGAACAACCTGAATCTATGTAGAAAACATGCTCATCAGATTTACCTTGTGGCATAGCCATGTTCATGATCAATAATGAATCCTCTTTGTTTGAGTCTTCTATGTAGTTATTGTAGTCTCTCCTTCCTTTGTAGCCTCCTTGATAGTTTGAATGATTGTAGTTGTTGTAGTTGCCATGGTTGTTGTTGAACCTTCCTCTTGAGTATCCATAACTTCCTCTATTGTATCCTCTGCCTCTTTGATTCCTAGAATTCCTAAAGCAATTTTCAGTTGTATGATTAGTTAATCCACAAATAGAACATGAGTTGGAGTCTTGGGATCTCCCCCTGCCTTGTCTACCTCCTCTTCCTCTACCTCTGCCATGTCTTCCTCTACCTGCATAGTTAGCTTGATATGTACCTGCTTCATCATCCACTTTCTTTGCCTTTCCTTTGTTATCTTTAGACTTGCTTTTATTCGTGTATAAAGCTGAAGATTGATTACCTTTAGAGCTTTCTCCATTTTTGATAAGCTTTGCCTCTTGAGTAAGTAGTTGTCCAATGAGTGTGTTGAAATCAGGTACATGCATGTCCATGTACAAATCCATAGCTGTGGTGAATGCTTCCCACTTGTCATCTGCGTTCAAGCCATTGATGACGTGCCTTACAATTTGCTCTTCATCTATTACCTCTCCAATGCTTCCCAACTGATCCGCTATGTCCTTGAGCTTTGTGACAAAATCAGTCACATTTTGTTTGGGAGCCTTCTTGAGAGTTGTGAAATCCAGCCATAGTTGATGCTTCCTAGCTTTAGTACTTGAAGAAAAGAAAGCTTCAAGTGCATCCCACACTTCCTGAGATGTCTTACAACTTCTAATGTGAGGCAACAAAAAAATCTGAGATAGAGTTGAGGAGATAAGACCTTGCAAGTGCATCCTTGGAGCACCATGTGCTCAATCTTTCTTGCTCTTCTTGTGTTGGTTGACTTTTGTTCCTGAAACTTGGCATAACTTCATCTCCAACCACATAACCATATAAACTTCTACCTTGGAAATAGCCTTCCATTCTTAATGACCAAGCTGAGCAGTTACCTCTATCTAATTTCTCAATTGATGAAGGAAATCCATCTGCCATGTTGTCCAACCTTGCTCTGATACCACTGTGAAGAGATGGATAGGTATGTGCTTGAAGATAAAGAGGTGTTGCAAAATCCTTGATCTACACCAGCCAAATGAACTCGAGGATTATATGGTGGGCCCTTTTACCTTGCCAATGGATGTATTAGACACCCTATGTACCTTGGAAGATCACTCTCAAAAAGATAGATCAAAATAGATAAGTTGGAGTTAGCTCAGAGGTGAAAACGTGCTATTCTTGGTTCATACACCTGTCTAGTGTTTTACATAATTCTCTGAGCACAATAGCAATTAGCTTAATTCCTCTTAGGGAAGTCTAGGTAGCTTAAAGAGCTAACTTTCAAGAGTAATCTCATAAAAAATAATAAACCACACACTGAGAATGAGTTTTAACAAGTGATGACATCATCCCGATTTTCACAGGCTGCTACAGTTTGAGACCAGTGAGCAAAAAAATCAACATAACTCAACATGTAGGAATCCAATGATTATGAAAATTTGTATGGTTATACTACACAGTAAGTTGAATCCAAAAAAATTTAAATCACTGACTTTTGATAAGTAACCACTGAGAAACACCTCTGACAAGATGAGTGAAAAGTCGGGTACCTGACAGAGAAGTGAAAATGCACAGACACTGTTGACTTCAACTGAACATAACTGAAGATTGCAACATCCAAATGACATGAAAACTGGTGAGCATATAGTAGACGTATAGAGCTAACTTTACCAAGTTAAATCACTAAAAATGATGCACCAAGCTCAGAGAAAACATCTCTACAAGCTGACTGAGAAAAACTGAGAGTAATGGCAGTGAGTAGTACACTTCACAGAGAACAGGGAAAGATGAACTCAAATAATCATGAAAATGAAAGTATATTTCTTTGTACAATACAATGACTTGCTGATACATATGTGTGCCTTGTAATCACACCTTGATATGGCATAAAGCTCAGCTCTTGGAGGTCTTCACATAGGTCTCTCTAACCACGACTAAAACTGCCATCTATTTATAGTTGAGTTTGGGAGGCTAACTTCCCTCAATCACTCTCCAATCAATCAATGATTGATTTGATTCTCTACCTACCACAAATCACGAATTCGTGGCTCCTCTTTCCATTCTTGATCAAGTGGACTCAACCACTTAAGATTCTTTCACTTTTACATTAAGTAAACTCTTCAAAAGTTACAAGAGGTAGTTCACAAGTGAACTTTACATAGTCTTCATTTTAAGGCTTTTTCTATGACTTTGTGGGACTCAAGCCAATACTTAGGCTTGTCATAGACTTGCTCCAATAAAATTGATAGCACATCGCTCCCTCCAAATCTTCCAAATAGTCTCAGCCCTGATGGCATTCCACACCCTCAATGAGCAGCCGACCGCCTCACCCAACAGCACCTGTTGCCAATTGAATTGTTTCATGAGTCTCAATACCCGCACCACTTGATGCCAAATAACATGGGACTTGGGCCAATGGAAGAATAGATGAGCTAAATCTTCGATGCATCGGTGGCATCGCTTGCACCATGGCGGCACACCATAGATTTTGTTAGCCCTTGCATTGGACCAGATTCCCTTATGCAAGATCTACCACATGGGAACGGAGGGGGTGCCAAATAGACATGAACTTTAGTTGCCATCGAAGTTTGGTCCAAGAAAGGCACCACCTCTTGTTAAGGGTGTGATGAACATCTAAGTTCTCTTTGAAGTTGGGGATTCTGGATATTTTCTTACCATTGCTCCATTTGAGGCCCTCGAGGCAAGGAAGATCCTGTCCGCAGAGAAGGCAGGTAATTGAGTGGTCCCACGCTAAACACCTGCCTTGAAGAAGAGTCCATTCCTCGAGGGTAACTTTGTGTCTCGGGTCAAAGTCGTCGAACCTAATCCACTGGTTGGTCTCTTGTTTCCAACGTTGTTTCCACTGTTTGAACCCCTTGTTCCATAATCGCTTTGCAGTTTGGAGGTCCCAAGGCTCCACTCCTCTAATGCCACTGATCGGGAACTAGATAGAGTCATTTTGTCTTATCCCAGCTTCCCACTTCCACTCGTCACTGATTCTGATGAATTGTTTGGCCTTGTTCCAACTCCTCCATAAACAACAGATGAGGCTAGAGCCTTTAGGGGACAATGGGTGGGGGGAGAACAAAAGCATGAGAATCCCTATGTCCTTCCCACCAGGATGGCCAATTAAGGTAAGGTCTTTCAAGTTTCTGAATGTCAATTTAGCCCAAGAGGACTCACTATTGCTCCAAGCCTTAAAAAGCCACTTAACGGCCCGCTTGTCAGTCAACCCAACAATATCCAAAATACCCAAGCCCCCTGAGTCTTTCGAGCTAATGCAAGTTTCCCAATTTATTTTGGGAATCCCCCTCCTGTTGGGGTCCCCAATCCAAAGGAAGTTTTTGCAGATTATTTCCACTTTGGCCAACTCTTTCTCCTTCGATCTCCAACATGAGATAAAGTAAATACTCATTGAAAGCATAAATGTGTTAACAACCATAGCATGCCCTGCCAAGTTGACTTGCATACCTTTCCAATGATTTAGTTTGCTATCCAGCTTGGCTAGCACCTAGTTCCATCGTTGGTCTATTGTGATGTCGAAGCCCACCGGAATGCCAAGGAGACGGAAGACTTGTCCTCTAGGGATAACTTGACACCCCTGATCTAACAACAATTGGGGTGGGAGTCCACGGATTGCTCTGAAAGCAGTTTTAGCATGGTTGATTTTTGAACCTGATGCCACACAAAAGGTGTCGAGGCAACTCCAAAACACCTCAATGTTGTTCATATCATTATGCACAAAGGCATTCATGTCATCGGCAAAGAGTCTAGCAATCATTTGGCCATGATTTAGAGGTAGGGAAAGACCTTTGAGATTGCCAAAGTCCATGTGATGCTTTATAGGCGACTGAGGCCGTTCGAGGCAATAGCGAAGAGTAGAGGAGCCAGAGGGCAGCCTTGTCTGATAGATCTTTTTAAATGTATGGGCTCAAAGAGCTTACCGTTGATATTTATTCTAGTTGAAGCGTTTTCGAGAAGAGCGAAAACCATTTTGGTGAACTTTTGGCTGCATCGAAGGTCTTTCAGTGATTGAAGAATAAAGTCCCATTCCAATCTGTCATACGCTTTGTTGAAGTCGATCTTAATGAATACCAGATCTTGTGTAGACTCCTCAGCAAATGCAAGGCCTTCCTAAATATCGACAATTGCTTCAAGTATAGATCTACCTTTGGTAAAACCTTTCTGGTCTTCACAAAGCCATGACTTTAAATGACAAGAGATTCTGTTGGTGATAACTTTTGCAAATATCTTGTATCCAGTTTGGAGCATGGTAATCGACTGCCAGTTTTCAATTTTGTCCTTATCTCCCCTTTTGTGAATTAACTTGATGACACCATTATCTCCCGTGTTCTGCACATTACCATCGAGTCTTTAATATAAATCATAGTAACAAAATTTTTTTTTAATATAAAGGAAGTTCGGCAATAGCAGGAAGTTCGGCAATAGCTGGTAACAAATTAAAATATTGGGCCATATATCAATTCAATTTCCTCTGTCACCATCAATGCATGCAAAAGTGAGGCATGCGCGACTTCCAGCTGGAGAGTGATGTCCAAAAATGTAGTCAAGGGAAAGATGAACCTGTCGGGGACAGACAACTACCGGTGCCTTTTGAAGGCGTGTGACATATTTTAAGTGCAAATAGACAAGAGAGTGACTATTTTTCTGAGTGAACTGAATTTCGAGTTTCGACATAGCTAAGCGCCAAAGTGAGAAGAGCGAGTGAGTGAGTGGGGGGCCAGCCGCTGAGCAATGTGAATACAGACACAAACTCCACACTGGACACTGGACAGCGATGGCCAAAAATCTTGTCAAGGGAAAGATGAACTTGTCGGGGAAAGGAGTGTGCCTTTTTTTTTTTAAATGGAGGTTCAGCCGAAGCCTACTCCCCCAGACTTTAACTTTGAAATTGCAATTGTACAAGTGAATGGGCATAGCACCCATGGGATCTCAGTATCATACAAAGGAGGGGTTAAACAAGGTTACAACTAAAGGAGACATGGTTACAACTGGATTTTAACTGACCTAAGCCATAACATGTCTAGTCCGGGACTTGAACCCTGGACCTCCGCCTCAAGAGGCCAAAGCTCAACCAATTGTCCTACAGAACATGGACAAGAAGTGTGCTTTTCTTTTTTTTTTTTTAAATGGAGGTTCGGCCGAGGCCTACTCCCCCTTGACTTTAACTTTGAAATTACAACTGTACAGGGAAGGGCATAGTACCCATGGGACCCCCCTTATCCCACAAGAACAGGGGTTACACTCAGACCGGGAAGGACTTACAACACAGGGTAGACGGCCCGAAGGCACTTGCAAAGTTTCCACGCCCGAAGGCAGCTTCACTTCATACACGCCCGAAGGCTCAGATGTCTCGCCGCGCAGGGGGGTTGAACCCACGCCCCCGCCTCAAGAGGCGAGGGATTCAACCATCAAGCCACGCTTCTTGGACAAGAAGTGTGCTTTTTTTTTTAATATAAAGGAAGTTCGGCAATAGCCTACTCTCCCGGACTTGAATTAAATTAAGAAACAAAGGTACAATAGAAGGGGACTAGTGCCCACGGGACCCCCCCAATCCCACAAAGTAGGGGAAGCTTGGTTGATTCCTAGGTTGCATTACAAAGAAGGTTGATCACCCTCTCGTCGCCCTCATGCGGGACCCACTTGGGTTTGAGCTTGTTGTTGATCAAAAGGAGGACTTGATGGTGCCTGAAGGGTGGGGATTTCTTACTGTTGACAATCCTTTTGCCAAGGAGGAAAAGAGATTTTTCAATCGACCACTCCCTGGGGGGGTCGCCGAAGTTGAGAGCACACCGCTCTCGCCAAATTTTCCACAGGACTTCCCCTCTGATTGCGTTCCAGAGAGTCGCAGAGCAACCAATCGCTTCCCCCAAAAGGACTTGTTTCCAACTAAACTGTTTCTGAACTCTGATTTTCAGTCCAACCGTATGCCAGATTCTGTAGGAGTTGGGGCAAGTAAGGAAGATGTGTGGGACATCTTCGATTGCACGGTGGCAGCGTTTGCACCACGGAGGGATCCCACAAATTTTGCTTGCCTTATGGTTAGTCCAAATTCCCCGATGAAGAATTTGCCATAAGAGGACAGACTTCTTAATCTCTATAAGTGGGTGCCAGATACCCATGAATTTCATGTCCCACCGAAGCCGCGTCCAAGACAGGCACCACTTCTTGTTGAGGCTGATCTGGAGGTCAGTCGTTTCTTTGATGTTCGGGATTTTGAGTAGGCTATTTCCATTGTGCCATTTGAGACCACGCGCGTTCGGAGCATCATGTCCCATGAGCAGGCGAGTTTTGTGACGATCCCAAGCGAGGCATCTGCTTTG
The DNA here is from genome assembly GCA_020310875.1 of Ceratopteris richardii. Classification (NCBI taxonomy): domain Eukaryota; kingdom Viridiplantae; phylum Streptophyta; class Polypodiopsida; order Polypodiales; family Pteridaceae; genus Ceratopteris; species Ceratopteris richardii. Next base: position 60,711,091 of record CM035413.1, read on the forward strand.
CAAGGTGTTCCATTCTTCGTAGGAGATGTTTGTGCGAGGGTCGATATCCTCGAAGTTGATCCAGCTGTTGGTGTCATGTTTCCAGAGATGTTTCCATTTTTTGAATCCTTTGTTCCATAACTTCTTGGCATTTTGAATGTTCCACGACTCCACACTCCGAATGCCATGTATCGGAAACCAGATAGAGTCGTTTTGTCTGATTCCGGCCGCCCACTTCCAGTCCTCACTAATTCTTGTGAAGCTTTTGACTTTATTCCAGCCCTTCCAAAGAGAGCATACGAGATTGGAGCCTTTCGGGAAGACAGGTATCGGGGAGAATAGCAGGGTCATGATGTCAAGGTTCTTCCAGTTCGGGGATCCCGTGAGGGCCAACTCACTTTTGTTTCTGAAGATCAGCTTGGCCCACGAGGTCTCCTGATTGCACCAAGCTTTAATCATCCATTTGGCTGCCAGTTTGTTAGCCATACACCCAATATCCAGGATGCCAAGCCCCCCGCTATCTCTAGGGCTGGTGCAGATGGCCCATTTGATTTTAGGCACCCCCCTTCTGTTATGATCACCCGTCCAAAGAAAGTTTCTGCAGATGCTGTTCAGTTTGGACAGGCCTTGCTCATTCGGTCTCCAGCAAGAAAGGAAATAGATGGTAGACGAGAGGAGGAACGTGTTGATAACCATCGCCCGTCCAGCGAGATTGATTTGCATGCCTCTCCAGTAATTGAGCTTGTTTTCAAGTCTGGCCAGCACCCAGTTCCATCGCTGCTCCATAGAGATGCCAAACCCCAAGGGGATTCCAAGCAGCCGAAAGATTTGGCCCTGCGGAATGATTTGACAGCCATGATCAATGAGAAGGCCAGGTTGACGTCCCACAATGGCCCTAAAGGCGGTCTTGTTGTGGTTGATTTTGGATCCAGAGGCCTCACAAAAGGTATCAAGACACCTCCAGAAAGTCTCCAAGCTGGTATTATCATTGTGAACGAACGCGTTCATATCGTCAGCAAAAAGTCTCATGATGATTTGACTGTGGTCGTGAGGTAGCTGGAGGCCTTTGATATTGCCAGCCTCCACATGATGAGCCACAAGTCCGCTCAGCCCCTCAGTGGCGATGGCAAAGAGAAGGGGGGCAAGGGGGCACCCTTGCCTAATAGATCTTTTAAGCTGGATCGCCTTCGAAAGTTTGCCGTTAACGTTAATTTGGGTCGTTGCGTTGCCGAGAAGGGTCGCGATCATCTTGGAGTGTGCTTTTTGAGAGGAGTGTGAGTCGACATAGTTAAGTGCAAAAGACAAGAGAACTGAATTTTGACATCGTTGGCAGAAGTTCCTTTTATTAAAAAAAATATGACATAGCTAAGCGCCAAAGTCAGAAAAGTGAGTGACTGAGTGCCCCCCCCCCCGGTTGAGCGATGCAAAGACAGAGCCTCCCAACAAAACGAGCCTCCCACCAAAACGCGTGATTTTGATTGATTATTTTCTTAATATTTTTCAATATTTGTTTTAATAATGTGTCCTACGGCTCCAGATGAACCTGTCGAGAACAACTACGTTGCAACTTGCAGCCTCGGCCAAACCTCCTTTTCCGAGTGTGAGATGGAAGCGTTTAAGCTTAGATCTTGCATACTATGGTAGCACAAGAAACTCAAGTTTTTTCTCTTGCTAGGTTTTAGGTTTTGAGCCGCGCCTCTTGCTCCTTCCCTCCCCCTCGTCGTGAGGGGGGGCTTTGTCCTCTCTCCTGCCCTGTTTCGGCCTTGGGCCCCCCGCTATGGCTCTGCATGAGGCACTGCGCGATGGCTTGCTAGACTCGAAGGCTTGTGATGCAGAAAACCCTCTGAACTCGATGTTCAACCCTGTGTTCGAAGGATGTCATGGCTCGTCCCTACCATTGGGGGCTATCCCGAGTGGAGTGAAGGTTCCAGAAGAACAGCTAGGTGGTATGACCACTCAATGCCTTGTGCAGGGCAACAGTAAGCTTGTGATGTCTCCTCAGAAACAGGTTGGTCTCTCTTATGCTACTGCAGTTCAGTCATCGGTCTGGGCTCCCTTCTCCATGTTCAATACTCAAGGACTGTCAGGTATTCACTCTACCTTTAGTAATAGCTGTGATAGAAAAGGAAAAGAAAAAGTGACTGAGGGAGTCCCTGAGGACAAAGGTTCTCCTCACTTTATTAATGTGGAAGATTTTGAAGAGGATAAGGATGAATGCACTCTTATAATTGAAAGTTCCTCCTTAGAATCTTGGAATAATCATTTGTCTGAGAAGGGAGTGATTGGTCTTTGTCATGGTCCTCGGCCTGCTCAAGAAAACCTAAAATATTGGATAAAAATCAACTGGGAAAACAGAGGATTATATGTCAAGCACATACAGTATCTCCCCAATAATTACTTTCTCTTCTTTTTTGAAGATGCCCATAATGCAATGCAGGTTATTGCAGAAGGTCACTGGATCATAAGGAATACTCCTATTTCCTTCTTTAAATGGCATCCTGGCTTTAATCCTAGGGGGGCTAAACCCACCAAGGTTCCTGTTTCGGTAGAACTACCTGACTTGCCTGTTGAATTCTATCCCTGGCTTGAACAATTGGGTAATCTCATTGGTAAAGTCTTGGGACAGAAACCTAAAAATGGATTCAATCCTAAATGGGACCCTCAAATGCTTATTGAAGTTGACACTTCCAAAAATATTAAATATGTTCTAGTTCTAAAGAATTCTGAAGGACTTAAGCTGCATGAACAGAAGGTTTCGTATAGGAACCTACCTAATGCTTGTTTTAATTGTTATAAACAAGGACATCTGATCAGAGATTGCCCTAACCTGATGGTAAATATAAACAAAGAGCACATTAATGATGCTAAGAAGAAACCAGTCGTTAATAATACTAGAGATGAGGCTGCTCCTTCTGATCAGACTGTTAAAAAAAATTCTATTAAGAATAAGAGAAAAATCACTAGTTTTGGGCAGAAACCTGAGGTGTTGGTTAAAGCAATTAGTAATCCTTATCAAATTCTTGAAGATTCTGATAATTTTGAAGTTGCAGGTACAGGAAGTATTAGTAAGGATAATCCTGGACTTATTTCCCCGGTGCATATTGTTAACAATGGTGAAGATTCAGGTTGGACCGTTGTTGGTAAAAGAGGTAGTAGTAAAACTTCTGGTATTCTCCCTACTCGATCTGGTATGAATGATGATATAGTAAATAATCCCAAAACCAGTGATGATATTTTTGTTGATCAACTGAACAAAAGTGATGAAGTCTTAATGCAGGATGAACTAGATTCTACCAATATGGATGTGACCATGGCATCTGACAGTCCTCTTGCTAAAGAAAAGACCAAATCAAAAAGAAAAGAGGTGGTCAGAAGCTCCACCTCAGCAGTCAAACCTCTCAAGAACCATAAGAAGTAACTCCTTTCCTCCTGCTGTTTTTATGGACTGTCTCAAAATCGTTTCCCTTAATACGAAAGGTCTAACAGACCCGGTCAGAAGTAAAATTCTGAACAAATGGTTAACTGATGCCTCCTTGAGGCCTGATTTTATTTGTCTTCAGGAAATCAAAAGTAATGGCTACCACCTTACTACTAATCTTAAAGCTGTTAGCAGTTGTTCCTCTTGGTTTCATACCAACCACTGTGGTAAGGGTGGTGCTGCTATAGGAGTCAATGCCAACCTGTATAATTTGATTGAAGAAGTTCTGGTTAGTAACACCAATCAATGGGTGGCTATCAGATGTAAGGATCCCTTGAATTTTACCATTGTTTGTGTCTATGCTGATAACTGTTCTGCTATCAGAACCAAGTGTTGGGAAGAAATTGGCAATCTTTCTGGAGATGTCATTCTCACTGGAGATTTCAACATGGTCACCAACTCGGGTGACAGGAACAGTAACATAAACAACATCATTTCTGGTAATGAAAAAAATGTTTGGTTTAATATGATTCTTAAGCATAATCTCATTGACTTATCTATCAACACTGGTCATACCTGGAATAATAGGAATGACAGTAAGTTTTTGTCTGCTAGACTAGACAGGTTGTATATGAGTACTAATAGGGTCCAGTCCTTTTGGAATTATCACTGTGATGTTGATCCCTCTTTGCAGCTGTCTGATCATATTCCTTTAGTTGCTAAGTTTATGAGTAATAACCCTAGCTACAGGGCTGGTTGGCCTCACTTTGATATGTCCTTGATTAAAATTCCCATTGTGAAAGACCATATCAACTGTATTTTCAAGAAGCATTTTTTCAAGGGTTGTTCCCGTTTCAAAGCCTGGGAGGAGGCTATCAAAGAAGTGCAGTGTGCCCTTACTATGTATAAAAGAAAGGCTAATCTCACTAGGTATAAGAGAAGGATGATGATTATTAAGGAGATTGAGAACATAAGGAACTCTAAAACTCCTGACCAAGTGAAAAATCAGAAGATCCTTGAGTACCAGGAAAAAATAAGGCATGAAGATTATCTTCTTGCTCGTGGTGCCCTTGTCACATCCAGAGAATTTTGGGCTGGTAAAATTGATAAGCCTAACAAGCATATGTTTGATCTTATGAGGAAGAAAAAAACCAGGGACTTCATCCCCCTGGTTAAAAAAAGTAATGGTGATTTTACTACTTGCTTAGAAGAAAACCTTCAGGAGGCTGTCTGCTTCTTTACCAATGTTTTCTCTGTTCCTCCCAAGAGAGGGGACCACATCTGGAGTGCAAGAGCTGCCATTGCCCAGAGAAGGAAGAAAATGGTTCCTCCTGGCTTGGTCTCCCTCCTTGATCTCCCCCTCTCTGCTGGTGAGGTTAGAGAAACCATTAGTAAATTGAGGCCTGGTAAGTCTCCTGGTCATGATGGTATTCCCAATGAATTTTTTCAAGAGTTCAAAGAAGTTTTGGTGCCCATTATTCTTTGGATCTGGCAGGAAGCCATGAGAAGAGGAACTCTTTCTGCCTTCATTAATACTGGTGTCATTAAGCTGATACACAAAAGAGGCTCTAAAGAAGATCTTAACAACTGGAGACCTATCTCTTGTCTGACTTCTCTTTATAAAATCTTTGCCTCCTCCCTTGCTAGAAGGTTGAGTCCTTTGATGGATAGTATCATTCTTCCTGAGCAGAAAGGCTTTATTAAAGGTAGGTTTATTCTTGATGCTATCATTTCCATTTGGGAAGGGTATGAGTATACCAAAGAGATGAACATTGACACCTTTTTTTTCAAAATTGATTTTGACAAGGCTTATGACAGGATTGATTGGGAGTTTATTCTTCAATCCCTTCATGACATTGGTTTGGGTAAAAGGTTTATTAAGTACACTAGCATCTTGTTTGGTAATGCTCATTCTAAAGTAGCTATGAATGGTCTGCTTTCTTCTCCCTTTAAGCTTTGTAGATCTATTCGTCAGGGTTGTCCTTTAGCTCCCCTTCTCTTTGCTATCACGCCTGATGCTCTTGGGTGGCTTGTTAAGTACTCTATCAGTCAAAATTACATCAAGGGTATTGAGATTCCCCAAGCCCATTCCCAATTGTGTCTTCAAACTTTTGCTGATGATACGAACCTTATTATGAAAGCTGAGGAGTCTTCTGCTGATGCTTTTCTTCAGTGTCTTAATACCTTTTGCTTGGCTAGCGGTTCTGTTGTTAATCATGAAAAGACTGGTTTTTTTTCCTCTAATGGCTGTATTCCAGAATGTGTTAAAATGGCAGGTTGTGATATCATAAAAAAAGGCTCTGTGTTCAGGTTGTTGGGCATCCCCATGGGCTTTGAAATCACTCAAGAACAAAGATGGAACTGGGTCCTGGACAAGTTTAGAAAAAAAAATTTTAAGTGGATTGATTTTCAGACTAATATTGCTCAAAGATCCTTTGTTCTCAAACATTATATTCTTCCTTGTCTAACCTACTTCTTGTCTTGTTGGCATCCTAACAAGAAACAGCTGGCTCATGCTATCTCTCTTGCTCGAAGATTTTTATGGGGAGAAAATAAGATTCCCAAGGTGGCCTGGAGTACCTGTTGCATGAGGAAGTCTGAAGGTGGTCTAGGATTGATTTGTCCTTCCAGAATGGCTACTCAGATGGCAGCTAAATGGATATGTAGGGCAGTCTCTTCTAATGATTTCTGGGCCTGTCTCATCAAAAGGAATATTCCTAAATTCTGGATTGCAGATAATAAGTGTTGGACAAATTTTGATATCTGGGATGTTGTTGTCTCTCCTGCTATTTTTGTGCCCAAAGGAAGTATGCTTATTTGTAACTTTTGGAAGTCCTGGATGACTATTAAAAGGGAGTACAGTTTACCTGTTTGGTTTCAGTTTAACTACTCTTTTTTATTGCAGGACTCTATTTGGATAGGATGGCATGGCAAAGAAACCAACACCTCCTTACCTATCAGGTGGAACAAATGTAGAAGGAAGGGATTCAGCAAATGGAACGATCTGATGAACAATGGTAATCTACTTGATGATAGACAAATTTTAAACATTGATTCCTTGTCTGCTCCATGTAAACAGATTCTGCAAGACAAAAAGACTGTGCTGATGGAAAAAATGGCTACTAATATGTGGGAGAAGACTGTCAGTCTTGATGAAGTTTCTCAGGATATGTTCAACAACTTCAAAAGATCTGGCAACAGTATCAAGCTGCTGATTGGAGGACTTAACAGGAAGTGGTCTCTATTCTGGACTATTCACCAATGGAGATACAGATTTCAGTGTGTTTGGGCCTTTCCTTTGGCCATTAAGCACTCCTACCTTCTGTGGTTGATCCTTCACAGGGGCATATGGACTGGAAGCAAGGCCAGGGAATTTAAAATTGATGCAGGAAACTGTCATTTCTGTGGCAAGACTGAGGATTTGGAGCACCTATTTTTCAAATGCAAGAATGCTGCCAGATACTGGAATGTGTTCTACCTTTACTGTCAAACTGCTGGAATTAAACCCCCAAACTCCAGAACTTTTCTTCTTGGAGAAGCTAATAGAATGGACATTGTGATTTGGCAATTGATGAGAGCTCACATCCTGTGGGCTATCTGGAAAGACAGGAACAGTAAAATTTTTAATAAACATTGTAAGGATCATTTTTTCCCTTGTATGATGGGAATGAATAGTCTTATTGATTGGTGTCTCAGAAACTCCTGTAGAAACTCCTTAGGTGATGTTAACCCTCATTCTTTGATTAAAAAGTACCCTTGTAATATGTGGAGATCCAAATTACTTCAATCTCATTTTGTAACTAGAGATAATATGACCACATTCATCAGGTGGCATATTGAAGGACTTAAGTTGTAGTTGTCCCTTCCTTTTGGAAGGCACACTGCCCTTTTTTTTCCCTTGCATCAATTTTAAATTTCCTGCTTCTTCAAAAAAAAAAAAACAAACCTCCTTTTCCAAAAAAAATTACGTTGCCAAATTCAGAAGAGTGAGTGTGTGGTCCTTCTTGTTTTTTAATAAAAAGAAGGTCGATCTTAGCCTATTCTCTCGGACTTTAATTAAAATAAAGAGGAAAAATTACAAGTGAATGCGACTTGGGATTTGGGGGCAGTGTTGCATTTTGACGGGCAGACCTGCCCTTCAATTTGTAGGTTATTACAGCTTTCTACCTGTAAAGTATTATTTTAGTTCATTTTTTAATGAGCAATAAAAATTATTAACTTTATTTTAAGTTCAAAAACACTGAAAATGAGGAATACTACCGTCAAAAATCAACACTATTTTGAGGGTGTGTGGCCCCTCTTTTTTTTTTCAATAAAAGGAAGTTTGGCATTAGCCTATTCTCCCAGACTTTAATAAAAATAAAGAGGAAAAGTTACAAGTGAATGGGACTAGTGCCCATGGGACCCCCCAAATCCCACAATGGCAAGGGACGAGTATGGCAAGCTAGAGGGCATTACAAATGAGGCGGATAAATCTATCATCACCCTCATGTGGGACCCATTTGGGTTTCAACTTGTTGTTTTAGAGGAGATAAATACAGTGATGTTTGAACAGTGGAGATCTCTTATCTCGCGAGATTCTTTTACCTAGAAGAAACAATGCTTTCTCAATCAACCATTCCTTAGGAGTTTGGCCAAAATTGACAGCACATCGCTCCCTCCAAATCTTCCAAAGGGTCTCACTCCTGATGGCATTCCATAGCCTCGATGAGCAGCCGACCGCCTCACCTAACAGCGCCTGTTGCCAATTGATTTGGTAGGTGAGTCTCAAGACCCGTGTCATGTGATGCCAGACAACATGGGACTTGGACCAATGGAAGAACACGTGAGCTAAATCTACGATGGATCGATGGCAATGCTTGCACCATGGCGGCACACCACAGATTTTGTTAGCCCTTGCATTGGACCAGATTCCCTTATGCAAGATCTGCCACATGAGAACCCACTTTTTTATCTCAATTAGGGGGTGCCAAATAGACATGAACTTTAGTTCCCATCGAAGTTTGGTCCAAGAAAGGCACCACCTCTTGTTAAGGGTGTAATGAACATCTAAGATGTCTTTGAAGTTGGAGATTCTGGATATTTTCTTACCATTGCTCCATTTGAGGCCCTCTAGGCAAGGAAGATCATGTCCGGAGAGAAGGCGGGTAGTTGAGCAGTCCCACACCAAACATCTACCTTGAAGAAGAGTTCATTCCTCGAGGGTAACTCTATGACTTGGGTCTAAGTCTTCGAAAATAATCCACTGGTTGGTCTCTTGTTTCCAGAGTTGTTCCCATTGTTTGAACCCCTTGTTCCATAATCGCTTTGCAGTTTGAAGGTTCCAAGGCTCCACTCCTCTAATGTTGCTGATCGAGAACCAAATAGAGTCATTTTGTCTTATCCTAGGCGCCCACTTCCACTCCACTGATTTTGATGAATTGTTTGGCCTTGTTCCAACTCTTCCATAAAGAACACATGAGGCTAGAGCCTTTATGGGACAGCGGGAGGGGGGATAACAAAAGCGTGAGAATCCGTATGTCCTTCCAACCAGGATGGCCAACAAAGGTAAGGTGTAAGAAAGATAAAGATGAGAAGAAATCAGAAAAGCAAAAATTGTTTTGTAAGTATTGTAAAGGGAATGATCATATCATAAAGAACTGTCCAAACCTGGCAACTAAAGAGGAAAAGAAGAAAGAAGCTGGAATGGTTGTTGCAAAGGCCTCTACACCAAAAACAGAGTCTGCAAATCTTCTGCAAGAAGAAGAATGGGCATTTACTACTGTCTGCAGTTTTGACCCATCTTCTCATGATCAATCCATGTCTACAGTAGACTCAGATGTTTGGTACTTTGACAGTGGGGCGACCAAACATATTACCTCGCAGCGCAGTTTCTTCTCTTCACTCGAGCGTGCCCCTATAGGGAATACTATTACATGCGCCAACAACTCCTCTTATCGTGTTATGGGAGTTGGTAAGATCATTTTGACTATTGCTAATGGTAGTTCTTTCACTCTATCAGATGCTTTATTTGTGCTAGGGATCAAGAAGAATCTGTTATCAGTTTCTGCATTAGCCAAGATTGGCTTGGTTGTGAAATTTGTTGATGACAGATGTACAGTTCATGATATGTCAAATGGCGATGTTATTATTGCTTCTAGCATTTTATGTCGTGGGTCGTATAAGCTCATAAACTATGAAAGATCTGAAAATGATTTGGCATGTGCAGTAAATGATTCTCAGGCTATGTCCGATGCAAAGCTTTGGCATGCATGCTTTGGTCATCTAAATTTTGCTAGTTTGCTACGCCTGCAGAAATCTGAAATCGTGTCCTCTTTGCCCAAACTTGAGGCACCTGGAAAACATGTTTGTAAAGGCTGTATTTTGGGCAAAATGGAGCATTCCTCCTTTCCAAAAGATGGTTCAGTTCGGGCTACACAGAAATTGTAGCTTGTACATAGTGATGTCTGTGGTCCTATGCAGACACCCTCTTTTGGAAATTACCTTTACTTCGTGACTTGATGGGTGTGTGTAGAGTTGCGAGAGACACACAAGAAGCACACCCAAGGAGCACAAACGCAGCAAGACACACGGAGAAGATGATGGCTGGAATAGCTCTCTCTATTGATTGATGAATTGAACTGAAGTAAGAGCTGAATAATATCCCTAACTACAAAGTACCACCACATATGAGAGTATCAAGTATGTGGTAACATGGGGAAAAAACCTCTAGCCAGCACTAGAGTAAAAAGTGCCCATGTATAGGGAAAAGGTTCACATCAAAGCAACTGTATATCGGGCCCATGTATCGACTCAACTGGGAAACTCCATACTGTATATCGGGCCTTGTGTTGCATGCATATATAAGACATCCCACAGCTTACTGATAAAGAGAAGTGTTAAAAGCATCACTAGAATCCTCAACTGAGAACCTGAATCCTGTCTCAACTGGTGTGGAAACTGGCTTATAATCCTCAAAATCAAAACATTGAAGTAGTTTTTCAACATACTTTGTTTGATGCATAACAATTCCCCCCTCAACGGATACAAACTGGATGCCAAGATAGTAGCTCAAAAGACCAAGATAAGTGACATCAAAAGTATGCTGCAAATCAGCCATAAGAATGTCAAGTTTTGCATCACATGACCCAGTCAAGAGTATGTCATCGACATAAAGAACAAGCACTATAAGATCAGCCCCATTTTTGCGTACATAGAGTGTGCTTTCAATCGGACTACATGTGAAGCCAAGAGCAATCAAATGCTTATGTATTTTGTCATACCATGCACGTGGAGCTTGCTTGAGACCATACATGGCTTTATGCAAGCGACAAACCATATGCTCTTTCCCTTTCATAGCAAATCCAGGAGGTTGCTTCACATAGACTTCTTCTTGCAAATCACCATTCAAGAAGGTTGTTTTTATGTCCAGCTGATGCACTTTCCAACCTCGATGGGCAGCCAATGCAACCACGGTACGAATGGTATTCATGCGTGAAGTAGGTGCAAAAGTTTCCTCATAGTCAATGCCATATTGCTGTGCATATCCTTTGGCAAGCAATCTAGCTTTGTAGCGATCAATGCTACCATCAGATTTTCTCTTAATCTTGTAAACCCACTTTGTGCCAATGATATTCTTTCCTTTTGGCAATTCACATAACTCCCAAGTACCATTCCTATGTATGGAATCCATTTCTGATTGCATAGCACTCATCCATTGTGGATCGTCACATGCATCTTCAAAAGAAAGTGGCTCTTCATTACATGCTGTAGCAATAAGAGAATAATCGTGAGAGCTTGATCTTGTTCTACCAAGTAAAGGTGCACTCAATTTGCTGTCCTGCAAAGTTTGTTTCAGCCACTTTGGCATAGATTGTGCACTCTTGATAGAAATGCGTTCATTATGTAAAACATCTTCAATATGTACATCATGCGTGGGCTGAATTTCGTGCTCAGTTTCAACCATATTTGGATGCAAATGTTCAGCCATATGTGGCTGAAAATTTCGAACAGTTTTGGCAATTTTTGGCTGAATTTTTTCAGCCATGTTTGGCTGGAAATTCTCTGCATTTTCAGCCCTATTTGGCTGAAATTTTTCAGCCCTTTGAACGTCAGTTGGCTGGTCTACATGGCCATAGTCTGTTGAAGATAGACGTCTACGGAAGCACGCGAACAGCACAAGGAAGAAGAAGAAGCTTGGAGCACAAACACACAATACTGAATGTATTACTAGAGAATGTATAAAGATAAGTAGCCCATTAGGGCAATAGGCGTATATACAAGCCGGGGGAAAAAAACCTCCTAAAGAGGGAAAAAAGTGCCCCGGCAGTCCTAGAGTGTTCACACACATCACTACCTAAATATATCAACAAATCCCCCCTGTGAGTGATGCGGTGAACAAGGAGCTGGCACTCATGTATAAGGAAGTGCCAACCTATGTGGAAATCACTCCACAAAAGGAAGTAAGCCCAAAGCTTTGCGGAAAGCTTCAAACTTCTCCTTAGGCAGAGCCTTCGTGAAAAGGTCTGCAATGTTCTCCTGCGTGGGCACATATGCCAAGCTGATCTCCCCAGTAGAGAACCTCTCCCTGACATAGTGATAATGCACCTCAATGTGCTTAGTGCGAGCATGGAACACAGGGTTCCTCGCAACTGCCAATGCGCTCAGACTGTCAGTGAAGATGGTGGTGGCAGAAGACTGGCCAACACCCAAATCAGCCATAAGGCGTCTAAGCCACACACACTCAACACTCGCTGTGAAAGCTGCCCTATACTCAGCCTCACAACTGGAAGTGGCCACAGTAGGCTGCTTCTTGCTCAACCAAGATATACATGAGCTACCAAGCATGAAGCAGAAACCACTAGAGGACACACGAGTGTCATAGCAACCAGCCCAATCTGAGTCAGAAAAAGCATGCAAGTCTGGCGGTAGTGATCCCCCCTTGGGATAAAACAACCCAAGTAGCCGAGTACCACTCAAGTAGCGAAAGATGCGCTTAACCGCTTTCCAATGCGTAACTCCTGGGCAATGCATAAACCTGCTCATCTATGAGACAGCAAACTGAATATCTGGCCGAGTAATGCATAAGTAAATCAAGCATCCAATAGCCTGCTGATAGAGAATAGCATCAAATGCATCTCCAGCATCATGAAGACTCAATCGTAAACCTGTCTCCATAGGAGTGACAATAGGCTTACAGTCTTCAAGGCCAAAATGCTGCAATAATGTGTCAATATATTTCGTTTGACACAAAGCCATTCCACAATCAACATGCATAAACTGAATGCCCAAATAGTGATGCAAATGCCCCAAATCAGACATCTCAAATGAGGCATGCAAACATTCATACGACGGACAGACCTGTCAATCGCGATCGACACATCAATCGCGACTGACAGCCCACGACGGCTCTGTCAATCGCGACCGACAGAGTCAACGACCGATTGACCACGACCGACAAACCATACGCTTGACACGTGTCAATCGCGATCGAGCCATCAATCGCGATGGACTCATCAATCACGACGGACACCCCACGACGGATCTGTCAATCGCGACCGACACAGTCAACGATTGTTTGACCACGATGGACAGACCTCGCGACCGACCTATCAATTGCGATCGACCCATCAATCGCGACTGACAGAGTCAACGATTGTTTGACCACGACGGACAGACCTCGCGACCGACCTGTCAATTGCGATCGGCCCATCAATCGCGACTGACAGAGTCAACGACCCTTTGACCACGATTGACTGAATTTTCGGCCACGTGTCAATCGCGACTGACCAGTCAATCGCGACTGACAGCCACGACAGACCTGTCAATCGCGATCGACATGTCGATCACGACTGACCTGTCAATCGCGACCGACAGACTTTGCGAACACGTTAGAAGGGCAAATTAGGTCAAATTTTTAAGGCAAAAATGATGGTCTAAATTTTGGCTAAGTGTGGGACAAACACTAGGGTGTAGTATTGCATTACGAAGGCATGACCCAAGTAACTCGAGAATTCCTATTTGCCTTTTAACTTAGTTTAATCCTGTTTTAGCCCCAAAACCCTGAACGGTCATAACTTTTTCATACGAAATCCATTTCTTGAGCTCTAGGGCTTGTTGGAAAGCTCGTGGCATATACTACATGCCCTCAACTGTTTTTTATAAAGATAATGAGTTGATTTTCAGATAGGGTATTTTGAAGTTGACCATACCCAGGGGGATCAAAGTCAGGGGTCTTTAGAAATATTTTCCTAAAAATCACTATGCAAAATAGTGTTTGTGTTACAAGAATGAAAGTGGTTGGTTTTGTCTTTTGAATCTAAGCCTGGAGCTAACTGTGGGACTTTTATAGGTCCATTGAGAGCAACTGAGAGCATACAAAGCAAGGTTTCTTTGCAAGCTTGAGAACCGGGTTCTTGAGCACCATAAAGCAAGGGATAAACAAGTAAGGTTGGAATATTCTCAACTCCCTCTATCATTTTCTAGCTCAGGCTAAGTGCGAATAGTACTAGAAATAAGCCAGGGCGACGGTAGGCAGTTGTCAAGTTGAAGACTACCTAAAAACTCAAGTTCAAGTTAAAAACATAATCTCTCTACTGTCGATAACGTAAAGGAAAAAGAACCTAGCGTGGAACGATCAACCTAAAAGTACGAAGAACATTCAAGTATTCCTGACGACGTGATATCAGACAAGACCTTAACCACGATAAATAACTAAAAAGAATCAAGTGACTGATACCAATTGATCGGCAACGAGGTTGTACTCTGGGCAAAGAATTGGGCTATTCAATTAGGCTTATGAACCTTAGATCAGGACGGCATCTAGTAAGGGATAGACAAAGCCTTAGGTCTTCCGAGGCTAGCGTTAATCACACTGCTAGGTCTTGGGCCCAGCAGTTGAGCCACCACTCATACTACCCTAGCTCTAAGACCAGTGAATCAGAGATGTCTCAAGGCATGGACAGACCTACGGGAAGTTCAGGGGTGCCATACTTGCACAGAGTAGAAGGCCCTTACAAAACGCAGTTGGAATACCTTAGGACCAACCGATTAGGTGCTAGCATCTATGAGGACGGTCTAGGAAGATCCGTGGTCCAGATTAAAAATCCTGATCAGTCCATTGGACTAGAGCACCCAGCTGTCAAGTTTGAAAACGGAGCATACTTGGACAAGGAAGGAACCATATACGTAGTCACCAGTCACCCAAATAGGACAGATGAATTTGGAAATGTGATCTCAGAAGCGGATTTAGGTGACCTGGAGCAAGGAAGTACGGGTGTAGAACCTAGAACCCCCCGAGGCAAATTTGTTCTCACTAGAATTATCACACCAGAATGGATTCCCCAAGACAACAGGAGCATAGATCTGCTGCTGAACCGAGAGACTGACGAAGCCTTTTGGAGGTATAAACCTGATCGGCCAATTGATATAGGAACAATCATGATCTATGAGTTTAAAGATCCTGATAGCCCAGGTAGAGTGACCTACTTAGATCACGCTTTAGAGAGGATCTTTGTGGTGACAAAAAATGATAGGCATGCTTACACTTGGAAAGGTGAATTCATTTTCCCCCAACCAAGATCGAACGTGTCCTATGGTCACCCTGGAGCGGGAACATCCCAAGCGCATGGAGCTCAAAGGGATAGAACTAGTAATAGGCCCGAGGTAAGCTTTGCCAACTCTTTGGGGAGAGAAAGAACAAATAGAGTGGAACTTGAAGGACAAAGAGCCCCAGGGAACCGAAGAAATGCTGATGATTTCCCTTTGCCAAGACCTAGAGAGCACACAAGGACTTTGAGACCAACTCAGCTAGTTAAGTCCATGAAGAATTACTTCGATGGCACCGGAGATCCATACGATCATGTGGCCGAGTTCAGGCAAGTCTTGAGAGCTGAACAAGTGGAGGATTTATTCACGCAATATAATGCCTTTGGTCTAACCCTTAGGAACACAGCCCTTACGTGGTTTCAACCATTGAATGAGAGACAGTTCAGGAGCATAGACCAACTCCTAGAGGCTTTCATCACCGAATTCTCTAAGAGTGGCATAAGACATAATACCTCCTCATTGATACATAGCTTCAAGCAAACCCCTCAAGAGACTGTGAGACTTGCTGGAAGAAGATTTAGGCAATACCTAGAAAGATGCCCTGTCCCTGAGCTACCCATGCCAGCTAAGCAAGTGGCTTTGTTCTTGGATGGATTGCTAAGTACAAAACTGAGATCTTATGTGTACTTGAAGGACCCTAGGACCATAGAAGAGTGTGTACGCATGTGCATTGACATCGAGGATAACCTAGGGGAGGAGTTAGAGCTATCCAAAATATACAAAGATTCAGATAGTGCCTCTAGCCTCTCTTCCCAGCAATCCACATCAATTGAGGAACTCGCTGAGAAAGTAGCTCAAAAACTAGGTGTCTCTAGCAAACAAATTCCAAGGTTTGCCCCTGTGAAAAGATGCTATACTTGTGGAGGCGACCATATGGCAAATGTATGTCCCATTATGGCTCAACCCCAAGTAAATCCTAGTAGCCAGTACTGCACCATAGAACGAAGATACATAAATCACACAGCGCAAGACTGCCCATACAATAAGCAAGCGGTTAGGCAAACCTACCCTCAGCCATACCCTAAACAAGGCAGATACCAGAACCAGTACCCACCTCAGCAGTATACTAGGCCTCAGCAAAATTACCAACCGCAACATCAGGCCCAACTAAGACCCCAGCCAGTGCTAGCACAACAACCACCTGCTCCTGCTAATGTGATCCCAGTAAAATATGCAGCTGCAGAAGAGAACCTGAATAGAGCTATAGTCCCTGTAACACCATTGCTTTCTGAAAGTGATCTGAGTGACCATAGCTTTGATTCGACGCATATTGACACCCCCCAGGCCTACTACATGCAGTCTCCTGAACATGGTGAGTCATACTATAGTGAAGAGCCGAATGAACCTAGTTGGGAGTCAGATTACACAAACGTCATGTATACAAACCCCAACCCTAGACCTCAACCTAGGCAAGTAAGACCTCCATTTCCTAGAGGACCATGCTACAGATGTCAGGGAGATCACCTCATCCGTGATTGTCCCTTACCTCCAACTACACAACCCCAGTCAGTGACAATTCAAGGCTTTTGCCAAGTTTGTGGAAAGGAGCATCTCTTACGAGAGTGCCCTAAGAATCCTAATAATATGCCGAAAATCACTCCTATTAACGTGATGGGGTTAGTGGTAGATCCCACAGGGAGTGTCACCTCCACTGCACCCGTACAGGTAGTCACTAGAGCCCAAGCATTGCAACAAAACCAAGGGGTAAACCAGGAAAAGAACCCAGAGGCTAGTGAAACCGAGAGCATAACCAAGAAAAGGACTAGAGCTTGGAAAGATAGTCGGGAAAGAATGAAAAGACAATGGGCTAAAAAGATGAGTGAACTTGAGGAAAGCATAAGGGAAACCAAGGCCAGGATAACTGAACTCACATCTCAAACTCCCTCTCACATTACCCCACCTCCACCCTTCCCAAATCCATCCGACCCGCCACCTTCCAATCCGCCTCACCTAATTCCACCACCCCCTAGAGTAGGATCAGTCCTAGCAGATCCCACTACCGAGGACCTTAATATGATGCTTAAAGCATATCAGGCTAGAATCCAAGAAGGGCCAAACGTAACTGATCATGAAAAGTGTTACCCTAGAGCAGAACTAGAGCTAGAACGAACCAAAATTTGTCCTAAGATGGTGGAATTGGCTCAGACCATGTTTGAAGCCACTCGCCTATTTAACATCTCTAGTTTAGCGAAGACACAGTTACACTTTGATGGACTGTTAGAAAGAATAGAGAAGCTGATTGCACAATCAGAAAAGGAACCTGTCTCTCAACATAAGGACAAGGCAAGTGAAAGAGCAGGTCTTCCTGCCCAAGAAGCCTATGTGCCTGAAGCCTATGTACCTAACTCTACGGAGCCAGACACATCATCTTCTATGAATCGATTCACACCAAAATTCCTACGAGAAATTCAAGAAGACAAATGGGCTAAAGAAAGTGAAGTCCCTCCTCCCATTGAACTTGTGGATGATGCACATGACCAATTCCCACAAGACATCCCATCCATTTATGAGGAGCAGGAGAGCACACAATCTCAGGAGAGATTAGACTTTGAGTCTAATTCTTTACAAGAATTACCCCACTTTACAGGCCCATGGGAAGCTAAGTCTACTTGTATGAGAGCACCCACTGTCATGGTACGAAATGAAGACTCAGTCATACCTAGGAACACGGAGGTAGTGAAAAACACTAAAGTGCAATGCAATCTCAAGTTAGAAGAGCTACTTAAGGTTAGACCTGAATTATGGAAGCATGTAGCCAAACAAGTACCAGAGATAGCAAAACCTCATTCCCAGGTAGGATATCATAGAACAGTGCCAGAGATACCTTTGGACAAGATAGGAGAAATGTGTGAAGGTGAAGAAGGGAACACCTATCTTCCCATTACCTACCAGGGGTACACCACCAAGGCAATTCTGGACTTAGGCGCAGGAGTTGCAATTGCCACCACTTCCCTATGGAAGCGTTGGGGCAAGCCAGCACTCAGACCCACGAGGATGAAACTGCAAATGGCTGATGGTCACATAGAAAGACCTTTAGGACTACTTGAAGGAATAACTCTCACCACGTGTGGTGTTGAGTTCGAGCATACGTTTGCTATATGTGACTTTAGCAAAAATCATGCCCATAAGATGATTTTGGGAAGACCCTTTATGCGACAGTTGCAAGTGGTACAGGATTGGGGAACCAATTCTTTGTACCTGCAACACTTAGGTGTCACGACCAAAGTGAATCTCAAAGATTACTCTCATAGAGATGTCCCTCCTATCCAATGGAATCCCATCCATAGAGCAAAAGATGATACAGAATCTGTGCATTCCATAGGATCAGGATCCTCATGGATGCATGAAGACACCCACTTGTGGATGTGCAAAGTAGCCGTAGAAGAAGAGAAGAGAGAAGAAGCCAGAGAGATAGGTGCAAAAGAAACACATAGATCAATTCAAGACCCAGCCTATGCACCTGTAGTATTTCCTGATGAAGAATTTGAACCCCATGGCTGGGCAGAAATTTTAGCAACAATGGATGTAGCCATCAATGAGGAACAATGGACACCCCACTGTGATGAGGATGGCTATGACATTTCAGTCTTCTCCATAGAACCAATCATGGGAGAGGCAGTGTTAGAAGAATGCGAACCTAGCCCTGATGCATTTGATGATGCAAGTGACTCCGATCTAGAGTCAATCATTATGGACCCACCCTTTGCATCAGATGAAGAATACTTCTATGAAGTTGAATTTCAACCCTAGAGGCACGGAGAGCTTACAAATGATGTAAGGCTAACCACACATGTGACTCCTAAGCAAGAAGGAAAGAAAAGAAAGAAGAGAGCAGTCACACCAGAAGAGGAAGAATCTTTGTTTGAGGTCCCGGAAAATTTTAAGAAGTACGAGATAGATTACAGAAGAGTCATGATCAGAATGCCTAAACGCGAGGCGCAATCAGGGGAGGCCTATGATAACAAAGAAACCACGAAAAAAATAGTAGTAGCCCTAGAAGAAGGAGAAGAAAGATGCACGTACATAGGACATGATCTGACAGAAGAGGAAGAACAAGAGCTAATAGCCTTGCTAAGAGAATACAGAGATGTATTTGCTTGGAGTTACAAGGATTTGAAAGGCGTGGACCCAAACATATGCTCACACACCATCCCCATGACCTCAAATGCTAAACCCTCTAAGCAAAAGCCATATACATATAATGATAACTATGCTGCCAAGATCAAAGAAGAGATAGATAGACTGGTAGAAGCAGGGTTTATCTATGAAATTGAGCACACTGAATGGGTATCGCCCATTGTTGTGGTGCCCAAGAAAAATGGAAAGCTGCGTGTATGCATTAACTTAAAGAAGGTTAATGCAGCCACCATTTGTGATAACTATCCGCTTCCTATCACAGAGCATCTCTTAGAAAGAGTAGCAGGCAAGGAAG
Source organism: Ceratopteris richardii (assembly GCA_020310875.1). Taxonomy (NCBI): domain Eukaryota; kingdom Viridiplantae; phylum Streptophyta; class Polypodiopsida; order Polypodiales; family Pteridaceae; genus Ceratopteris; species Ceratopteris richardii. Next base: position 60,730,506 of record CM035413.1, read on the forward strand.
TGTACAGCTTCCTTGATGGATTTTCGGGCTACAATCAAGTAGCCATTGCTCCAGAGGATCAACATAAGACGGCTTTTGCCACGGAGTGGGGCATTTTTGCCTTTAGAGTAATGTCATTCGGGCTTACCAATGCTCCTGCAACCTTCCAAAGGCTGATGTGTCATGCATTTAAAGAGTTCTTGAGAAAAAACTTAGAAGTCTATGTGGATGATCTTTGTGCTCATTCCAACATTAGACAAACCCATATCCCTGAACTCAGACAAATCTTTGACAAATGTAGAGAATATCAAGTTTGCCTGAACCCAGAAAAGTGTGTTTTTATGGTTAGGCAAGGCAAGATTCTAGGACACATAGTGTCAAAGAATGGCATATCCACTGATGAAGAGAAAGTGAGAGCCATAGCAGAGCTACCTAGACCAAGGAATGTCAAGGAAGTACAAGCTTTCATGGGGCATTGCAGTTATTATCGACGGTTTATACACATGTATGCCATCATAGCAAAGCCTCTGTCCGGACTTTTGACTAACTTTGAGTCGACTGACGAGTGTGAGAACTCCTTCAATGAGCTTAAACGGCGATTGTGTTCAACACCAATCTTGACTACACTAGATTGGAATAAACCTTTTCATGTTCATGTGGATGCATCCAATTACGCTATTGGGTGTGTACACGCGCAACCTACCGGTGAAGGTAATATGGATCTTCCAATTGCCTATGCTAGTAGACAATTGAATGCAGCTGAACGAAATTATACCACTACGGAGAGAGAAGGATTAGGCATGGTATACGCAGTTAAAAAGTTTCGACATTATTTGCTTGCAAATAAGTTTAAATTTTTTACTGACCATCAAGCACTGCTATATCTCGTGAACAAGCCATGCAATACAGGAAGATTAGTAAGATGGTTTCTCTTACTAATGGAATACGACTTCGAGGTAGTGGTAAGAAAAGGCAGGACTCATTTGAGAGCAGATCATCTCTCTAGACTCACATCTGGAGAAGCCCCACAAGGAGTGTCGGATGATCTTCCCGATGCTTACTTGTTTAATTTGGAAGTAATACCACAGTGGGCCAAGCCATTAGTGCCAGTATTGACATACGGGCCTAACCACCCAGTAGTAAACACGCAGGATAGAGAGGTAGTAAAAGCCCAAAAGTATCACATCATGGCAGGAAGTATGTACAAGCACACAGATCAAGGGATCTTAACTTGTTGTGTAGAAGAGGATGAGTACGCTAAATGGTTGCGACTAGCACATGTAGGTGCACTAGAGCAACACTATTCAAAGCAACGAACCCTACAGACACTAAGGAGACTTGGAGTGCATTGGCCGACGATGGAAGCTGATGTCCAAAAGTTGTGCAAGGAATGCCCAATCTGTTGCACTAAACCACCTGTGGAACATGCCACTCTTTATCAAGTGTCCATAGTGCCAGATTGGAGTGAACCACTAGTATCCTTCCTGAGGATGAAAACATTCCCTCCAGACATGACTCTAGCTAGGAAAAGGAGTTTAGAACAAGAAGCCCAGAATTATTCACTCATTGGTGATAATCTATACAAGCGTGGTAAAGATGGTTACCTGAGACTATGTGTCCATGAAAGTGAATATCTTAAGATCTTGGAAACTGCTCACCAAGGTGTAGCAGGAGGACACTTTGGACCAGATCGGGTGATCAAGGCAATACTATTTGCGGGCTTCTGGTGGCCAACCCTTCACATGGATGCACATACCTATGTGAAACGGTGTGATGTGTGTCAGAGAACTCAGTATCCTATACGCAAAGATGAGATGCCACTGAAACCTATGATGGATGGACGTGCATTCTCTAAGTGGGGAATAGATTTTGTAGGTCCTATTAATCCCCCAGCTAAGGGTTCCCATGCAGAGTATATCATTGTGGCCACGGATTATCTAACCAAGTGGGTAGAAGTAAAAGCTACAACGAAGAACGATGCTCAAACAACTGCTAAATTCTTGTTTGAGAATGTATTCACCAGATACGGGCTACCAATAGAGCTAGTAAGTGATAGGGGCACTCACTTCTTGAATGAAGTCATTGAGAATCTTCTCCAAGACTTCTTGGTAGTACATAAGAAGTCTACCCCCTATCACCCTCAACCAAATGGCCAGGCTGAGAGCACCAATAAGATCTTATGCAATGTACTGACGAAATTAGTGAACAATAAACGCTCTGATTGGGACAAACAGCTACACCATGCTGTTTGGGCATACCGAGTCGCTATAAAACGGTACTCCAAGCCACACCCTTTCAGATGGTATTCAGTCAGAATGCGGTGCTACCATTAGACTTCTTAATACCTACATTGAAAGTAGCACAAGAGCATGAATGGACGGGTCATGAACTTTCTTCGAGAATTTTTGACCTTGAACGATTAGGAGAAACAAGAATAAGGGCGGCTGTAGGGATATATGCAGCTAAGAAACGGCAGAAGGCATATTTTGATGCCCATGTTAAGGATAAAGGCTTGAAAGCAGGAGATTTGGTACTAGTCTACACCTTGAAACAACATGCGAGGAAACTAGAGAAAAGAGGATACGGACCCATGATCATTAATAGGATCTCCACAAGTGGAGCAGTACAACTAGCCACTTTAGAAGGCGACGTTCTTCCTAGCTACATTAGCGGATGCAGAGTCAAGTTATATCAGGAGCCTCTCACAGAGGAAATGCTAAGTCGACTCAATATTGCTAAGAAACGCAAAGAAGAAGAAAAGCGAATTCGAGAAGAAGCCCAAGCAGAAGCCTTAGAGCGCATACAGAAAATGAAATTAAGAAGACAAGGTAGAGAGCAACCTAGGCCAGATGCCGATGCAGATCAAGGATATCACATGGCTATGTGTGAAGTTTCAGGTATCAGCTCCCATAGGATAATTGACCGACGTCCTTTTATAACCTTAGATATAGGACAAGGAAAAGGTGCAAGAACTGTGAGAGCCTTGATTGACTCAGGTGCAGCCACTAGTGCTGTCAAATGGTCTTACTGTCAAGAGTTGAAATTAACTATCAATCCTATAGAAGCATATCTCATAGGATTCGGAGGTGTGGAAACTCCTTGCCTGGGCGAGGTGGAACTTCCCCTCTATATTCAAGACGAAGTAATGACAATCAAAGTACTAGTGTGTCAAGACGAGGACCTCACTGAGCCTCTTGTCTTGGGTCAGGATTGGATCTATGATCATGCAGTGAACCTAAACCTAAGAAGGGGACTTCTTTAGGTATGGGTGAATGAGAGTAGAATTACCGTTGAGTTAGATAATGGAGCACTCCAGGAACTAGGAAAGGCATAGACTCCTGGTCCCTCCAGGGGTACACATGAAGTTGACCATGCTGTTCTTGTCCAAAGCTATGTGATGCAGAGGAATGGAGATCTCAATAGAAAAGTCAAGGCATTGGCGAAACTCCCTCCTTTTCCAAAGGCCAGAAGGAGGCAGCAACTAAGGGCAGATCAATTACTGAAGACTATCTATGCGGGAGACCAAAAGAACGCGCGAAGCCGAACAACTCAGCTAGTGAAACGAATGTGGGTGCAAAAAGACAAGCTGCTGACCGTAGCCAAGTCGCGACAAATGTCTCAACTTCCTAGTAGTGATCAACGACCAGACACTAATAAGAAGCCCTCCGAGAACTCTTCTGTAAAGATAAAGTCTATCTGGGTGCCCAAGAAGTCGATGAAGGCCAGCCCACAATCACGACAAATCTGGGTGCCTAAGGCTTGCTTGCGGGCTCAAATAGTTACACCAAGGCCACACCCGGTACAACATGTTTCACTCACTCGAACAGCCGATGCCCACTCTTACTCGATATCCGCAAACACATGTCTGCCCAAGAGCACGAGCAGAATCACTTGTAAATGGGTCCCTAAAAAGCCTCATTTCCAAGTTGACACTCTTATAAATCCCTCACGAGTCTCCACAAAATCCAAACCAGAGAGCCAACCACGAAGGGTCAAACCCTCCAGAAACCATGCGAACATGACGCAGCCAATCGAGACCACCAAGCAGTCGAGGACCATTCTCAAATGGATCCCCACAAAGAGGAAGGATGGGTTGTCATTCAACCATCACATGCTTACATCATTTCAAGATGTGATGGATACCTCCAACAAAAGCCACATCAGCATCTGGAAGCAACATTGATAGCCTCGACTTGCGATAACCATGTGCTCCTTGCACAACCCTGTCTTTTGCATCATCCAGGTCATGCACTTCCAAAGTATGCATTAATATAGGGCCACATTACATGGACGTGCATAGACACATTTGAGAGTCCCATGCACATGAGCCCATTGACATATGTCAACTATTTTTCGGATACTAACATCTGTCTTTTTGTTTGGTGCCATTGCCTTAAAAAAAAAAAAAAAAAAAAAAAAAAGAGAGAGAAGAGGAAGTACTTGTTCCCAGGTCCGGCTCATGAAACGTGAAAGAGTCATGCTTAGTTGAAGGTGGAACTCTTGCTTACTGGGCATTTATCAGTTTGGATAGAAGTATGTCTTGGCTAGCAGATGATATAATTGCTGCCTTATCTGGTAGATGTCAAGAACTTGGCATGAACATGGCATCTACAACTATGGGTTTCTCTTACCATGGTAGGAGTGAAGAGCTTTAAGGTCCGCAACTTGAGTGATGCTTAACTACTGCAGGTACGAGAGCATCCCGGGAGATATTTGGAAGGGATAGTTGCAAATCTTTGTATGTATATTGGATGAGAAGACTCCTGATTATGTATTTGGCAAATGATGGCTTGAAAAGAGAAGACAGGATCAACCACTCAAAAGATCTCATCAGTGGACCATCAATACGGACATTCATTAACAATGTTCCATCCCAAAGACCGAGTATACAACACGAAGAGATGCACATCGGTCGACCTTCTCCATGGTAAGCATCTTCTCTTTAGAAACATCATAACCATGATAGCTTAGGAAACCTCTTCGCCGGCATATCCTTGAGCACTTAGCTTAACACCCCAATTTTTGCACCATACGTCTTCCAGTGCATTTTCCAAGTAAGCATGCATAGGGCTACAATATAAGGCCCTGCACAAGGCACATATTTTCCTCAACCCATGCACGCACACACTTACCCATCATCCATTATGGGTTATGCATACTTGGCATAACTACTATGAACATCAACTTTGGAAGAATTAGAGGACATCAACGGAACCTCACAAGGAAGAAAGCACATACCAAGGGACTACAACTTGCAAAGGATTAAAGTGACAAATGAGGAACCGGACAACCCACCCTGCCACATCTGGAAGCTAGACGACTTTTGTTCATACAGAAGGGACACTCCCTCTCAAAGCACTACTCAGAACAACCACTACAATAAGGGTCTGTCAGGGACGACAGACTCAAGAGAGGGGGGAGTGTTGGAACTAAAGGTCAAGAACAAGTACAAGAGCACATCAAAGAGGAGGACACACAAGAAGAAGGAGCAAGTAGGGAGCTCCAAGAAGGGTATGTCAAATCTTCATAAGAATCCCCTACAAAAATAGTGATTTTGATCACTCAAACCATTGTAAATATCATTTCACCTTTTTCTAACTCCATTTTGTTCAAGCCAAGGAGTCCTTGAGCTTGAGGAGCTTTAGAAGTATTTACCTGCCAATTTTCGTACTTTTTAGATCTCGTTTGAGCCCTCAAATAAGCCCTGGAACCTAATTTTTAACTAGGCCGGACACTAAGTCTCGACAGGGCCAAAGCTAGTCAAAAACTATAAAAGGAGCTAGAGAGCTCATTTTTGAGGTTAGCTTGTAATAGTTTGGAACTTGTATGAGCTTTCTGAAAGTAATCTAAAGAACTCCATTGCTTCTCACTCTTTGTTATGCCTTGTGTGCACGTGTGTGTGTATGTGTGTGCATGTTAGTGTGCTTCTCACTCACGCATTTGTGCCTACACTTGCTCAAGGTCTTCATACCATCCTCACGTCTTCCCGGATTGACATTAAAGGAGGTGCTACTCATCACTGAGCTACAGAGGGAAAAAAGTGCCCCGGCAGTCCTAGAGTGTTCACACACATCACTACCTAAATATATCAACATAGTCAAGCGCACCATTTTGGAACAAAGGCATGAGTGTATCGAACACATCTTGTGAGCTAACTGTTGGTAGTTTTTTGCATTCAAGTAGAGGGAAAACTGAATTTTCAGCAAATACCACATCTCGACTCACAATAATTGTGTTCGTCAATGGATGGTACAACCGATATCCCTTACTTTCAGCACTATAACCAACAAATATACATTTCTTTGCCTTGTCATCAAGTTTGTGACGTTGTTGTGATGGCACAAGAGCATATGCCAAACAACCAAATACACGCATATGACTAACCATAGGCTTATGACCATTCCAAGCCTCATAAGGAGTGATGACTCGCAATGCTTTTGTAGGGCAGCGATTCAACACATAATTTTCACACATGACCGCTTCCATCCAAAATTTATGAGGAAGATGCTTTCCTTTAACCATACATCATGCCATTTCAAGTAGAGTTCTATTTGTACGCTCGGCAACACCATTTTGTTGAGGTGTATATGGCATCGTACATTGGTGTGAAATACCTCTTTCACCAAGAAAAACACTAAACTCATATGACATGTATTCACCACCACGATCCGTGCGTAGAGTCAAAAGCTTTTGTGAAGAAAACTTTTCAGCCATAGCTAAAAATGCTTTGAAGCAAGAAAATACCTCATATTTTGCTTTCATAGGATACACCCATGTATAGCGAGTAGCATCATCAATGAAGGTAACAAAATATACATGCTTCCCAAAACATGGAGTTTTGACCGGACCACATACATCACTATGAACAAGTTGCAATTTTCTTGTAGTGTGTGTGTGTGACTATCTTTTGGAAAAGAAGCACGATGCATTTTTCCAAGAATGCAACCTTCACATGCATGCTTTTCAATGGACTCAAGTGTAGGCAAGCCAATAACCATGTCCTTCTTTTGCAAGTAGAGCAAACTATTGAAGTTTAAATGACCAAAACGAGCATGCCAAAGCTCCATTTCAGCCGTGGAAGAAGTATGAGCAACTAAGGCATTCGAGGCAGCCCTCTTGTATGTATCCATGCGCTACAAACCATTACATAATGTACCAGACATCACGATAATATCGCCATTGCTGAAATCATGAACCATACACTTATCATCAACAAAGTGTACATGAAGTCCAGCTTTGGCAATCAACGGAACTAAAATTAAGTTCTTCTTGATACTAGGCACATACAATGCATTTTTCAAGAGAATCACACCTCCATTTGCAGCCGTAAGCTCAATTTCTCCTACTCCAATGATAGGATAAGAGGCATTGTTTGCACACACCACATGTCCTCCTTTAGGTGCATCTTTCAAAGAGGCAAAAAATCTTTTGCATGATGTTATGTGCTTTGAAGCACCACTATCAAAGAACCAATCCGAATCATCCTCACTCACAACCATACATTTAGAATGTAAAGAAGCATCATAATGACATGTAACAACACATGCCCAAAAATCTTGAGCCATGTTAGCTTCATCATTCTTTGCATTTGCTTAATTTTCAGCAATAGACATGCCTGATTCCTTCTTCTTTTCATTGCGTTTAGCAAGCTTTCTACACTCATCAATAGTATGACCAGCCTTCCGGCAATATTTGCATCTCTTCTTCTTTTGCAAATCACCATCATTAGAGGAATGAGTGGAAGAGGAAGCTTGAGGATTTGGTTTTGATGAACCAAAAAGCTGAACCATACTTGCTTTTCCCCTTTTGTGAGATAGCAAGTGCTTGCGTTCCTTCAATCAAACCACTCCTATTCACTCTAGATTGCTCTTCTTGCAAAAGAAGAGACACAACCTCATCAAATGCATACATATTAGGATTTCCTTTTGCAACCAAACAAAGTGTAGTAGCAAAGCTTTGAAAAGATTCCGGTAATCCTTTCAACAATGTAGAAATGAGTGATGCATCCGGAATGATCTCATCTATGTTTGCCAATTGCTCTTTCAAGTCCTTGATGCGTGTCACATACACATCCACTGACTCATTTTTAGCCATACATACATCCTCAAGTTGCTTCCTCAAGTATGCAACACGTGCTTCATTACGCACGGCATACAAAGAAGCAAGAGTGTCCCATGCCCGTCGTGATGTAGAACATGACCGAATGTGTGGAACTATATGACGCTTCACTGAAAGCGCAATCAAAGCATGAGCTTGAGCATCTTTTCCATCCCATCTAAGCTAATCCTGTGTAGGTGGAGAAGGAGAAACCACTGTACTCGAAGAAGAAGCTCCATTTGTGACAATAGACTGTGAAGTAGAAGCACCTGCCGGTCTTTGATCTACATCTGCCACTATGTTCCAAAGTTGTTTTGCAACAAGAACGTGCTTCATCATGTAAGACCACATCGGATAGTTGCTCCCATCAAGCTTATCTTCAGCTTGAAGCATGCCAAACAAGTCATTGCTGCCTGCCATTTCACTAAAGGAACAAGAATGTGACAAAATCTTCACTTCGACGAAAACTGAAATGAGTGCTGAAATTTCAGCTCACAAACCATCACTCTGATGACGATTCTGACTGCACGAATGGCTTCGAAATGGGGGTAAAACCCTAGCGCACCTGGTGGAAATGTTTCCGGGCTGCTGAAATTCACACTTCTATGCTCCGATGTCGATTTGCACTGTTAAAGTGCACGCGCGCCGTGACACGAAAAACCGAAACTTGAGAAGGAGCTGAACCTGCTCTGATACCACTGATGGGTGTGTGTGGAGTTGCGAGAGACACACAAGAAGCACACACAAGGAGCACAAACGTAGCAAGACACACCGAGAAGACGATGGCTGGAATAGCTCTCTCTATTGATCGATGAACTGAACTGAAGTAAGAGCTGAGCAGACTTAACTCACCGGAAAATTCTGCAAGGAGGACTCTGGTGGCCAACTATGTCCAGAGATATCTCACAGTTTGTTAGACAATGCGATGCTTGCCAAAGAACTGGTCAGCCTTTACAACGGCATCTTTTTCCCCTGCAACCCATCTTACCATTAGAACCTTTTCAGAAATGGGGTTTAGATTTTATCGGGCCAATTACACCTCCAGCAGTATCCAGTAACAATCGATACATACTGACTTGCACAGATTACGCAACTAGATGGGCAGAAGCTTGGGCTTTGCGGTCTGCTACAGCAGTTACGGTAGCAAAATGTCTACTCACGGATGTCTTTCCAGGATTTGGTTTACCACTGGAAATTGTCTCAGATCAAGGCACTCATTTTGTAAACAATTTAATGAAGGCTCTCACACAATCCTTCCAAGTCACACATAAATTTAGCTCTCCTTATTATCCACGTGCCAATGGATTGGCTGAAAGTACAAACAAAGCACTGTTAAACATCCTCCGGAAATTGATCATGGAAACACCGGAAAGATGGGATCAACTACTACCTGCAGTATTATGGGCATACCGAACTACATATAAAGTAACAACAGGCTTGACACCTTTCAAGTTAGCTTATGGCTTAGAAGCAATCGCTCCCATGGAAGTAGTCATCCCAAGTTTGCGGGTAGCAATCACTCAGAAGATGCTACCGGAATCTTCACTGACAGCACGAATGGATGCACTCAGAGAACTTGATGAGCACCGATGGCTCAGTTTTTTAACTATGCGCGAAGTTCAACTAAGGCAAGCTAAGACACACGATCGATATTTGAAGACGCCAATCTTTTCGGTAGGACAGCTTGTACTCTTCTATAACGCAAAATCGGACAGAGCAGCAGGAAAATTCAAACTACGATGGTTCGGCCCTTTCAAGATCTCAGCACAAGTAGGTCCGGCAACTTTTCGGTTGACTACATTGACCGAAATTCCACTTCCAAAAGTAATTAATGGATCGAAGCTGCGGCCGTATTATCCCACTACCAGTACGCCTTAATTATTCGGCGACGAGCCACGTTTGTATAAATTTTTATGTTTTGCTTTTAGCCGTCTTTTGTACAAATCTTTATGATACCAGCCGCCTCTCCCTACCGGTCACTCAGTACGCACGCTAGCATGCAAACCGTATCATTCCCGCACCACACAATGATATTTACCCCCACACCGTGTTCTCCATATTTAACCCCCTGAGTTGCGCCAAAAACCGCTATTGTGTTTTCGTGATTGTGTGTGTTATCTCAGTATTCTGTGTTTTCTGTAAGTGTGCACTGTGAACGCCATGGAAGCGCTAGCCAACTACGCTTCTTTCCGCGAAGGTATCCCTACAGACGTAGGCAAATACCTGCGATGCAGAGGGTTGGCCAACTTCGCTGAGTTGCCTTGGCACTCAGTGGAAGCCCATCCCTTCTCCGCACAGATCATCCAAGCCATTGCCCAAAGCTCCGCCACCGAGCGACAGTGGGTCTTCCTTTCCCTCCCACAAAGAACCGTCATCACCTTCCAAGCTTTCGCCGACGCCTACCGCCTCACCCCGCAAGGCCGCGAAACCGGTCCTAGCATCCCTTCCGCCCGTATGTCCGAACTCTTTCCCCGCTCCTCATCAAACGAATACGCCATCCTATGCCGCCCAGAACCCGAGCGATCTGCCCTCCAGTTCCTTGTAGCCATCCTTAACTTGCAAAAACGAACATATGGCATCTCTCACCCCTTCTACTCCGCCTTAGATTTAGCTGCCCACGAACCTGTAAATTTTGCCTCCTATTTTTTCCTTAGAATCCATAAAGAATGTGTAGCTATCGTAAAACAGCTCCAAAAGGGTTCTACCCCCCGCTCTCGCCTTCCACACATCATCTCCTTCCTCTTCCCAACCATTCTCGCCGCACAACCCCCACCCGCAGGCCCCGCACTTCGACACGAAGAGTCCGCACAACCAATCGAGGACACTGAAGAAGAAGACGAAGAGATTAATCAGCTCTTCCGTACCAAGCGAATTCGGATCAGCTCCTCGGAAAGTGAAGTCCAAGGATCCGCCGGAAAAGATCAGGAGACCAAGCCAGACGACCAAGAGGAAACATATCACGACACCGCTACACACATCGAAACATCGACGGAGCAACCAGATCAGCAGGATCAAGCAGAGACAGAAATAGTGTCCACAGAAAAAGAATCTGAGCAGCACCAGGATGAACAGGAATCGGCCACCAAAGCCCTGGATCAACTCATCGACGCCATCAACTAGACAGAAACCATACAACAAACACTCGCCAAGGTAAACCCCTCAGATACCGTCCTCTCTACACCACCTCCTGCCAAACCCCTACCCCCACCGGAACCACCCCTCCCACCCACCAATGAACCCGCAGCATCTTCCTCTTCCTCCCCTAACTACTCTCCGCCAAACTCCCAGCAACTACTCACCGACACATCCTCTCAACCTCGTTGTCCTCCACCACCACCGCCACATAACGCATTCTCGGAACTTGCCGCCATGGGGCAGTTCCTCATCCAGTTATCACACCAGCTGCCCGCCCAATTTACGGCAGCCACGGACCACCTGAAACTCGAATACCAGCACAAGGTAGACACCCTGGAAGCCGACATCGCCCCCCTCCAGGAAGAAGTTGATGCCGTAAAGACCGAGAATCATCAACTCCGGACACAGCTAGCAGAACTCGAAGCACGAGTTTCGACAGAACAGACGCTAGTACAACAACGAGATGCAGCCCTGGACCAGCTAGCTGCCAAAGATCAACTCATACACGACGCACATGAGGAAATTCGAACACTGAAGGCCGCCCTTCAAGAACAAGAAGGTATCAACGTATCTCTCGAAGAATTGATCGCAGACACGAAGCGTCAATTACAAGAAACCACCCAGAAGATGCAGGAGCAACAGAAAGAAGCTGACGAAGTTCAAGAGCAATTACGGCGAGCCGAAGAATGTGCTGACACGGTCAACCGTATTCTCAAACACCAACTACTAAAGGAAGGCCAATACCAAAAAGATATTGAAAGGACGCGTAGAGAACGAGATTCATTGACGAAAAGTCTGGAGTTCCAAACCCAGCAGTTTGAACGCCAAGACAACCAGATACGCAACCAGAAGGAGTGCATCAGAGAAATGCAGACCAAACTGACGGACATAACGACAGCCCGAGATGCGGCATTAGCTAACGACTTTTATCTCCAGGAGGCTTTTCTTCAAACCCAAGCCGAAATTTTGTTAAATCAAGCCATAGCCCTCAGTGCAGTCAGAACCGACGCCTAATTATTAGAACCTACCACCTTAGTGCAAATATTAGAAACCCTCAAAAAGAAAATTACCCGGACATTTAGGCTCGCCCGAAGTATGTACTTAGAAGGTATAGTATCCGAACCGTAGGTACTTGTGGTAGTTCAAGTCCCACCGGGCGTGCTTAAAGTCATGATATACTTTTCGCACATGTAAAAGACGTTCCAAGTCCAACATCGATCTCCAGAATGATGATTTTTGATTCTAGAATCTCGGGAAGCAGTATGAAGCGTCATGTCCGAATGAAATATCATCATTCTAGCAAATGGCAGCTCAAGGTCTAGCACTTATAAATGCGTATACCCGGATGATGAAGATGACTCAAGAACTTCGACAACATCACCAGAGGATCGGACTCCTACAGTTTGCTAAGTTACCCTGGGAACAGTGGACTTGTTCCGCCACTAGAACAAGCGCGATCAGAAAGGATTGGGGAGTTAAATCCTGGCATGGACCGACAGACACTGTAAAAGGATATTTCAACCAGGTGGTGATAGGATACTGTATGGTTACATGGCTTCTACAGAAGACATGGATATTTTCAACAAGTATGACACAAATATATCCAAGATGGTAGAACACGCACACACTTTCAAGAAGAAGAGGATTCAACAGCACAGAGGGTACTTTGATTCCATAGACGAAGCGCTTAAAGCACATGATCAAGAAGGTGGGTCCAGGTAACAACGAAATCAAGAATAGATTCTTATTGTATGTATAAATAGACATGTTTTTCAGAATGGCTTAGATGTTCAAAAAGCTATTTAAAGGAAGAGCTGCAGCTGAAGAATACGAGTATGTAAAGTATGAGTTTTTGAGGCCACAGCATATAAGAAAGCGGGACTTCATAAAGAGGCAACTAGACCAGCTATACGAGTTTGAGGAAGTTCTGGAGAAAGAGACGACCTATCACGTACAGTGACACATTCGGGATTGAAAGATATTTGCTGAATCACCAGCAGGATATGGACATTATGAACGATTAGCCAGAGTCTTTCTTATGCATAGCCCCAGGCAAAAGGATATCACCTACAGTATTGTACTTGCGGGTTCGAGTCCACCGTGCGTGCCAGTGTTAGACGGCCGCCGAATAAGTACAATTGTACTTAGACAGAGGTTTTTAATGTAGAAAGAACCCTTCTGGAAGTACGCGGTAAAGAAAGATTCGCGTAAAGCCTTGTAACAAAACTCTATTTAAAGCAATGAAAAGGGACGAGAGAAAGAGTCCCGTTTTTGGGAAGTTGCGAGTGTATTGTGAGAGTCCCGTTTTTGGGAAGTTGCGAGTGTATTGTGAGAGTCCCGTTTTGGGGAGCTGCGAGTGTATTGTGAGAGCCCTGTTTTGGTATTAACTCTTCTACTGTGTGTAAACGAGTAGAGTATCTTGGTTCTGTCCTGTTTTGCGCGCCTTATCTGTGTAATCATTTGACTGTGTATGCGTGATACACTGTGGTGTTACGAGTCGGTACTACGATTGTGAGATTCTGTTCGGTAACGAGTTAAAGACCCCCTGTGTTTTGGGAATTGCACGTATAGTGTTGTATGTATAGAACAAGAGTAACTCTGTTCTGTTGCGTCGGCTCCATTCCCTCTCCTGTGTATGTGCTTGTGTGCGTATGTGCGTTATACGCAGTGTTACGAATTGATACGGTGTTGTAGAGATTTCACCCGGTAATGATTGAAGTATTTCCTAAGCGTTAGTCGACAGGAATGCGTTTGTTTGATCGTTCTTCTGTGAAGCACGGAAGCATAGAGAACTAACATGGTTCGGTTGTGAGTTATGAGTCTCTGTGAATGACTGGGTATGTAGTATATCTGTGTTCAGATTAGTACCGGTAGTGTTCTGAATACGAGTAGAATGATGATAAAGTGCGCGGCAAGTTATGGTCAGTAGGTCTTGCGATTTGAATGTGGTACTCGGTAAAGTCGTAAATTGTGCAGAAGGATTTCATGGTGTGTTCGTGTTAAGTTACCAGCAGTGCGCTTTGTGTATTGATTCTCAGTCCGGACTACTGCTCAACTGTTATAGCAGGTAGACCTTGGAGTACGGGATTCTAAGACGTTGATAGCCTTGGTTGATCAGAAACAACTACTGAGCTAAGACGCGCTGACCGAGTAACGAGTGAGTAAGAAGTTGGGAAAATAGTATAGGGCCTCTGTCTAACAGACCCCTACCACTCCCAAGGACCCACGTGGCTAGAGTCAGTCTATTCTTGCGGTAAGATTGAGTACAGAGAAAGAGAGACTCGGAAATATCTGGTACGCAGGTGTGGAACCAGATTCTGGAGTCTCTGAAGGATTGTTGTTTAGACTAGTAATTAACGGCTGCAGTAGGTAGTTAACAGTTAAGTTCATAGTAAACGACGATTTACCGTTAACAACACACAGACACACATACACATAGACGCGCACACACATACACACACATAGACGCTCACACACATACACACACATATACACTCACAGACACATACACACATAATGATGCATCCACACACATACACATGCATACACACATAGACACACATATACACACACACATAGAGAGACATACACACACATACACATACATGCATACACATACACACATAAACACATACACACACATAGACACATACACACATAAACACATACACACTCATAGGTACACACACATACACATAGACACACACACATATAGTATATGCACACACATGCACACATAGACACATACACACATACACATGCATACACACACATACACATGCATACACACATACAGACACATATACACACACATACACACACATATATGCATACACACACATAGAGAGACATACACACATAAACACATACATGCATACATTTGCATACATAATGCATATGCATATGCATATAATGTACATACATACTTACATGCATACATAATGCACATGCATAGATACATACACACACACAGATACATACACACATAGACACATACACACACATGAACACATACATACTCATAGATACACACACATACACATAGACACACACACATACACACACATACACACATAATGATGCATACAAACACATACACATGCATACACACATACAGACACATGTACACACACATACACACATAATGATGCATACACACACATACACATGCATACACACATACAGACACATGTACACACACATTCACACACACATTCACACACACATTCACACACATTCACACACATATACATACATGCATACATATTGCATATGCATATGCATACATACATACTTACATGCATATGCATACACACACATATGCATACATACATACTTACATGCATATGCATACACATGCATACACATGCATATGCATATGCATACATAATGCATATGCATATGCATACATAATGCATATGCATATGCATACATAATGCATATGCATATGCATACATAATGCATATGCATATGCATACATAATGCATATGCATATGCATACATAATGCATATGCATATGCATATGCATACATAATGCATATGCATATGCATACATAATGCATATGCATATGCATACATATGCATATGCATACATATGCATATGCATACATAATGCATATGCATATGCATACATACATACTTATATGCATACATAATGCACATGCTTACATACACTGTCATAATGTATACACACACACATACACACATAGACACATACACACATAATTATGCATACACACACATACATATGCATACACACACATATGCATACATACATGCATACACATACACACACATAGATACATACATACACACTCATAGACACACACACATACACATAGACACACACACATATACACACACATACACACATAGACACATGCACACGTAATGATGCATACACAAATACACATGCATACATAGACACACATAATAATGCATACACACACATACATATGCATACACACACATGCATACAAACATATACACACATATACACACACACACATGCATACACACATATACACACACATATACACATATACACATACACATGCATACACACACACATGCATACACACATACAAACACATATACACACACACATACACACATAGATACATACACACGTAATGATGCATACACACATACACATGCATACATAGACACACATAATAATGCATACACACACATACATATGCATACACATACATATGCATACATACATGCATACACATACACACTTAGACACATAGACACACATAGATACATACATACATATAAACACATACACACTCATAAACACACACACATACACATAGACACACACACATATACACACACATACACACATAGACACATGCACATGCAATGATGCATACACACGTACAAATGCATACATAGACACACATAATGATGCATACACACACATACATATGCATACACACACATGCATACATACATGCATACACATACACACATAGATACATACACACACGTAGATACATACATATACATAAACACATACACACTCATAGACACACACACATACACATAGACAACACACACATATACCTACACACATACACACAGATGCATACACACACATACACATGCATGCACACACATACACATGCATACACACACATACACGTATATATATATTGATTTCTAACCATTTTGTTTTATATGTTAGGTATTATGGATCCCAGTAAAGAGAGAAAGGCGAAACTCACTCTCATAAAAAGTCTTATGAGAGCAAGAGTTCCGTCAGATACTCTAGGGGCCATAATGCGGGACTACGCAGACATGTCCGATGAGGAGCTGGATTATACGATCCAGATGCTTACGCGATCAGACGAGGGCTCTTCTGCGGATCCACATGCAGGAAGAGAGCTATCTGCTCATAGGTATGTTTTTTTTCATAATTTTTTTTAATGATATTATAGCACATATTTTTATTTATTTCTATCTATCTATTTTTAGGACACCTATACCACCTCCAGCACGTGATAGCAGAGCAGAGTTGCCTATGAGGACATGCATAGGCACCTTAGGACTAGAGTGCGACATAGAGCCGGAGGGGAACATTGTGTACATAGGGAATGGATTGGAGTTCAAGAGAAGAATGCGGGCACTATGCGACTCTTACCTGCGCTTTATCCACTTACCATGGAAGTAAGTAAAAGTTTTACATATAAATTGAAATGTATATCTTATGTTTTATTTACATTATGTTTTTTATTTTTGTAGTGAGCATGATGAGAGGGATAAAAAGTACGTGCTTAGTTCACTTGAGACAGAGTTTGGGACAGGATGGTCCCTTAAGTGGTGTTTAAAAGAGATGCGGACACTTATGGCTCATCGTCGCGACAATGCACGGTATGTATGTATATGAGAGAGAGAGAGAGAGCTATGTATGTATGTATGTATGTATGTATGTATGTATGTATCTATATATGCATCTATGTATGTATGATGTCATTCCTAAAATCTATTACTCTATGTTTACTGAAAGGCATGTATATTAACTTATATATGTATCTAATATACATGTTTCTATTTTTGTAGTATGTATGTATGCATGTGTATCATGTATGTATACATCTATGTGTTGTGTATAAATGTAATATGTATATACTATGTGTATATATACATAAAAATGTGTGTATTACATTACACGTATGTATGTAGTATATATTTACTGCTATGTATGTAATATAATATAATCCATGTATGTATGTATGTATGTGTGTGTGTATATATGTATGTATGTATGTATGTATCTATATATATATATATATATATATATATATATATATATATATATATATATATATATATATATATATATATATATATATATATATATATATATATATATATACACACACATATACATATAAAAAAATCTAAAATAAAAATTGATTTGTACGCAACTTTATCGCAACTTGGGGTTCGCAACTTGAACCCGTTGCTAACGCGTTAGCAACCCGTTGCCTACGACGTTGCCATCCCGTTGCTAACCACTATGAGAGAGACAGAGAGCACTAATCTCGATATTAGGGTTTTGAAATCCCTAATTTAAAAACTCTAATTCAACCTTTTAGCCATATGTTTGAAGTATATATACACCTCCGACGTCCTACTAGAGAGATGTCTCTCCTCCCAACCTTATGCCTCTATATATAGCTACTCGAATCAACGAGGATCATGATTCATAATATATGTAAAGATATATACACATCATGTAGATAGGATACATAAATATAAAATGGAGTACATATATTATGCTTCACACATACATGCCTAAATGCACACATAAATATATATATACATACTAACATATTTACATGTACATATTTACACATACATGTACATGCCTACATGCACACATAAACATATATATACATGCATACATATTTACATGTACATATTTACACATAGACACATATACATATATACATGTACACAATTATAAACACTTGCATATATTACGTACATGAATACATGTATACATATATCACACACATGCAAACACATACATATACATGAAATACATATATATGCATACTAATATATGTATACATATAATACACATGAATACACACACATATGCATACATACATGATAAAAATTTACTCCTCGAAGATAAAGCTATATATAAAATAATTAGGCATACCCCCGAGCTTTATGTTCTAACTTAGAAGAACATGATTTCATCTCTCTAGTAGGATTCATCGTTATTCAAGTTAATAAAAAAAACCTATTATATATATCCATTCAGAAGCTTCAAGTTACTATCTAATCTGCTCATCATTAGGAAAAAAGGTGAACCCTGCATGGGCCTTGTAAGGATCCCTAATTTTTAGGGATTAAAATGCTTAATCCATGAATTTATTGAGCCACATGAAACCACTAGTGGTATGGCATAATAAAATATTGTAGATGAAATATCCTCTTTTTTCTCTCATACGTGAGCCTCTCTGAGCCTTTAGATTGATTGAATCAATGGTGTATATCAAAGAATACTTTAATGTAGAGAGAGAATGGAAGAGAACTCGTGGGAGTGGGGACAAGATCTTCGAATTCTCTCTGCAAAAAGATCGGCCGTCAGATCATTCTAGATCTAATGGACGCGCGCGAACGGGGCTGAGCCTCTTTTCCGGATGCATTCAGACCGTCAGATGTGAGGCACATCTAGTGGCTACCATTTAAAGGCGCCTTTTTGATGTTTGGGCTGAATCCAAGCTGTCGGATCGTCCGTAGATCTAATGGCTACAAGGCTAAGCGCTCAAAATTCAGAGAATTCAAACTCCACCACTCGATTCCACACAAAATCCAACGGTTCTATTGAAAAGGCGCCTATTGTAATGATTGCATGTATCTCATCCCTTCAATCTCAAGCTAATCCAAGGGTGGGAATTCGTCCGTGCCTTGACTTTTTGAATTCAATCGTGGCACTTAGATCTTCTATGAATCGAATGGCTCTAAATGAATTTCGAGGTTCTCAAAACCATCCTCTAAGAAAAACCACCAATTCTAGATGGTTTCTAGCTCTTTGACCACACAAAAACAAGGGAAGCCTATGCCTAGTCTATGTGATTAAGGGACTAGACTGTGGCCACCACCCTCTTCTCATTGGTCGATGGCTAATCACTCCTCAAGCTAAAAGGCCCATGCAGGGTTCACCTTTTTTCCTAATGTATGTTTTCATTATTGCCATCATTTTGGTAAGACATCAATATAGTCTCATCTTCATTATCCTTATTGATTTCATTTATTTCTTCTATTGTTAAATCTATGTTCTCATGAATCACATCATCTATTGGTGGATTAATATCTATTTCTGGTAATTCCTCTTCCTCATCAGTAGAATCAGCATGTAGAGAATTATCCTCTTCATCAAAAAGATTAGTATCATTATCACGTATAATGAGTCTAATTTCTATTCCAGATGTTGATGTATCAGTATCTGATGCTGAATCATCAAGAGGACTTTCTTCAATCTCTCTAACAATAAATTGTTCAAACAATGACCTACCTCTAGGTTGCACATGAATGACTTGCCACCAAGGATGAGCATCTGGGTTTTTATAAAAAAATGCTTGTTCAATATGCCTAGGAAGAATATATGGTTCTTTAGTAGATCGCATTACCTTGGAAGAATCAATTGCCCAAAACCCAGATAATTCCTTTCTTATTGTAGAATTACTACCTTTATACTCCGCTCGATACCAGTCAACCTTCAAAATGACCTATCACAATATATAACAACAAAAACGTCCCATTATTAGGTGCTTAAAAAAAAACTAACTCTAAAAAATATATATAAACTTTTTTCTACCTGTTTGAATGTACGAAATGAAATTTCGTAGATACCAACAATAGTTCCTACGTAACCAAGTTCGCTATCTATAAGGTTCGTGTCTTTTGAGCTAGCACGTGATAGTTGCTTGAAACAAGCAACAATACTAGAATCCTCTGTTTTACGTAAAGAATCAATGGATTTGATTCTAATATGCTGTCCAAAAGCCCACATATTAGTGAACATTCGAGCCTGCAAAATAAATTGAATTAGTAAATAGAAACTAACATACATATATGAAAAAAATAAAATATATATTTTAATAAAATTACCTTTTGTTCACAACCTATCATTAACTCTCTTTGCTCATCTGAGATTTCTTCATTATTTGCGTTGGCGCGTTGCAAACGACTATATAGCCAATCCGTGAAAGAAGGTATATCTGTAATCTCATTATTATCGAGATTACGTCTAGATCTTTTGTTTTTTCGCCTTTTACTTTGGAGACTTTGAAGTTCCTCGTACTCGCTAACGAATGCTTGCATGCATTCGCTATTATATGCTACAAAAGTAGAAACATCATTTTTTTCTTGAAATGTAAATAAGAATGGAACCCCCTTACCTGATAATACCTCATCGGTTATTTTTGAAGAAGACTCGTTGGTCCATGCACGTGGAGCTTCTTCATGAACTCTTTCAAGGTACTCACTAACGTAATACATGCACTCTTCAAGCATCCAACCCTTTGCCATGGATCCTTCTGGTTTTGCTCTTTGTCGCACATAACCTTTTAGTATTCCCATAAATCGCTCGACCCAAAACATCCATCGAGTGTTGACAACACCGGCAATCTCTATCTCATCTACAAGATGGACTAGTAAATGAACTTGAATATCAAAAAATGAAGTAGGAAGTTCTTTTTCCATCAAACATAGTAGCTCTTTGCATTCACGTTTTTTTTGTGGGATCGAATTTTTATCGATCTCTTTGGATGTAATCCACCTATACAAATCATAAAAACAATTGTAAAGAAGTTAATTAAAAAATAAAAGATATCCAATATTCAAACATATTAAATATAAAAGTATCATAATTACCTTATAAGTGATCCAAGATGATAGATGACATCTCGTACTCCTTTCGTTGTACATCCATCGATAACCAAAGGTAAAATATGTTTCAAAAAGTTATGCCAGTCATGGGTCTTTAATCCAGATAAGCTCTTATCATCCATAGTAAACATGTTTTGAAACGATGCTCCATATCCTGTAGGAGTCTTGATCAATTGAATTCTATTGTTGATAGTCTGTATCTCTTTTGTCGTAAGTACCCAAGGAGCAGATGCATAAGTCGTTTCTTGTCGATGTCTATCAAAAACTGGCCATAACTTTGGTTTTGATTTTTGATCTTTCAAATCATTCCTTGATGTTGTGGTATCTTTTAGTCCAAGAAGATGCTGCCATAGTGAATAACCAATATTTTTGAATATATGCATAGGATCAAGAAGATGACATACTTTTAACTCTTTCCAATACTCCAAAGAATACCATATTGATATGTTCTCTGCGAGTGCCAATTTCCCTTTACCTTTGTTCACATACTCATTATCTGAATCATCACTGAAGATTTCTGCTTCTGGATCTATCAGAGGTCCATCTGTCCATTTTTTATACCAATCCATAGGCGTCATAGGTTTTGGATACTGGCCTGTTTCAAGCTTTCCATTAAAATGTATCGCTTCTCTTTTAGATCTTAATGGATGATCATCAGGCAAGAATCGTCGATGTCGAAGATAAATATTTTTGTTGAGATTCTTACTATAGATTGATCTCAACCAATCACCACAATATGGACAAGCTTTATAACCCTTAGTAGATATTCCTGCATCATGGAAAATGATAAAAATATAATTAGATTAAATCATATTTATTTACATGCATATTGAATAAAAAAATTACATCAATACCTGAACAAACGCCATATCCAGGAAAATCGTGAATAGTCCAAGCCACAATACCACGAATCGTAATATGTCTTTCATTGATGCTTTTTGATATATCAATGACATTAATACCTCTCCATAACTCTTGAAGATCGTCAATGAGAGGAGCAAGATATACATTCATATCTTTAACTTGTCTTTTGCCTGGGATTAAAAGTGAAAGCATTAAATGTTCCTTTTTAATGCTAAGATATGGCGGAAGATTATAGTTTATGACTACCACTGGCCATGTTGACCATTTACTAGATTTCATGGAGAATGGATTAACCCCATCTAATGCAACTCCTAACTTTAGATTCTGTGGATTTTGTGCAAATTGAGGCCATGTAGAATCAATATGTTGAAAAGCAACACTATCATGAGGAATTCTGATTATTCCATCAGTACTTTTGTGATCATGTCCCCAAGTCAAAAGCTTTGATAATTCGGGGCTTTGAAACATATGTCTAATCCGTGGAGCCAATGGAAAATGTCTCAATACCTTATTCGGGATTTTACCTTCTTCACCCTTATATCGAGGAGATTGACATTTGGGACATGTCAAAGAGTCTGCATATTCACCTCTATATAAAATACAATCGTTAGGACATGCATGTATACATTGATAATCCATACCAAGATTGTTGATTATCTTCTTCATTTCATCATGTGAGGTAGGAAGAATATTTTGACTTGGTAAAAACTTTTCAGATAATAACCTGTAAGTTTATCAAAAAAATGATATATTAAAGAAAGTAAATAAATAAATATACATATATATATATATATATGCATATAATTTGATATATGTGTATGCTTATGTGCATCTTTCAAAATATTTCCACAAAATTTGATTGTTTTGGATGGCAGGATATGATTGTTTGTTTTGGAGGATATGAAGTATATACTTTCATTGAATGATTTGTCGATTCTATCATATGTTCAGTTTGAAAGTGCGAGAAGAGAGTTTATAATTGCTATTCAAAGAATTTGGCACTGTTTATAGGCCATACGATGGTGACCTGGATGAATCGCATGCATAGAGGTTACTCAAGATAGAGCAACCTGATTATAAGGGACTAGTACTAGCAGGATTCCTGGGGTATGCAGTAAACCTCTTGCATGTATATGTGTGATCCTCTCAAGCCACCATGATTTCCACTTTGTATCCTAAAGTTCAAATGCTCATCATTGACATGCAAGAGGTTTACTGCATACCCTAGGAATCTTGCTGGCACTAGTCCATTATAATCAGATTGCTCTATCTTGAGTAACCTCTGTGCATGCGATGCATCCAGGTCACCATTGTATGGCCTATAAACAGTGCCAAATTCTTTGAATACAAATTATAAATCCGCTTCTCACACTTTCAAACTGAACATATGCGTGAATCGACAAATCATTCAATGAAGGTACATACTTCATATCCTCCAAAACAAACAATCGTATCCTGCCATCCAAACAATCAAATTTTTTACGAATATTTTGAAAGATGCATTAATAGTTTTAAAAGATGCGCATATATATAAGTAGATAGAAAATTGAAAATTATACCTTAATAGTGTCGAAACAGATACATTACTCCATCCAAAACGATTTTGAAGGTTGAGAATAAGTAAGCTTGCACTTAGTCGTGTCAAACGACTTCCTTCATATACATGCTTTAGACATTCCTCTCGAAGATATTTCTCATTTTTAGAAATATCCATGCTCTCATTGTCATTTTGATACCAACCCTCAATAAAATCTGCCATGCCATCATCTTCATCATTTTCACACAAATCTTGTACTTTATCATCTTTTGAATATAGATCTTTCAACTTTGCATATTGCACAGGATTAGTTTTGCGTAGCCTCCTCATGGAAGCTTCTGATAAATGAGGTCTTATTGGTAATTGTGAATGTTGTGGACGAATATCATCAACATCATACGTTGGAATCTACACATATAAATAAAACTCATTAGTATTCCATAAATGAATAAAAATTAAACTTCAAATATAAAATTAAGTATATAACTTATTAAATATGGATAGAAAATTTTTATTCTCTCTAGCTAAAAGGTGCTCTTGGAGGTCTACGCCATCCATAATTCACTAATAGTTCATCACCAGCATGTAATGTAGTAATAGCATTGACAACTATGTATCTTGATACATCTCTACTCATGTATGGTGATTCATGACTATTTTCACGCTCCTCAAATGTGCAATTAGTCCTTGAACTATTATGTAACCCTCGACTACTATTTATTAAACCTGCTATATTTCCATGTGTGTAAGGTCTTCCATCAATATATAATCTTTCATTTTCTGCATGTAAAATCCTTCTACTAGTAAGAGATGCTGCGTTCAAGCATATTCCATAAGTACTCATGCTTTGAACATAACGTGAAAGTCGATGCCAATCTCCCCATCCATATATAGGACCACAAAATGACATAAGAGTGACTTCAGAGTTCGGAGGCACATACAAATCCTCTACAATAAAGAGACCACGACCAGCATTAGTAATAGTGGATGGAGCAATCATATAGCGATTACCCCAAAAGTTGAAAACCTCTCCATCTAAAGGAAGTGGTCCTCTATTCCATCCTCCATATCTTCTTCTATCATATGTTTGTACTAAAGAACGATCACGAGCTGGCAATGGATAATCTCCAGCCGTTTCATTCTCTAAACCAGGAGGTAGAGGATTTCTAGAAACCTCTGCTTGTAATTGATGAACAACAAGTCCATGACGTGTACGAGGTATATTAACATTATGAGAAAAATCATTATCATCATCATCATCGAGCAAGTATTCCTGTATATCAATAATAATTTGATTTTATACATGGTTTTTAAATAAAAAAATGACATTAATATATATAGAAAATACATACCCAAGCATTATCACGTTGACTAGGTGATGGTGCATGCTCAAAAGTACCATACTCTGCCTCATGTTCAATACATTCCAATCGTGGTCTTCGATACGTGCCATAACAAGAGTTACACCAACATATAATATGCTCTTGATAGTAAAATTCATCATAATTCCTATCGGAGGACACATGTGAAGTCGTTGCATGGGTAGGAGGTGGTGGAGTACCCTCTGATTGATCAGAATCTGCACATCATAAGAAACATAAAAAAAATATATAAGTTATGTATCCATCAAATATAGTTAAAATTAAATATTTCATATACTTACAGTATAAAGTCGTTGCACGATGAGGAGACGGTGGTGGAGTTCCATCTGATTGATCAGAATCTACAAATAATGGTATTTGATATTAATAATTTGATTATCTACATAAATAAAAAATTCACATATACATATTTACACATACACACATATTCACATATACACATTTATACATACACACATATTCACATATACACAACACATATTATTGTGGGATAAATGCATGTATTTTGTATGAATGTGTATATGCATGCATGTGTGTGTACGTATATATGTGGATATGTATATGTGTGTTTATGTTATATGTATGTATATGTGTATATATATACATATATGCATGCGTATATGTTTGCATGTATATGTGTATGTGGGTATGTGTATGTGTATGTGTATGTGTATGTGTATATGTGTGTATATATGTGTATGTATTCTGACTTTTTTTTCTGTTTGAGATTAAATTAACAGGAGATATTGTATGGTGGAAAAAAATAAGAGGCGAGCTAACATACCACCTGAGTCGTGGCAGTTTTTTCGTAGACAGCTACGTCTTCAGGAGTCATTTCCTCAGCAGAAGGTACACAAATTAATAGTTTATATTTATAATTTTTAGATATTTTAGTAATTTTTTAATTTAATTTATGTATTTTTTTCCTTGAATAAACAGGCTGCTGCAAGGAAGAGAGTGGAGTCGGGCCACACATCGCACTTAGGCCAAATGGGCCATAATGGTTTTGTAGCTACGTTTGTAAGTATATGTGTTATTGTGAGTATATTTTTTATTTTAGTTAAAATGCAAGCAACTAATGTTTTTTATTTGTTTCATTGCAGCGAAAGGATTATGGCCGATATCCTACGAAACACGAGATCGAGTATGCTACACATTTTGGATATCGGCGTTTGAGCGAGTATATACAAGATCATCCTGATGCCTTTGTGAGTATTTTTAAATTTTATATAATTATTTTGTTGTTATGAACGTTTTAATTATTTTATTGATTTATGTTTGTTATATGTAATACAGGAGTATTATGGGGAGACAAATATGGATGAGGTGGAGAGACAGACACAGGAGGGACGATCTCGATCGTCACAGGGTGATCATGAGGATGAGGATGAGGAAGATCCATCTGATCATGATATTGCTGATGATGATGATGATCATGATGACGATGATTAGGATTTTAGACGTTGATTATGACATTGGATTATGTATTTACATTGATATATACATATATTTATCTATATATTTTTCATTTCAGTCATGTTTTGAATTGTGTGTATGGTATTAAGTAATGAAGAGTTTTGTTCTATTGATTTTTATTATTGTTTATATTAAGCATGTGTTTTAATACTTTAATTATATAATTCATTCATATGTGTGTACCTAAGTGTATATATGTGTGTGTATATGTATGTATGTGCATGTGTATGTGTGTGTATATGTATGTATGTGCATGTGTATGTGTGTGTATATGTATGTATGTGCATGTGCATGTATAAGTGCATATGTGTGTATGAGTATGTGCATGTGCATGTGTATGTGTGTATATGTATATGCATGTATATGTATAACTCTATGTGTATGTGTGTGTATGTGCATGTATATGTGTATATGTGCATGTGTATGTGTGCGTATATGTATGTATATGCATGTGCATGTATAAGTGTATATGTATGTATCAATATGTGCATGTTCTTGTGTATGTGTGTGTATATGTATAACTCTATGTGTATGTGTGTGTATGTGCATGTATATGTGTATATGTAGGTATATGCATGTGTGTGTGCTTCTTCGTCATGTATAAGTGTATGAGTGCATATCAATAAGTGTGAGTATGGTATGTAATGAAAATAACACAATTCAAATGATCTACAAATAATAGAAATTGTACTTACAATTGTGATCCATAGTTTTTGCTTGGTTAGCTTCTTGAATAACCTGCAATAAAAAGAGAGAAGAGAAAGAGAGAAGAGAGAGAGAGAGAGAGAGAGAGAGAGAGAGATCTAGAGATAGAGAGAGAGATCTAGAGAGAGACAGAGAGATCTAGAGGGAGAGAGATATCTAGAGAGAGAGAGTGAGATCTAGAGAGAGATCTAGAGAGAGAGAGAGAGAAAATTCAAAGAGACAAAGATGTAGAAAGAGAGAAACAAAGACAGAGGGAGACAATAACAGAGAGCTTAAGCAAAACAACAATTCTGCATATACTTGCTTCAGCTCGTAAGCGCAGCGCAATTGCGAACGTTGGAGAGCTCTTCGATCGGATGCGTGAAAATGCCGATTGCAGAGCCTCCAACGTTTTAATTTTTGTCCGTCAATAGATCGTCGTATAAGCGATGCAACGCGTCGTCGTATAAGCGATGCAATAGACCGTCGCTTATGCGACGCTAAAAAGTGTCGCTTATGCGACGCTAAAGAGCGTCGCTTAAGCGACGCCTTTAACAAGCGTCGTTTATGCGACGTTACGCATATACCGTCGCAAATACCGTCGTTTTTTGCGTCGTATAATCGACGGTCCGTGCTCGACGGTATTTCCGACGCAAGTTGCAATTTTATAGCGACGAAATTCTGTCGCGTTAACCGTCGCTACACGCCCGTATTCCTTGTAGTGAAGTGGTACTGTTTTCCGTATACTCCATGACCTTGTTCACATTGTTGAAGATGTTATAATGAGTGATACTTGTCAATGGATTGCTATTAAATGCAAGTTTTCTTTGAATTACACCATTGTTACTGTTATGTTGACAACAATGCTTATGAAATATGTATGTGTTGGTATGAATTATGTTATGCTGACAACAATGCTTATGAAATATGTATGTGTTGGTATGAGCTTTCTTTGAATTATGTTATGCTGACAACAATGCTTATGAAATATGTATGTGTTGGTATGAGCTTTCTTCGTTGTCTAGTGAAGTTATTCTGATTGGAGATTTCAATATGGTTCTTGACTCTAGTGACAGAAATGGTAACTCTAACAATGTGTTGCAAGGTACAGAAAAAAGCTACTGCTTTAACGTGACTGCCTCTCTTAATCTCATTAATTGCTCTCCCCTGACTAGTCATACTTGGTATAATAGAATTGCTATTAATCCCTTGTCTACTAGACTTGACAGATGGTACATGTGTGTTAATAGATACCAAGAGCTGCGGAATCACTCCTTTGTTAAAGATGGGTCTCTCCATCTATCTGACCATTCCCCCCCTTATTTTGAAGCTTTATAGAAATGTTCCCAATTTCAGGGCAGGATGGCCTCATATAGATACCTCATTGTCTAAGCTTCCCATCATTAGGGATCAGATCAAGATTATTTTTTCAAGTATTTTTATGGTTGAAATTTGAATCCTTTTTTGGCTTGGCATGAGATACTCAAAAACTCCTCACCATGTATAAACAAAAAGTGAAAGATATCAGAAAGAAAAGATACTTAAAGAGATAGATCTCATTGAACATACTGACTTGGACCCTTACTATAAAAATCAACAGATTCATGAGCTCGAGAATACATGAAGATTTGAATATTATCTCCTGGATAGTGGTGCCCTTGCTTCCTCAAGAGAATTTTGGGCTATAAAGTGGATAAACCCAATAAGCACATGTTTGATCTCATGAAGAAAAAGAAGGCTAGGGATTTTGTTCCCTTACTTAAAAAGAGTTCATGATACTATGCTATTTCTATCAAGGAGAATTTACAGGAGGTTGTGAGCTTCTTTACCAATGTTTTCTCTATGCCTCTCAAGAGGGGAAGGACATTCAGAGAGCCAAAGCCTTTATTGCCTTAAAGAGAAGAAAAATTATCTCTCAAGCCCTGGCTTCTATCCTGGACCTGCCCCTCTCTACCGATGAGGTTAGAAAAACCATTTGTAAATTGAAACCCTATAAAACTCTTGGTTTTGATGGCAAATCTTTCAGAAATTGGTTGATTTTTTAGTGCCCATTGTTCCCTTGGTGTGGAAAGAATCCACTAGGAGGGGGAGTATTTCAACCTTTATCAATACTAGAGTTATTAAGTTGATCCACAAAAAAGGTCCGAACGATGATCTTAACAACTAGAGACCTATCTCCTCTTTGACTTCTTTATATAAAATTTTTGCTTCAACTCTTTCGAGAAGACTCAGCCCCATCATGGACAATATTATCCTCCCAGAACCAAAAGGTTTCATTAAAGGAACTTTCATCTTCGATGCTATTATTTTTGTTTGGGAAGGGCTTGATTTTGCTAACGACCAGAACATTGATCTTTTCTTCTTCAAAGTTGATTTTGATAAAGCTTATGACAGGATCGATTGGGATCTCATTCTTCAATCCTTGCATGATGTTGGTATGGTAAAAGATTTATTAAATTCACTAGCCTTTGACTAGAAGAAAACCGTCAATTTTAAGCCTTGGTCACAACTATCGCATGGCAAGGTAAACAGTGACACATCAACCACAAGATACAACTTTCCATGATAACATGTCCCTTGCATGTTACTGGTGGGAGTTGAACCCTCGCCCGGCTTCAAAAAGCTAAAGGCCAATCACCCAACCAAGCGGCCTAGGACATTTTTTGTGTTCTTGTTCAACTTAGAGTGTCCGAGTGTGTGAAGTCAGCTTCAATGTATTATTTGTCCGATAACCAGTCAGATTCTGTGGGCTTTAAAAGTTCTAGCTATTTTGTCGGGATTCGGAAGTCTCTACCGCAGGCTGCAGCCTACAGGCTGGCCAGTGGCAGCTACTAGCTGAGCATCAGAACTTCGCAAAAGGCTTCGATCTCTCTATATTTCCGCGATTACTTGAATTTCCAACACAACTTCTACACATCAGGATTTCGCAGTCTTTTTTTTTTTTAAAAATGGAGGTTCGGCCGAGGCCTACTCCCCCGGACTTTAACTTTGAAATTGCAACTGTACAAGGAAGGGCATAGTACCCATGGGACCCCCCTTATCCCACAAGAACAGGGGTTAGACTCAGACCGGGAAGGACTTACAATGCCCGAAGGCTCAGGTTTCCACGCCCGAAGGCCCAGGTTTACACACCCGAAGGCTCAGATGTCCCGCAGCACAGGGGGGTTGAACCCACACCCCCGCCTCAAGAGGCGAGGGATTCAACCACTAAACCAGGCGTCTGGGACAGATTTCGCAGTCTTCATTCGGTGAGATATGAGGTAATTTAATTATAAGATATCTGCCGTTCGCGAAAATAAAAAATCTACTGTGTCAGCCAGCATGTAACAGAATCTATGGGCTATCTACCTATGCTGAGTCACGACTCACGAAGCGTAACTGGTTTCTTGACCTGGTATCTGCAGGCTATCATCTTGTGCTCGTTTCTGCTTTTAATTGGAAGTGTCTAGCACAGGCGTAGCTGCGCATCAGAAGTTCAGAACGCAAGAGTCTTCGCGAATCGCTTCCTGAATACTTTTACCATTGCTTGAATTTTTCCACTACAAGCTTTAACTGCGGATCAGAACTTATCACAGTCTTCGCTCGCTGGGTATGAAGTAATTTCAATCTCAGATCTCTGCAACTGATGGAAACAAAAATAAAATATTCCTCTGTCGTCCGGCATGCAAGAGAGGTACTACCTACAAGGTAATCGATCTATATAATACGGAGGTAATACGTTTTGGGTCTCTGATGTGTTTATTTATTTAGATGCATAATCGTTATTCGTAATAAGCGTTGTGCTTCTGAATGGATAGAAATGATCAAGCCACACAGTGAATCCCAGATTGCAAAGCATATAGTGTCTTGTTTCTGTTGACAGCAGCGGAAAATTTGAAATCAAGGAAAGGAAGAAAACCGTATGGATTCATAGGGCGGGTGAGGGGTACCCAATGAAAGTTT
Source organism: Ceratopteris richardii (assembly GCA_020310875.1). NCBI lineage: Eukaryota > Viridiplantae > Streptophyta > Polypodiopsida > Polypodiales > Pteridaceae > Ceratopteris > Ceratopteris richardii. The sequence continues at coordinate 60,762,021 of CM035413.1, forward strand.
TTAGCTTTGGTGGTCTATTCTCAATCACATTGAAAATCAACTTCACTGAAGTTTTCACGCGTATTTACTATCTGATAGACAGTGCTTACAGTTTGTATGCTCTATCCTCAATCAATTCAAGCTTTCTTTACTTTCTGACCTGTGTATAGTATCTGTTGCGATTCTGGCTATGGGGAAATTTAGTGTTGAGTTCAACACACTGCAAAGAGTTAAGTAAGAGCTTGAAACTGAAGCTAACAAATATATGGGTCTTGGTTACGGTGATGTATCTTTCCTAACCGCAGATTACGGAATCGCTCTTCGAAATAGGAAGTCCATCTCTTTCGCGGGTAGTTGGCCATTCCATGCACGACCTTCTGTTTCGACTTTTTATCAAACCCCCAATGGACCTGAAGATAGAAAATCAGCCAGGAGTTCCAGCATCAGAAAAAATTGCTAACCCTCCTCAAAAGCTTCTAAAAGATCTCTAAGCCTAAGATTTGGCAGTGAGTACCCTTCTGCGTGAATAAAGACATGATCATCATCTTTGTGAGGATTCAAGGAGGAAAGTCCAATGCGAAATCAAAGTTTAAGATTTGGCAGTGACTAATCTACGTGAATAAAGCGTGATTATCGTGTTTGTGAGGATTCAAAGACGGAGTCCAATGAGAAATTTAGAGGCTCAAGAAAGAATATCGAAATCTCTGCCATTCATGGAAACCAAGAAAAGATTTATATGTGAGCTATCATGTAACAGAGGTATTACGATCAAGAAGATTGATGTGTGTATTATAGAGGTAACACGTATTACGAGATTGATGTCATCATCTATTACACCTGTAGTCCTATTCACAGTTTTGTTTTTAATCTGATAAAATTAAACACAATCAAGCAGGCCGATAGGCCCAGCACTGAAAAGGTTAGAATTTTCGTGATTTCTTGCCAATCAAACTGATTTTCAATTTCAGTAAAATTATGAAGCGTCTAGAATATCTAATGGGAAAGTATGATCCTTTCTCCATTAGTTTATTCTTTTGTTTCAGTTTGATGCATCTGTAATATCTTTTCAGACTCTGATTTTGTGGAAATTCAGTGTTGATTTCAGGTATTACGGCGATCTTTTGTAAATCAGTTAGCTTATATATCTGTAACACATTCTAAAGAGGTGAATAAGAGCTTGAAACTCAAGCTCACAAACGTTTCTATCCCATTAACTAATAGTCTCAATTATGCTGACGTATCTTCTAACAGCAGAGTAATAGATCGCTCTTCTGAACAGGAAGCTTATCACATTACCGGGTAGCTAGCCATATACGACCACCCCTCTGACTTTTGATGTCAAAGGACCCGAAAGATATTAAAGAAGCCAGCAGTTTCAGCTTCACAAAGAATTTGATGAGCGTCATGTAGAATAACTTCTCTCACAAAGCCTCTTAAAGAACTCAGAAGCTAACATTTGGCAGTACGTATTCTGCGCGACCGAGGCGAAAGTCATCGGGCTCTCGACGAATTCGAAGAAGAAAGCTAGGCAGAAGTTAAGAGGTCCGTAGAAGAATAACATGACTCAAGAATACGATGTTTTCATCTGTCATAGGGGTGAAACAAAGCGCAACTTTGTGAGCGTTTTAGGCGGCATGTTGAGGTCCAAGGGCATAACGTGCTTTGTCGATTACCGGATGCCTATAGGGAACGACGTAAAACTTGAGATCAAAGGTGCCATAGAGAAATCGAAGGTGTTCATTGTAGTTTTAAGCCCACATTTTGCACAATCTAAGTGGTGTCTGGACGAGATCGGTGACATCATGGAGATACAAGATCGGATGGGCACATCTCGCAAAGTCATACCTGTTTTCTATGACGTGGAAAGCGAGATGGTTCGGCAGCAGGAAAAGGGTACATCATACGACCTAACCAAAGTAAAGAGGAGCGATGCTAAGAAAATCGGAAGGTGGGGTAAGGCTCTAAAAGATGTCTGCGAGCTCGACAGATTCGACTACAACAGCTCTAGCATGTAAGTATTCTTTCATCAGCACGGCTCTTGAAAATTTATGGTATCTTACCATGACAAAGTCAGATTACGCTTTGCCTTTTCTTTCCAAAAGGGACTTATATGTAATGTCGTAAACTCATTACAGGTTGCAATGGGAAAAATCAGAGGAAATTGTGGCGAAAGTCGAAGATTTTCTCATTTCACATCGTATCATTCCTGGTCTAGGCACGAAGATGCCGATCTGCAGGGAATGCGTAAATTATGATGTGTTCATTTGCCATTGGCACAAAGATACACAGCGCAACGTTGTAAGCGTCCTTCGCGGCATGCTCCTATGCAAGAGCATCACTCCCTTTGTAGGTGGTTACGGGAAGGACGATGTGGGAAGTGCATTAGACTCTGATATTATCCAGGCGATAAAAAATTCCAGAGTGCACGTCATTTTTCTGAGCCCAAAGTTTGTATGCTCCAAACGGTGTCTGGAAGAGGTTTTCCACATCATGGAGATACAACGAACGTCCGATGCATCCCACAAGCCCACTGTTGTACCTATTTTCTACGACACGGAACCCTCTACAGTTCGGTACCAGATAGAAGGTAACGCTTACTACTTAGACGAAGCGCAAAAAAGCAGTACTGCTGACGAACGGGAACGGTGGGCTAGTGCCCTTCACGACCTCTCTCTTTTGCATGGGGTCGAATACGACCCCTGCTCAGAATATACGTAGGTCGATTTTCTTCGTTAATACTACTATAAAAAGTTTTTTCCAACGAGGGTTACTTCTTTAGCATGAAAATATTTATCTTTCTTTACACTCCATGCAGGTTCCAATGGGAGAAACTATACGACGTTGTGAAAATAGTGGAAGCATCTGCAAAGAAGAATACTCCGTGGAACTTTAGGTCAAAACACGAAGCCTTGTATGTGAAGAAAATAGATGAGGTTTTCAAGGAGTTGGAACAACAGGAGAAGCGTGAGCATGTTTTTCTCGTTGGTGTTTATGGCCGGGAAACATCTGAATTCTCTGATCTGATGGTACAAAGATTACGTTCGAACTTTTCTGGGGTTTGCAAGTTGAATAATATAATGGAGAAAGCCTGCCAGCCAAACGGCATCTCGAAGATTGTTCAGCAAATGCTCTCAGACCTAATCCATCCGAGCAAATCGAGTGATCTCATCCAGCCGAGCACATCGAATGATGTAAAAAGATGTCAGCTGCGATTGGAAAATGAGAGCTGTTTGGTAGTCCTTGATGACTTAGGAAACGACATAGACAAGATAAAGACGCTGCTTGAAGACTTGAAGAGCATACTAGGAAACAATAGTCTTGTGGTTGTTGCAAGTCAATTTCAGCACACTCTACAGGAGCTGAATGTGCATAAATTTATAAGTTTGTCGAGCCTGGAGAGTAAACGGGATTTCCTTAATATATGTTACACCGAAAGGGACGGCATACATGAGGCTTTCTTGAGTCACTTGAGTGAAACATTTGATATGCATGGATTGGATGTGCGTTTACTGAACGAAGACAAACTAATGGGTGACAGTACATGTCTTCAAGATGCAAAGGTGATACTTTGCGTTATTTCAAAGAGTTTCAGACTTGGCGAGTTCAAGAGAATGTGCACAAATGCAGCCATTCCTTCCAAGATAGTATATGTATCATATGGGTCATATCCCACCGATGAGAGCATACCGAAGCCGTTCTTCAAAATGAAAGTAGATTCCGAAAAAGAAAAGTAAGTATATTTTATACAAAATTGTTCCTTTCCTTTTTAAAACATGTACCTGTTTTTTATGATGAGATTTTTTTTCTGAAGGCGAGCATGTGTTTTTCCCATTAATTTTGAGAGAGAACGAAATTTGCAGGTTTAACATACCTCAATTCAAGCGTATGGTGAATGAAGTTGTGCAGGCCTTGAATGAAAGACGTGAAGAGATCATGGGGGCCATAGATTTCCCCGTTGGCCTCGCACATCGTTCTTATCATATTGAGCGTTCTATACGGGATTGTGTGTTAGGCAGCGAGAATTCAGTACAATGTTTTGGGCTAGTGGGAATGGGAGGTATTGGCAAGACTACAATTGCGACGTCAATTTTTAATAAAATCCATAGTCAATTTGAGAGCTCATTCTTTAGTTTGAACACAAAAGCAGAGGTGAAGGCTAAGGGCTCGGTTGATATGCAGAAAAAAATTATTGCCAAATTGTTGAAGAGTAGAAGTGATGATGCGAAAATCGATAATGAAGAGCAAGGGAAAGTGGTTTTATCATCTAAGGTAAAGCACATCAATGCACTAATCGTCTTCGATGATGTGGATGATGATCGACATCTAAAAGCCTTCTGTGAGCCACTTCAGTCGTCCTTAGCTCCAAAAAGTGTCATCATAGTCACCACTCGTGATCGCAGTATTGTAGAGTCGGCAACATCAACGATGATCTTTGACATCAAAGGACTGGATGAAGAGATGTCGAAGCGGTTGTTTTATTGGCATGCCTTTAGGGAACCAAAACCACCTGCAGACCTCGAGAATATCTCACAAAGTGTCATTAAAGCGTGTCAAGGGCTTCCATTGTCCCTGAAAATTATAGGTTCCCATCTCCATGGTAAGTCTGACAGAGAATATTGGGAAGACAGCTTGAAACTCCTTCAGAAAGGAAAGGAAGATATCTTCGATGTGCTGAGAATCAGTTTTGACGGGCTTGGTACAGATGAGAAAGAGGCTTTTCTAGACATATGTTGTTTTTTAATACATGAGGACGTAGAGTTGACCTGTATGATTCTGGAAGCTTGCTATAGTGTGGGTAAGACACACCTAAATACGTTGAAGAATAAATGTTTAATCACCACTTATGTTGATGAGGATGATGGAAGAAGATCACGAATAGGAATGCACGATCAACTTCGTGATATGGGGAGACACATCATCCTTCAAAAGAAGCGAAAGCGAAGATACCGCGCATGGGATGAAGAAACTGCCAACGAAATCCTTCAGGTAAGGCGATATATGTGCTATCTCTGAAAGTGTGTGTGCAATATGTGCAAAGTAAGTGATTTGTGGCGAACCGCGAACCATAACTTCGATGGAACGGTGTGAAAAAAGGAGAAGAAGGCCCGGTCGTCATTGCGTGGCCTTTCGGTAGGGAGCCACATTCCTTTTCCCGAAGAAGCTTCCGGTTGCAGATCCCTTCGTGAGTTAAGGATTCTTGTGGTGAAACACGACTACTTGCGTGACAGGACACACAACCACGCGTAAGTGCATGAAGTTATTTGAGTGTTGCAACTTAATCTTCTTCCTCGCTTGCATTGTCAAATGTTTTGACTTTTGTGGATCAGAGAACGGGGAAGGCTTCGTCCACAAGATATATTTCGCACTGTGCGTTGTCGAAAATTAAGGTGAAACCATAAATGTCGTAGATTTTGGGATGTTGTAGGGTGAAGTCAAGTCGCCCTCCACAGAGTCCACTCATTTCTGTTTTGAATAATTAGGTGGTTACGATGGGAGGGAGCGCCATTCGAAGAGCTACCTCAGGGACTCTGCTCCACAAAGATTCAAGTTCTAGAATTACCATATAGCAAGATAAGCGAAGTGCCGAGTAAGCAACAGAAACTTTTCTTTCTCTATAAGAAACTAAATTCGAAAAATAAATGACCTCCACAAGCTCCTCAATCTTCCTCCTCTCCTCTCATGATAATAACTTTTGTGCTAGGAAAAGCCATCTTGTTTTGTGAGACTTTGTGTGACCTTTCAAGTCATACATCTTTCTTGCTTATAACATTCGAGTTTTCGCGGGTGCGAATGCATAAAACTTCTCGCAAAGAGGATGATGAGTAAGTAACTCAAGACTTGGCTTTCTAACGAAGAACTTAAATTCGAAAACTTAAAGACGTCAACAGTGACCTCAGTCCTTCTCATCTCTCTCAAGAATCTTTCGGATTTCTCTCCTCCATTTTCCTTCAATGTTGAACTCAAATACCCATTCTGAGACTTCACTTTGGAGAGCCCCCGTTCATTGTGTCATGGGGGACATAAAGCATTTCGCCTCACTTGCGCTCAACTATTTGTGGCTTTCCAAGATATCCTAAACATGAAGATATTAGAGATTCTTTTATTTTTCGTCTTTCTCTAGTGACGGTCCTTAATTACATCGCATAAAGAAAATTTTATCATAATCTAGAAATCCTACGAACTAGAATGGACGATGAAATTGTTCGGCATAGTCATGTCACGCCATACAAATTGAATCGTTCATTTCAAAGGCTTTTAAATCTTACGATTAAAACAATGATAAACACATGAGATGCAAAATAAGTTATTAAACATCACTAACATCTTTGCATGTTTACATTTCAAACCATACAAAGTGATAACTTGTAAGAGTTAGTGCAACTACAAGTAACCATAGGAATAAGATATACCATTATAGACATCATAGAAAACATTAATCAATAATAAAATATCAATACACTTCAATTTTAACAACAATGAATGTACCTCATAGTGTATTCTCAAGGTGGAAGGAGACTAGTATGTTTCGCATCATAGTTCATGGATTTTATCATAATTTGCACATAAAATGTTTGATATTTTTTATTATTTGGGCATATTGTGGACTGGAAGCTTCAATACTTGGTTTATTCTTCAGCATTATTGTTGCGATATCAAGCTCAACATGTGATGATCCAAGAGGACACGAATTGTTTCTTCATTTCTCTGACATGTCTAGTGGTCATGATGATATATGTAAGGGATATTGTAGTGAGCTACACGAAGTACATGGAAGGAGCGAATGAAAATGCTCTATAATTACTAGAAGGAATCAGACTACGGATCAGATAATAGCATATGAAGAGTAGAATTAAGGAGCACGAAGGGTAATGTATTGGCTATCTGATAGCATGGATCAGATAAGAGCATATGAAGAGTGGAATTAAGGACCACGAAAGGTAATGTATTGGCTATTGGATAGCATATACGATAGCATGATTGGGCACATATAAGATGACAAAGCTCTGAAAGAGGGTTGGAAGATTTTGATCACATTATATAAGAACAATACAAAGGCACGAAAATTGCAACTTGAGAATGAGTTGTATACATTAGAGAAAAAGAGCATATTTGTTAGTGACTACACCCTCTGAATGAAAAGCATATGTGAGTCACTTCCATCTATTGGTGTCAATGTAGATGATGATGATACGGTGGAAATGTGCCTTTGTGGTTTAGGAATTGCATTCAAGTAGTTGAGAGCTTCTACTCATACTAGAAAAAAATATTATAATTTTTGTTGATTTGGTATCCATGCTCATAATTGAAGAAAAGAACCTTAGTGAGGAGTCAAACTCCTAAGGAAAAGCTAGTTTGAAGGAGGTATTCTACTCTAGCAGAGGAAGAGGTAGAGGTAGTGGCTTCTAAAGTGGAGGAGAAAACAATAACCAAGAAAAAGATCAACAACAAAATCACGTCGGAGGTAGAGGATAGTTTCAAGGTAAGGGGAGTCAAAGGGGCCATAAAAAGTTTTTAAACAAATGATTCAGGTAATGATAGTAAAGGATGTTGGAATTATGGTACACTTGGTAACTTTGAACGTGATTGCCAATTGAAGAATCAAATTAAGAGAAGGCAACAAATCAACTATGCATGAACAAGTTGAAATGATTAAAGAAAAGTTGTTCATCATCCAACATCACATCATGAATACAATGTCTGCTTATGTTTCAAAATCAAATGGTAATATCTGGTATGTTGATTCAAGGGCTCCAACCCATATGACTAGTGATGCAAATTGGTTTAGTAGTTTATAGAAATTGCCAGTTCTTGGATTTGTTGAGACACATGATGACACATTATATCCTATCGAGCATATAGGAAACATAACACTATCCATGGAGGAGGGAAAGGTAAAACATCTTACTAATGTACTTCATGTTTCAAATGTAACAAAGAATCTAGTTTCTATTGGACAAATGTTTGATCACAGACTTCAAGTTAGGTTCAACGTTGATGGGTGATATGTAGAAGAATACAAATAGAATGGAAGATTGATCCCAAAAGGAAACAAAGTGGGTAGGATGTTCACCTTAAATGTGAAAATTCATTAAATGAATGCAACCATGGTTTGAAAAGGTATAGGTGTTATTTTTGATATAATGATTTTGCAAAAGCAGATTCGACATGAAAATTTACAAAGGCTAAAGTTGATGCACTGAAGGGAACTTGTCAATGGACTACCAAATTTCAACGGTACAAAGATGCAGAAGGTATGTGAAGCCGCTCAATTTGGAAAATAGACAAGAGCACCATTTCCACATGATATGAATTTTAGTGAGAATGTGTTAGAAATGGTAATAGAAATGTTTTGGATATTGCAAAGACAACATCTATGGGAGGTTGTAGGTTTTATGTTACTTTCACTGATGAACATACACAAAAATTATGGGTATACTTCATGAAAGAGAAGAGTGAGGTGTCTACTCACTTTGAGAATTTTAAGGCTATGGTGGAAACGCAAAGAGGGAAATTATTCAAACATTGAGATCTGATGGAGGAGGTGAATACATGTCAAATGACTTCAGTAACTTTCTAAAATATCATGGAATTTGATGATAGTATTCATGAAGATATATACCACAATAAAATGGCATTGCTAAATGCAAAAATAGACATATTGCAAAAATAGCAAGATCCTTGATGGCTGAAAAAATATTCCTCATTGTTGTTGGACAAAAGTTGTGCATATTGATATGTAGATCCTTAATAGAACCTCGACCCTAGTTGTACATCAAGTTACACTTGAAGAGAGGTTTATAGGTAAAAAGCCAAACTTATCATATATGAAAGTATTTGGTTGTATTGCATATGTGCATGTTGCAGATAAGCTAAGAATGAAACTTGGTAGAAAAGAAGAAAAAATACATCTTCATGAGAGAGATAGAGAGATAGATAGATGGATCGATAGATAGATAGATAGATAGATAGATAGATAGATAGATAGATAGATATATATATAGATAGATAGATAGATAGATAGATATGTTGGTGCAATTCAAGCCTTCACACTTGGCTTGGAACCTTGGAAATTTGGTGTTGAAACCTTGGAAGCTTAATTCACTTGAAGAAAGGACCATGTGAACTTATGCTTATAAGTTCTTACTTCTTTACCCCTTGTAAAAGTCTGAATGACTTGGCATGTAAATGATCACACCTACTAGATTGGATTCGTGGAAATCAGAATGCATAAGTGGAGAGAATATCTCCCCACTTTTAGATGAGTGATTATAGGGAGCCTTAGATTTGAATTTGAAATTCAAACTTACTTCCTACACATATAAAACTCAAGAAAAAACTCGCGGGGTGTGAGTCACCATTCCCGAGGCTAATTTCATCTATCATTGAGTGTGTGAGCTCTACTCCATAGCCTACACCTCTGAGTACCATTTGGCAATGTTTATCATGTCAATGGGAATGTACATCAATGTGAATTAATACATATCTTTACATTCATCATCTCTGTTATTCTCTGAGTGTACTACTTCACGTCTGTCAACTTCCAAGAGGCATATCTCAGTGCCTACTGAACCAAATCAAGTGATTCAAAGCTTGTTAGAACCAGCTCCAAGCATAATAGATGCCTACAAAATTTGAAGGTCATTGGATCAGCCATCTCGGAGAAATCTTGCTCGAAGTGGTCTCTGGTATTTTTCTGCAGAGTTCCTAAAAAGTCGGGAGTGACCATAAACTTGCTAAAGTTATTTCTCTGTGCATAGTTTATCAATTTGAGTCATTCCACTTGCAAATGGTAGCTTGTTAAGCTAATTGAATAAATCTAGGAGGAATTGTTCCAATTGTAAGTGTGCTGGTCATACTGAGTGAAAGACTGAGCAAGTATCAAGACAAAAATAGAAAGTTTTTGAGCTTTGTGATTTACAAACTTATTTGTTTTGATCAAGTCATTACTCAAACTTTTTCCAAAGTACATATAGCATATTTTGGGATCATTTGGAAGCTCAAGGAGTCCACTAATCATATCTGGAGTCACTGAGGGTTGGTGCAAAGCAAGATTAGCAGCATCTACTCAATCTTCTGAGTGCATCCAACCATTTCTCCCAACAGTGGTATCAGAGCAAACAAGGTAACATGGGAGATGGTTTTACTTCATTCATTGACAAATTGGACAGGAACAATTACCAAGCTTGGTCTCTGAGGATGAAGACCTATCTACAAGGAAGAAGCTTATTTGGATTCATATCAGGAGATGAGGAATTGCCCTCATTCAAAGCTAGAGGACTACCCACCAAGGATGAACAAGAGAGGCTCAACACATGGTGTGCAAAAGATGCTTTGGCAAGGTCTTATCTTCTTAACTCTATATATGATTTCCTTTTACCTCACATCAGGAGTTGTAAGACTTCCCAAGAGACTTGGGAAACCTTGTCATCATATTTTTCTTCTAACACAAGGGCCAGGAAGAATCAATTGTGGATTGAATTCACAACCCTTAGGAAGCAACCAAAGCAATCAGTCTCAGAATTTGTGACAAACATCAAGGATGTGGCAGACCAATTAGCAAGCATTGGAGAGGAGATTGAAGAGGAACAAATAGTAAGGCAAGTAACTTATGGACTAAAGGCAGATGATAAGTGGGAGAGCTTCACCACTGCAACGGATCTCTACATGGACATGCATACCCCAGATCTCACAACTCTCATGGGCCAACTATTCACACATGAAGCAAAGTTTACAAAGGCTGGAGATCAATCAAAATGTAATAACCCCTCTGCTCTATATACTGATAAGAAAGTTAAGGATAAAGGTAAAGGGAAGATGCAAGAGGAAGAAGGCTCTACCTCCCAAGCTAATTATGCAGGGAGAGGTAGATCATCAAGAGGCAGGGGCAGAGGAGGTAAGCAAGGTAGGGGGAGACCCTACAACTCATCACCATGCAACATTTGTGGATTGTCTAACCATACCACAGATGAGTGCTACAGAAATTATAAGAATCAGAGAGGAAGAGGCTATCAAAGAGGTGGATACTCTCAAGGCAGAGGTAGATTCAACCAACACCAAGGCTACAATGGATACAACAATCAGTACAACAACAATTACAACCACAACCACAATGGTAACTACCAAGGTGGATTCAGAAATAGAAGGGATTACAACAACTACACAGAGGAGCAAGATGACTCCCTATTGATCATGAATATGACCTCCAAGGCAGGTACAAATGATGATCATTTATTTTATATTGATTCAGGGTGTTCTAACCATGTAGCTGGTAATGTGGCACTACTCTCTGATTTGGAAGAACCCAAGGGCAAACATCAGGTACAGACAGGTGATGATACTAAACATTCTGTTGTAAAGATTGGAAATGTGAAAACTTGTGATGGGAATCAGAATCTATTGAGCATGGTACTTTATGTACCAACCATTACCAAGAACCTAATGAGTGTTGGTCAGATTGTGGAGAAAGGTTTGCAGGTCAGGTTCACTCAACATGGAGCATATGTGGAGGACCCAAGACATGGATTCAGAAGGATAGCCAAGGGAGAAAAATCAGGTACATTGTTTACTTTTGAGCTAGAAGACACCAAGAACATTGCTTTATACAATTACAAGGATCAAACACTTTCAGAGTTAGAAATATGGCACAAGAGGTTAGGTCACATAGGTGAAAGAACCCTAAAGCAAATGTGCAGGGATCAATGTGTGCTTGGGATACCTAATGTATCCAAGCAACATATGATTTACAAGTGTAGTGCTTGTCATTTTGGTAAGTCTCACAGGTTGCCCTACTCAAGGAAAGGTTTCATGCATGAAGACTACCTAGACTTGGTACACACAGATGTTTGGGGACCTAGCAAGGATCCCTCCATTTTAGGATCAAGGTACTATGTGTCCTTCATTGATGATTATAGCAGATGGACTGTCTTATACTTTATGAAACATAAAGATGAAGTGTTTAATTGTTTCAAGAGGTATCTTGCACTTGTTGAAAACCAAACACGAAGAAACTTGAAGAGGCTAAGGTCAGATGGAGGAGCAGAATACTTCTCCAATGAGTTTGAAGATTTCTTGTAGGAAAGAGGCATCAAGAGGGAGATAACTACAAGGTACTCACCTGAACAAAATGGGGTAGCTGAAAGAAGGAATAGACTCATTGTAGAAACAGCTAGGTCTATGCTTAATGAGAAGAAGTTGCCAAATTATCTTTGGGCAGAGAGTGTATCTACTGCCACCTATCTTATTAACAGGTTGCCATCAAAGACACTTAATGGAATGACACCTTATGAAGCTTGGCATGGTAAGAGACCATCATTGGATCATTGTAAAATTTTTGGTTGTGTAGCATATGTGCATATTCCCTCACAGGTAAGGGGAAAGCTAGACCCTAAAGCTGAAAAATGTATCTTCATTGGTTATGATTTGAACCAAAAAGGGTACAGATTCTACAACCCAACAAACAAAGGCTTCAAGGTAAGCAGAGATGTCATCTTTGATGAGAATGACTCATGGTATGAGAATGAATGCAGGAAGGTTAGTCTACCTTATGATTTGCAAGAGGAGTTTCCAAAGGTAATCAAGGAAGAACCAAGCAAGGAAGAAGATCCAAGTTCAGAGGATGATGACACAATCAACCTTGAGGAATTCAAAGCATGGAAGTCCAAAGGAAAGATGAAGATGAAGCAGCTAGAGGATATTCCAGAATCCTCAAATCAGTCAATTAGGAGATCTCAGAGAGAAATTAAAAAACCAATCAGATTTGGGTATGACACATCTCTTGTAACTAATCATTCTGTATATCTTGCAAAGGATTTGTTGAATGAAGAACCAGGTACATATGAAGAGGCAATCACCAAACCAGAATGGAAAGGAGCTATGGATGAAGAAATAGAAGCTCTCAAGGAGAGTGACACATGGGACTTGGTACCCAAGAAGGACTCTATAAAGGTGATAGGATCCAGATGGATCTACAAACTAAAGAGAAACTCAGATGGAACAATCAACAGGTACAAAGCTAGGTTGGTAGCCAAGGGTTTTGCACAAACCCAAGGCATTGATTATGAGGAGACATTTTCTCCTGTGGCTAAAATGCCAACAATCAGAGTACTAGTGAGTATAGCTGCATCCAAGAATTGGAACATGTACCAATTAGATGTCAAGAATGCTTTCTTGAATGGATGGATATCTGAAGAAGTCTACATGTCACAACCACCTGGCTATGAAGATCCCAAGAAGGTAAATTATGTTTGTAAATTGAAGAAGGCTCTATATGGATTGAAGCAGGCACCTAGAGCATGGAATTACAGGTTGACAACATATCTCCAAGACCAAGGATTTGTGATGAGTAAAGCAGACACTTCTCTATTCATAAAGAGGAGTAGTACAGAGGTAATCTACTTGTGTGTTTATGTTGATGACATCATCATTACAGGCAATGATGTCAATGGTATTAGACACATCAAAGGGTAGATGATGAAGGAGTTCAAGATCAATGATCTTGGATTATTGAAATACTTTTTAGGTCTTGAGTTAGTCTACACTAATTCAGGTATATATATCACTCAAAAGAAGTATGTACAGGACATTGTGAAGAAGTTTAATTTGCAGGAAGCTAAAGTCTCAAGTACTCCAATGGAGGTCAACCTAAAGCTTAGTGCTCATGAAGGTGATGAAGTCCAAGACATTACAGGATACCAAAGTATGGTTGGCAGTTTGAATTATGCTACCTTGACTAGAATTGACATAGCACATGGAGTTAGTGTGCTAAGCCAATTCATGCACAAACCAAGGGTACCTCACCTAGAGGCAGCAAAGAAGATCTTGAAGTATCTAAAGGGAACTCAAAACCATGGTTTGTACTTTCCTTATACATCAGATATTGACATTAAAGTATATTCACATGCAGATTGGGCAGGATGCAAGGATGATAGGAGGAGCACATCAGGATACATATGTTTTGCAGGTGATAAACCTATTTCTTGGTCAGCCAAGAAACAACCTACACTAGCCTTGTCATCTACTGAAGCAGAGTATAGAGGGCTAGCCAATGCCACTCAAGAAGCTATCTGGTTGAAGCTTTTGTATACAGAATTAGGTCTATACACTAGACCTCCAATTATCTTTGGAGATAACACAAGCTCTCTTCACCTTGCAGCTAATCCAATATATCATGCTAGAACCAAACACATAGAGGTTCATTACCACTATGTGAGAGAAAAGTTTCTAAGCAAAGACATTCAATTGACTTATGTGTCCACTAATATGCAATGTGCAGATTTACTTACTAAAGCTTTGGATGGAAACAAGTTATGCAGATTCAAATCCATGATTGGATTGCAGGATGTGATTGAAGATTGAAGATGAAGACTTAAGCCAAAGTGTTTGGCTTGAGGGGGAGCTGTTGGTGCAATTCAAGCCTTCACACTTGGCTTGGAACCTTGGAAATTTGGTGTTGAAACCTTGGAAGCTTAATTCACTTGAAGAAAGGACCATGTGAACTTATGCTTATAAGTTCTTACTTCTTTACCCCTTGTAAAAGTCTGAATGACTTGGCATGTAAATGATCACACCTACTAGATTGGATTCGTGGAAATCAGAATGCATAAGTGGAGAGAATATCTCCCCACTTTTAGATGAGTGATTATAGGGAGCCTTAGATTTGAATTTGAAATTCAAACTTACTTCCTACACATATAAAACTCAAGAAAAAACTCGCGGGGTGTGAGTCACCATTCCCGAGGCTAATTTCATCTATCATTGAGTGTGTGAGATCTACTCCATAGCCTACACCTCTGAGTACCATTTGGCAATGTTTATCATGTCAATGGGAATGTACATCAATGTGAATTAATACATATCTTTACATTCATCATCTCTGTTATTCTCTGAGTGTACTACTTCAAGTCTGTTAACTTCCAAGAGGCATATCTCAGTGCCTACTGAACCAAATCAAGTGATTCAAAGCTTGTTAGAACCAGCTCCAAGCATACTACAGGGCTACAAAATTTGAAGGTCATTGGATCAGCCGTCTCGGAGAAATCTCGCTCGAAGTGGTCTCTGGTATTTTTCTGCAGAGTTCCTAAAAAGTCGGGAGTGACCATAAACTTGCTAAAGTTATTTCTCTGTGCATAGTTTATCAATTTGAGTCATTCCACTCGCAAATGGTAGCTTGTTAAGCTAATTGAATAACTCTAGGAGGAATTGTTCCAATTGTAAGTGTGCTGGTCATACTAAGTGAAAGACTCAGCAGGTATCAAGACAAAAATAGAAAGTTTTTGAGCTTTGTGATTTACAAACTTATCTGTTTTGATCAAGTCATTACTCAAACTTTTTCCAAAGTACATATAGCATATTTTGGTATCATTTGGAAGGTCAAGGAGTCCACTAATCATATCTGGAGCCACTGGGGGCTGGTGTAAAGCAGGATTAGCAGCATCTACTCAATCTTCTGAGTGCATCCAACCATTTCTCCCAACAGTGGTATCAGAGCAAACAAGGTAACATGGGAGATGGTTTTCCTTCATTCATTGATAGGAACAATTACCAAGCTTGGTCTCTGAGGATGAAGACCTATCTACAAGGAAGAAGCTTATTTGTATTCATATCAGGAGATGAGGAATTGCCCTCATTCAAAGCTAGAGGACTACCCACCAAGGATGAACAAGAGAGGCTCAACACATGGTGTGCAAAAGATGCTTTGGCAAGGTCTTATCTTCTTAACTCTATATCTGATTTCCTTTTACCTCACATCAGGAATTGTAAGACTTCCCAAGAGACTTGGGAAACCTTGTCATCATATTTTTCTTCTAACACAAGGGCCAGGAAGAATCAATTGTGGATTGAATTCACAACCCTTAGGAAGCAACCAAAGCAATCAGTCTCAGAATTTGTGACAAACATCAAGGATGTGGCAGACCAATTAGCAAGCATTGGAGAGGAGATTGAAGAGGAACAAATAGTAAGGCAAGTAACCAATGGACTAAAGGCAGATGATAAGTGGGAGAGCTTCACCACTGCAATGGATCTCTACATGGACATGCATACCCCAGATCTCACAACTCTCATGGGCCAACTATTCACACATGAAGCAAAGTTTACAAAGGCTGGAGATCAATCAAAAGGTAATAACCCCTCTGCTCTATATACTGATAAGAAAGTTAAGGATAAAGGTAAAGGGAAGATGCAAGAGGAAGAAGGCTCTACCTCCCAAGCTAATTATGCAGGGAGAGGTAGATCATCAAGAGGCAGGGGCAGAGGAGGTAAGCAAGGTAGGGGGAGACCCTACAACTCATCACCATGCAACATTTGTGGATTGTCTAACCATACCACAGATGAGTGCTACAGAAATTATAAGAATCAGAGAGGAAGAGGCTATCAAAGAGGTGGATACTCTCAAGGTAGAGGTAGATTCAACCAACACCAAGGCTACAATGGATACAACAATCAGTACAACAACAATTACAACCACAACCACAATGGTAACTACCAAGGTGGATTCAGAAATAGAAGGGATTACAACAACTACACAGAGGAGCAAGATGACTCCCTATTGATCATGAATATGACCTCCAAGGCAGGTACAAATGATGATCATTTATTTTATATTGATTCAGGGTGTTCTAACCATGTAGCTCGTAATGTGGCACTACTCTCTGATTTGGAAGAACCCAAGGGCAAACATCAGGTACATACAGGTGATGATACTAAACATTATGTTGTAAAGATTGGAAATGTGAAAACTTGTGATGGGAATCAGAATCTATTGAGCAGGGTACTTTATGTACCAACCATTACCAAGAACCTAATGAGTGTTGGTCAGATTGTGGAGAAAGGTTTGCAGGTCAGGTCCACTCAACATGGAGCATATGTGGAGGACCCAAGACATGGATTCAGAAGGATAGCCAAGGGAGAAAAATCAGGTAGATTGTTTACTTTTGAGCTAGAAGACACCGAGAACATTGCTTTATACAATTACAAGGATCAAACACTTTCAGGGTTAGAAATATGGCACAAGAGGTTAGGTCACATAGGTGAAAGAACCCTAAAGCAAATGTGTAGGGATCAATGTGTGCTTGGGATACCTAATGTATCCAAGCAACATATGATTTACAAGTGTAGTGCTTGTCAGTTTGGTAAGTCTCACAGGTTGCCCTACTCAAGGAAAGGTTTCATGCATGAAGACTACCTAGACTTGGTACACACAGATGTTTGGGGACCTAGCAAGGATCCCTCCATTTCAGGATCAAGGTACTATGTGTCCTTCATTGATGATTATAGCAGATGGACTGTCTTATACTTTATGAAACATAAAGATGAAGTGTTTAATTGTTTCAAGAGGTATCTTGCACTTGTTGAAAACCAAATAGGAAGAAACTTGAAGAGGCTAAGGTCAGATGGAGGAGGAGAATACTTCTCCAATGAGTTTGCAGATTTCTTGCAGGAAAGAGGCATCAAGAGGGAGATAACTACAAGGTACTCACCTGAACAAAATGGGATAGCTAAAAGAAGGAATAGACTCATTGTAGAAACAACTAGGTCTATGCTTAATGAGAAGAAGTTGCCAAATTATCTTTGGGCAGAGAGTGTATCTACTGCCACCTATCTTATTAACAGGTTGCCATCAAAGACACTTGATGGAATGACACCTTATGAAGCTTGGCATGGTAAGAGACCATCATTGGATCATTGTAAAATTTTTGGTTGTGTAGCATATGTGCATATTCCCTCACAGGTAAGGGGAAAGCTAGACCCTAAAGCTGAAAAATGTATCTTCATTGGTTATGATTTGAACCAAAAAGGGTACAGATTCTACAACCCAACAAACAAAGGCTTCAAGGTAAGCAGAGATGTCATCTTTGATGAGAATGACTCATGGTATGAGAATGAATGCAGGAAGGTTAGTCTACCTTATGATTTGCAAGAGGAGTTTCCAAAGCTAATCAAGGAGGAACCAAGCAAGGAAGAAGATCCAAGTTCAGAGGATGATGACACAATCAACCTTGAGGAATTCAAAGCATGGAAGTCCAAAGGAAAGATGAAGATGAAGCAGCTAGAGGATATTCCAGAATCCTCGAATCAGTCAATTAGGAGATCTTAGAGAGAAAGTAAAAAACCAATCAGATTTGGGTATGACACATCTCTTGTAACTAATCATTCTGTATATCTTGCAAAGGATTTGTTGAATGAAGAACCAGGTACATATGAAGAGGCAATCACCAAACCAGAATGGAAAGGAGCTATGGATGAAGAAATAGAAGCTCTAAAGGAGAGTGACACATGGGACTTGGTACCCAAGAAGGACTCTATAAAGGTGATAGGATCCAGATGGATCTACAAACTAAAGAGAAACTCAGATGGAACAATCAACATGTACAAAGCTAGGTTGGTAGCCAAGGGTTTTGCACAAACCCAAGGCATTGATTATGAGGAGACATTTTCTCCTGTGGCTAAAATGCCAACAATCAGAGTACTAGTGAGTGTAGCTGCATCCAAGAATTGGAACATGTACCAATTAGATGTCAAGAATGCTTTCTTGAATGGATGGATATCTGAAGAAGTCTACATGTCACAACCACCTGGCTATGAAGATCCCAAGAAGGTAAATTATGTTTGTAAATTGAAGAAGGCTCTATATGGATTGAAGCAGACACCTAGAGCATGGAATTACAGGTTGACAACATATCTCCAAGACCAAGGATTTGTGATGAGTAAAGTAGACACTTCTCTATTCATAAAGAGGAGTAGTACAGAGGTAATCTACTTGTGTGTTTATGTTGATGACATCATCATTACAGGCCATGATGTCAATGGTATTAGACACATCAAAGGGTAGATGATGAAGGAGTTCAAGATCAATCATCTTGGATTAGTGAAATACTTTTTAGGTCTTCAGTTAGTCTACACTAATTCAGGTATATATATCACTCAAAAGAAGTATGTACAGGACATTGTGAAGAAGTTTAATTTGCAGGAAGCTAAAGTCTCAAGTACTCCAATGGAGGTCAACCTAAAGCTTAGTGCTCATGAAGGTGATGAAGTCCAAGACATTAAAGGATACCAAAGTATGGTTGGCAGTTTGAATTATGCTACCTTGACTAGAATTGACATAGCATATGGAGTTAGTATGCTAAGCCAATTCATGCACAAACCAAGGGTACCTCACCTAGAGGCAGCAAAGAAGATCTTGAAGTATTTAAAGGGAACTCAAAACCATGGTTTGTACTTTCCTTATACATCAGATATTGACATTAAAGTATATTCAGATGCAGATTGGGCAGGATGCAAGGATGATAGGAGGAGCACATCAGGATACATATGTTTTGCAGGTGATAAACCTATTTCTTGGTCAACCAAGAAACAACCTACACTAGCCTTGTCATCTACTGAAGTAGAGTATAGAGGGCTAGCCAATGCCACTCAAGAAGCTATCTGGTTGAAGCTTTTGTATACAGAATTAGGTCTATACACTAGACCTCCAATTATCTTTGGAGATAACACAAGCTCTCTTCACCTTGCAGCTAATCCAATATATCATGCTAGAACCAAACACATAGAGGTTCATTACCACTATGTGAGAGAAAAGTTGCTAAGCAAAGACATTCAATTGACTTATGTGTCCACTAATATGCAATGTGCAGATTTACTTACTAAAGCTTTGGACGGAAACAAGTTATGCAGATTCAAATCCATGATTGGATTGCAGGATGTGATTGAAGATTGAAGATGAAGACTTAAGCCAAAGTGTTTGGCTTGAGGGGGAGCTGTTGGTGCAATTCAAGCCTTCACACTTGGCTTGGAACCTTGGAAATTTGGTGTTGAAACCTTGGAAGCTTAATTCACTTGAAGAAAGGACCATGTGAACTTATGCTTATAAGTTCTTACTTCTTTACCCCTTGTAAAAGCCTGAATGACTTGGCATGTAAATGATCACACCTACTAGATTGGATTCGTGGAAATCAGAATGCATAAGTGGAGAGAATATCTCCCCACTTTTAGATGAGTGATTATAGGGAGCCTTAGATTTAAATTTGAAATTCAAACTTACTTCCTACACATATAAAACTCAAGAAAAAACTCGCGGGGTGTGAGTCACCATTCCCGAGGCTAATTTCATCTATCATTGAGTGTGTGAGATCTACTCCATAGCCTACACCTCTGAGTACCATTTGGCAATGTTTATCATGTCAATGGGAATGTACATCAATGTGAATTAATACATATCTTTACATTCATCATCTCTGTTATTCTCTGAGTGTACTACTTCAAGTATGTCAACTTCCAAGAGGCATATCTCAGTGCCTACTGAACCAAATCAAGTGATTCAAAGCTTGTTAGAACCAGCGCCAAGCATACTACATGCCTACAAAATTTGAAGGTCATTGGATCAGCCATCTCGGAGAAAGCTCGCTCGAAGTGGTCTCTGGTATTTTTCTGCAGAGTTCCTAAAAAGTCGGGAGTGACCATAAACTTGCTAAAGTTATTTCTCTCTGCATAGTTTATCAATTTGAGTCATTCCACTTGCAAATGGTAGCTTGTTAAGGTAATTGAATAACTCTAGGAGGTATTGTTCCAATTGTAAGTGTGTTGGTCATACTGAGTGAAAGACTGAGCAGGTATCAAGACAAAAATAGAAAGTTTTTGAGCTTTGTGATTTACAAACTTATCTATTTTGATCAAGTCATTACTCAAAATTTTTCAAAAGTACATATAGCATATTTTGGTATCATTTGGAAGCTCAAGGAGTCTACTAATCATATCTGGAGTCACTGAGGGCTGGTGCAAAGCAGGATTAGCAGCATCTACTCAATCTTCTGAGTGCATCCAACCATTTCTCCCAACAAGATACACATACAGATAGAGAAATAGATAGAAAGATAGATGGATACTTATAATGATAGATAGGTAGATAGAAAAATAAATAGATAGATAGGTAGGTGTAGAGGGACAATCAAGCAAAAAGAAAAGAAGAAGAAGGTCCAAGTCCAAAACTGCGCAGTAAAAAGATAAAACATCAAATGATCACGGACCACTCTCTGCAGGAAGCCCCGCAGGGGCGCAACACCCATCTCTGCACAGAGCCCCGCAGGGGCACGCACCAGGCTACAAAGCTAAACCCCAGGGTCCAGAGGAGTGGATTTTTCAAACATCAAAGTAGGGCCAAAAGTTAGAAAGGGGTAGAGGCTGAAAAGTTGAAGAGGGTGACTAAGAACATCACATTCCTAGTCACTGGTGGCGTGCGTGGCAACCCGAGTCAACAGGCAAGATAACCACATCAGGCTCTCGAGTTGTAGAGCTTGAATCAAGAAGGCCATCGAATCTGCATGTCTGTTTAACTGCAGACAACACTGACCAAGGGGAGCGTGCAGTGGAAAAGCTGAAGCGCCTCTAAAACGTAATGCAAGATCAAGAAGCAGACAACACTACCCACGGGACGCGTGCGCGAAGCAAAGCCTGTCGAGGACGACAGAGTTCAGGAGGAGGGACGTGTAGAGGGACAATCAAGCAAAAAGAAAAGAAGAAGAAGGTCCAAGTCCAAAACTGTGCAGTAAAAAGATAAAACATCAAATGATCACGGACCACTCTCTGCAGGAAGCCCCGCAGGGGCGCAACACCCATCTCTGCACAGAGCCCCGCAGGGGCACGCACCAGGCTACAAAGCTAAACCCCAGGGTCCAGAGGAGTGGATTTTTCAAACATCAAAGTAGGGCCAAAAGTTAGAAAGGGGTAGAGGCTGAAAAGTTGAAGAGGGTGACTAAGAACATCACATTCCTAGTCACTGGTGGCGTGCGTGGCAACCCGAGTCAACAGGCAAGATAACCACATCAGGCTCTCGAGTTGTAGAGCTTGAATCAAGAAGGCCATCGAATCTGCATGTCTGTTTAACTGCAGACAACACTAACCAAGGGGAGCGTGCAGTGGAAAAGCTGAAGCGCCTCTAAAACGTAATGCAAGATCAAGAAGCAGACAACACTACCCACGGGACGCGTGCGCGAAGCAAAGTCTGTCAAGGGACGACAGAGACGAAGAGGGGGAGAGTGTTGCAGAGCTAAAGAGCGCAGAAAGCAGAGAAAAAAAAAGACGGGCCCCAAAATTTTTCCGATTTGGACACACAATTTTTGTAACATAACCACCTTTGTACATATTTTCCGTTGTAAATGCACTAGAGGAGTCCTCTAGATGCA
>CM035413.1:60786677-60806677 GCA_020310875.1 Ceratopteris richardii
CCTATATGACGTGACATTTATTGGTTTCAAAAGAAATGTTGAACATTATGTAGGGTGTTGAAAAACGTCCTATCACACCTACAACTGTAACAACTGCGAGTACAGAAGCTACGGCAAAAGGTGTTGAAGATGATGATATTATGCATATTGTTACTCATGTTGCAGTTTCTGCCACACCTACTGTAGAGAAAATTCCTTAGGATGGCAGAGATGCCCATGCACATGCATTGATAGCTTTGTCTGTTAAACGTGCCATTATTCCTCATATTTGCTCTTGCAAAACAGCTAAGGATGCTTAGGATACACTTACCACATTGTACCAAGCTAGGAATGAGGCTCATGTTGCTTACAAAAATAGTTGGAGAGTGAGCACATGAATGAAAGTGATTCTATGGACATTTTTCTAATAAAGATTAAACACTTGAAGGAACAATTGATTTCTACTGATGAGGTTATACCAGCTAGCTCGCTTGTGCAGACCATTCTGAATGGGCTTCTTGATTCATATCAGAGTTTTGCTTCTACTATTCGGTTAATGATGAAAGGCAATCCAAATGCCTTGTCATTTGAGGAGTTAGTCTCCGTTTTGTTGCAGGAAGATCAGTCCAGGCAGAATAGGTCCATTATGCATGTTGTAGATCGAGCTTTCCTAGCTAGTCAGAAGGGCAAAGGAAAATGGAGCTCTTCAACTAGTAAGCAGAAATCTGCAAATGCTGCACATCGGAAGAAGGAAGATAAAGATGAGAAGAAAGCAGAAAACCAAAAATTGTTTTGCAAGTACCATAAAGGCAATGATCATATCATGAAGAACTATCCAAAACTAGTTACTAAAGAGGCAAAGAAGAAAGAGGTTGGAATTGTTGTTGCAGAGGCCTCTACACCAAAAACAGAGTCTACTAATCTTGTGCAGGAAGAAGAATGGGCGTTTACTACTATCTACAGTTTTGATCCATGTTCTCATGAGTAGTGCATGTCTGCATTAGACTCAGATGTTTAGGATTTTGACAATGGGGCGACCACACATATTACTTCGCAGTGCAGTTTCTTCTCCTCACTTGAGCCTGCACCTACAGGGAATAGTGTTACATGCGCAAACAACTCCTCTTATCCTGTTATGGGAGTTGGTAAGATCATTTTGACTACTACGGATAGTAGTTCTTTCACTTTGTCAGATGCTTTATTTATGCCAGGGATCAAGAGGAACCTGTTATCAGTTTCTGCATTAGCCAAGATTGGCTTGGTTGTGAAATTTGTTGACGACAGGTGTATAGTTCATGATTTGTCAAATAGCAATGTGATTATTGTTTCTGGCATTTTATGTCATGGGCTATATAAGCTCATAGACTATAAAAGATCTTTGAATGATTCGACATGTGCAATACATGATTCTCAGGCTATGTTAGATGCAAAGCTTTGGCATGCATACTTTTGTTATTTGAATTCAACTAGTTTGCTATGCCTACAGAAATTTGAAATGGTATCCTCTTCGCCCAAACTTGAGGCACTTGGAAAACATGTTTGTGAAGGCTGTATTTTGGTCAAAATGCAGCATTCCTCATTTCCAAAAGATGATTCAGTTCGGGCTACTCAAAAATTGCAGCTTGCACATAGTGATGTTTGTGGTCCTATGTAGACACCTTCTTTTGGAAATTATCTCTACTTCATGACTTTCATTGATGATTTTTCTAGGCATGCATGGGTATATCCATTGAAGGCAAAGTCCAAAGTGTTCATGTGCTTCACGCACGTTTTGGTTTTGGCTGAAAATCTATCAGCATGTAAAATGGGCACCCTCCATTGAGATCGAGGGGGGGAATATATGTCTTCTGAGTTTAATGCATTTCTGGCTGAATGTGGGATAAAACACTAGTGTATAGTGACTTATATACCTCAACAGAATGGAGTTGGTAAACAAAAGAACAAGTCACTCATGGAGATGGCGAAGTGTATGGTCAAGAGTCAGGCTTTACCACATAGTTTCTGGCTTGAGGCTATCTTGTGTGAGGCATATGTACTTAACAGGCGTCCCACTAAACTGCTGCAGTCTATCACTCCATATGAGGCTTGGCATGATCGCAAGCCATCTGTTGCTCATCGACATGTTTTTGGTTGTTTGGCATATGCATTAGTGCCTGACCAACATCGTAGAAAATTGGATGATAAAGCACTAAAATGTATTTTTGTTGGGTATAGTTCTGAAAGTAAAGGCTATCATCTGTATCATCCATAGACTAGATGCATTTTGGTTAGCCATGATGTTGTTTTTATGGAAGATGCTATTTAGCCATTGCTTTCATGTACTAAGGAGACATCTGTTAGCTCCAGAGACATGTATGATACTTTGTTGCCTCTTTTTACAGGTGGACAGTCTAGTGCTGGTCCCAATGAGGCAAGTTCTTCGCCTTTGCAGGTTTCACGTGATGATGCAGATCATTCCATTTCTAATGCAGATTTACGTGATGCACTAGTTGATGAGAGAGTTGATATTGAGCAGGCAAAAATTGTGCCAAAATGGTTTGTGTAGACATTGCAGGACTGCAAATTAGATGCACCTCTATCACATCATACTCGTTAAGGCTCTCATAGTGCCTCTTTTGCGTCAGATTGCTATGCTATGGCTGCATCTAGTCTCTGTGATGAAAATGAATCTGTTTTGTTTGATGAAGCACAAAATTCAAAAAATTGGATGGCTGCTACGCAATTTGAATATGATGCTATAATGAAGAATGGTACTTGGTCTTCATGTGACTTTCCTCCTTGCAAGAAGGCCATTGGGACTAAGTGGGTATACAAGCCGAAGCATAAGCATGATGGTACAATTGATAGGTATAAGGCTACACTTGTTGCAAAGGGTTATGCATAGGAAAGAGAAATTGTTTTTGATGAGACCTTTGCACCTACTTGCCAAATGACTACAATTCATAGCATATTTGCACTTGCAGCTCATCATGATTGGAATGTACATCAGTTTGACATTAAAACAACATTTCTGAATGGTGACTTGCATGAAGAAGTGTATGTTTTTTAGCCCCATGGCTTTGTGCAAAAAGGGCATGAAAACTAGGTGTGTAGGTTAAAGAAGGCATTATATGGTTTAAAGAAAGCACCACGTGCTGGTATGAGAAGATACATGCCTATCTGATTGCACATGGTTTTGAGAACAATCCAACTGAAAGCACCTTATATGTTAAGCATGCTAATGATGTGCTTCTGATCATTGTTATCTATGTTGATGACATGCTGCTAACTGGTCCTATTGAGAAGCATATTGCTGATTTTAAGGCTGATTTGCATGCCTCATTTGAGATATCTAATTTGGTGCATTTGCATCACTATTTGGGCATTTAATTTATGCAAGTTGATGGTGGAATGACTTTGTGCCAAACGAAATATATTGACACATTATTGCAGCGTTTTGACCTTGAAGTCTGTAAGCCTATTGCCACTCCTATGTGTCACGATGAAGGAGATAAGGCAGAGAGCTCACACACACTCTCACTCTCAAGGAGAAGCACACATAGATTGAGGCAAGGAAGAATGATCTTCTTCTTCTTCCACTATTACATAAAAAGGAATGTACAAGAATTATCTAAAACAAGAATACAACAAGAGCAGTACATAAGGAAAAAACTAATGTCCGCAAATGAGTGAGCTGGCAAGAAACAAATGTGCCATCACTCTCGGTAGATAAATCTAATAAATCTCAATGAGGTATCCGGGACATATATCGGCGTGACCACTATACATGTCAGAGAAACGAAAAACTGATACGTGTCATCCTGGATCATCACATGTTGAGCTTGATATCTCAACACTCCCCTTCAAGGTCAACGTCATATCCTATAATCCAAGAATCTTTCGAAAGTTCTTGAGCTTCTCTGCTCCAAGTGCTTTAGTGAAAATATCAGCAACCTGCTCATCTCTTCTCACATAAACAAGATCAATACCACTTGCTAATACCTTCTCTTTGATGAAGTGATAATGCACTTCAATATGCTTTGTTCTGGCATGAAAAACACGGTTCCGTGCTAATTGTATGCTGCTAAGATTATCATAATAAATGGTGATAGGCTTTTGCACTTCCACACCTAAATTCACAAGTAGCATCTCCGGCCATGATGCCTCACATGCTGCCATTGCAGCACCTCTATACTCAGCCCCTGTACTTGACAAAGCAACAATGGGTTGCTTCTTGCTGCTCCATGTAATAGCTGCACCTCCAAGTGAGAATAGAAAACCACTAGTAGATCTTCTATCTCAAATGCTACTAGCCCAATTTGCATCGGTGTATCCATAAACCTACAAATCTACACCAACATCGTAGAAAATTGGATAATAAAGCACTAAAATGTATTTTTGTTGGGTATAGTTCTGAAAGTAAAGGCTATTATCTGTATCATCCATAGACTAGATGCATTTTGGTTAGCCATGATGTTGTTTTTATGGAAGATGCTATTTAGTCATTGCTTTCATGTACTAAGGAGACATCTGTTAACTGTGCCAAAATGGTTTGTGTAGACATTGCACGTCTGCAAATTAGATGCACCTCTATCACATCATACTCGTTAAGGCTCTCATAGTGCCTCTTTTGCGTCAGATTGCTATGCTATGGCTGCATCTAGTCTCTGTGATGAAAATGAATCTGTTTTGTTTGATGAAGCACAAACTTCAAAAAATTGGATGGCTGCTATGCAATTTGAATATGATGCTATAATGAAGAATGGTACTTGGTCTTCATGTGACTTGCCTCCTTGCAAGAAGGCCATTGGGACTAAGTGGGTATACAAGCCGAAGCATAAGCATGATGGTACAATTGATAGGTATAAGGCTAGACTTGTTGCAAAGGGTTATGCATAGGAAAGAATAATTGTTTTTGATGAGACCTTTGCACCTACTTGCCAAATGACTACAGTTCATAGCATATTTGCACTTGCAGCTCATCATGATTGGAATGTACATCAGTTTGACATTAAAACAACATTTTTGAATGGTGACTTGCATGAAGAAGTGTATGTTTTTTAGCCCCATGGCTTTGTGCAAAAAGGGCATGAAAACTAGGTGTGTAGGTTAAAGAAGGCATTATATGGTTTAAAGCAAGCACCACGTGCTGGTATGAGAAGATACATGCCTATCTGATTGCACATGGTTTTGAGAACAATCCAACTGAAAGCACCTTATATGTTAAGCATGCTAATGATGTGCTTCTGATCATTGTTATCTATGTTGACGACATGCTGCTGACTGGTCCTATTGAGAAGCATAGTGCTGATTTTAAGGCTGATTTGCATGCCTCATTTGAGATATCTAATTTGGTGCATTTGCATCACTATTTGGGCATTTAATTTATGCAAGTTGATGGTGGAATGACTTTGTGTCAAACGAAATATATTGACACATTATTGCAGCGTTTTGACCTTGAAGACTGTAAGCCTATTGCCACTCCTATGTGTCACGATGAAGGAGATAAGGAAGAGAGCTCACACACACTCTCACTCTCAAGGAGAAGCACACATAGATTGAGGCAAGGAAGAATGATCTTCTTCTTCTTCCACTATTACATAAAAAGGAATGTACAAGAATTATCTAAAACAAGAATACAACAAGAGCAGTACATAAGGAAAAAACTAATGTCCGCAAATGAGTGAGCTGGCAAGAAACAAATGTGCCATCACTCTCGGTAGATAAATCTAATAAATCTCAATGAGGTATCCGGGACATATATCGGCGTGACCACTATACATGTCAGAGAAACAAAAAACTGATACGTGTCATCCTGGATCATCACATGTTGAGCTTGATATCTCAACACTCCCCTTCAAGGTCAACGTCATATCCTGTAATCCAAGCATCTTTCGAAAGTTCTTGAGCTTCTCTGCTCCAAGTGCTTTAGTGAAAATATCAGCAACCTGCTCATCTCTTCTCACATAAACAAGATCAATACCACTTGCTAATACCTTCTCTTTGATGAAGTGATAATGCACTTCAATATGCTTTGTTCTGGCATGAAAAACACGGTTCCGTGCTAACTGTATGCTACTAAGATTATCATAATAAATGGTGATAGGCTTTTGCACTTCCACACCTAAATTCGCAAGTAGCATCTCCGGCCATGATGCCTCACATGCTGCCATTGCAGCACCTCTATACTCAGCCCCTGTACTCGACAAAGCAACAATGGGTTGCTTCTTGCTGCTCCATGTAATAGCTGCACCTCCAAGTGAGAATAGAAAACCACTAGTAGATCTTCTATCTCGAATGCTACTAGCCCAATTTGCATCGGTGTATCCATAAACCTACAAATCTACACCAACATCGTAGAAAATTGGATGATAAAGCACTAAAATGTATTTTTGTTGGGTATAGTTCTGAAAGTAAAGGCTATCATCTGTATCATCCATAGACTAGATGCATTTTGGTTAGCCATGATGTTGTTTTTATGGAAGATTCTATTTAGCCATTGCTTTCATGTACTAAGGAGACATCTGTTAGCTCCAAAGACATGTATGATACTTTGTTGCCTCTTTTTACAGGTGGACAGTCTAGTGCTGGTCCCAATGAGGCAAGTTCTTCACCTTTGCAGGTTTCATGTGATGATGCAGATCATTCCATTTCTAATGCAGATTTACGTGATGCACTAGTTGATGAGAGAGTTGATATTGAGCAGGCAAAAACTGTGCCAAAATGGTTTGTGTAGACATTGCACGACTGCAAATTAGATGCACCTCTATCACATCATACTCGTTAAGGCTCTCATAATGCCTCTTTTGCGTTAGATTGCTATGCTATGGCTGCATCTAGTCTCTGTGATGAAAATGAATCTGTTTTGTTTGATGAAGCACAAAATTCAAAAAATTGGATGGCTGCTATGCAATTTGAATATGATGCTATAATGAAGAATGGTACTTGGTCTTCATGTGACTTTCCTCCTTGCAAGAAGGCCATTGGGACTAAGTGGGTATACAAGCTGAAGCATAAGCATGATGGTACAATTGATAGGTATAAGGCTAGACTTGTTGCAAAGGGTTATGCATAGGAAAGAGAAATTGTTTTTGATGAGACCTTTGCACCTACTTGCCAAATGACTACAGTTCATAGCATATTTGCACTTGCAGCTCATCATGATTGGAATGTACATCAGTTTGACATTAAAACAACATTTTTGAATGGTGACTTGCATGAAGAAGTGTATGTTTTTTAGCCCCATGGCTTTGTGCAAAAAGGGCATGAAAACTAAGTGTGTAGGTTAAAGAAGGCATTATATGGTTTAAAGCAAGCACCACGTGCTGGTATGAGAAGATACATGCCTATCTAATTGCACATGGTTTTGAGAACAATCCAACTGAAAGCACCTTATATGTTAAGCATGCTAATGATGTGCTTCTGATCATTGTTATCTATGTTGACGTCATGCTGCTGACGGGTCCTATTGAGAAGCATATTGATGATTTTAAGGCTGATTTGCATGCCTCATTTGAGATATCTAATTTGGTGCATTTGCATCACTATTTGGGCATTTAATTTATGCAAGTTGATGGTGGAATGACTTTGTGTCAAACGAAATATATTGACACATTATTGCAGCGTTTTGACCTTGAAGACTGTAAGCCTATTGCCACTCCTATGTGTCACGATGAAGGAGATAAGGAAGAGAGCTCACACACACTCTCACTCTCAAGGAGAAGCACGCATAGATTGAGGCAAGGAAGAATGATCTTCTTCTTCTTCTACTATTACATAAAAAGGAATGTACAAGAATTATCTAAAACAAGAATACAACAAGAGCAGTACATAAGGAAAAAACTAATGTCCGCAAATGAGTGAGCTGGCAAGAAACAAATGTGCCATCACTCTCGGTAGATAAATCTAATAAATCTCAATGAGGTATCCGGGACATATATCGGCATGACCACTATACATGTCAGAGAAACGAAAAACTGATACGTGTCATCCTGGATCATCACATGTTGAGCTTGATATCTCAACACTCCCCTTCAAGGTCAACGTCATATCCTGTAATCCAAGCATCTTTCGAAAGTTCTTGAGCTTCTCTGCTCCAAGTGCTTTAGTGAAAATATCAGCAACCTGCTCATCTCTTCTCACATAAACAAGATCAATACCACTTGCTAATACCTTCTCTTTGATGAAGTGATAATACACTTCAATATGCTTTGTTCTGGCATGAAAAACACGGTTCCGTGCTAACTGTATGCTACTAAGATTATCATAATAAATGGTGATAGGCTTTTGCACTTCCACACCTAAATTCACAAGTAGCATCTCCGGCCATGATGCCTCACATGCTGCCATTGCAGCACCTCTATACTCAGCCCCTGTACTCGACAAGCAACAATGGGTTGCTTCTTGCTGCTCCATGTAATAGCTGCACCTCCAAGTGAGAATAGAAAACCACTAGTAGATCTTCTATCTCAAATGCTACTAGCCCAATTTGCATCGGTGTATCCATAAACCTAAAAATCTACACCAACCTCATAAAATAATGCATAATTCAAAGTAGCGCTCACATAACGTAGAGTGCGCCTCAAAGCATCCAAATGTGGCTTCTTGGTAACCTTCATAAATTGGCTTTCAAGTCCAATAGTGTAAGCTTAGATCGGGCCTCGTAATTGTGGGAAATATCAAACTTCCCACAATTTTCTAGTACATAGTCGCATTTTCCAATGCTTCACCTGATGTAGTATCTAACTTCAAAATCTGATCTAATGGCATAGAAATCGGCTTGCAATCAGCCATACCGTACTTTTGCAGCATATTCAAGGAATATTGCCTTTGCGACATCCATATACGTGTTTCTGTATGTATAAACTCAATGTACAAGAAATAGCGCAGGACACTAAGATGTTTCATGTCGAATTCTTGGATAAGAAGTTGCTTTACGTCTTTGATGCTTTCTTCATTATCACCACCTAAAATCAGGTCATCAACATAAATCGCCATAATCATGATGCCATCATCAGGCTTCCTTGCGTATAGTGAATGATCTGCATCAAACATAGAAAACCCAATGCTGATTAAGTAACCAACAATCCTTGCATGCCATGCACGAGGAGCTTGCTTCAACCCATACAAAGCCTTTTGCAACCTGCAAACATATTTTGGATGCTTTGAATCTTCATATCCTTATGGCTGGTCCATATATAGTTCTTCCTGTAACTCACCATGCAGAAAAGCATTCTTCACATCCATGTGATGCAAAGTCCATCCTTTTGTTGTAGCTAATGCAACAAGTGTTCTGATAGTAGACATTTTAGCTACAGGGCTGAATGTTTCCTCATAATCAATGCCATATGTCTGTCCGTATCCTTTAGCTACCAATCGTGCTTTATACTTGCTTATGCTACCATCAGCATTATGCTTTACCTTGTACACCCATTTGCAACCTATGGGTCTCTTTCCTTGTAGCAATGGAACTAGCTTCCATGTATCATTCCCATAAAGTGCAGTCATCTCCTCATCCATATTGCTTTTTCCCAATTTGCATTTTCAATTGGATTTTGAAAACAACAAGGCTCAACATCTTGTATTACCTTGGTCATGTAGGCACAATGACAAGCCATATAACTGTCATATGTCAATCATTGCACTGAATTCTGCATCCTCCAAGATCTTCTTGGCCCTACATCACTTCTCCTTGTATCATCTGCATGTGCCCTTCTTACTCATGGAGTCTTCATAGAGGGCAATCCAAGTTCCTCATCAAGTCTCTTTTCTGAACCACTTGAATCTCCATCGTCTTCAAAACTTGCACATGTTTTACTACCAGTAGAAAGCTTTTCTTTACCTTTCTTGGATGTATTTGATGAATTTGCTGGACTGAAGCTTCCACACAATCTTTCACTCCATGGATTTGAGTTGGACTTATTGCTTGGTGATGCATCCAGTCCACTTAAAACTTGAGATTCTGCACTTGATTTTTCAGCATTTTCTTTGTCATTTGGTTCAAGATTCAGTCCTTCTTTGGCATTTGCATAGAAGCTTGACATTTCATCAAATACCACATCTCTATTCACCTTTACCTGTCATGTGAGTGGGTTTATAACATTTATATCGCTTTTGCTCAAGGGAGTATACTATGAAGACACACTTTTCTACTTTTGGATTGAGCTTCATCCTCAATTCATCTAGAACATGTATATATATGCAATACAACAAAAAACTTTCAGATGTGATAAGGTCGGCTTTTTACTTCTAAACTTCTCTTCAAGCGTAACTTGATGTACAACCGTAGTCAGAATTCTGTTCATGATGTATAGAGTAGTATGAATAGCGTCTGCCCAATAACAATGAGTCATATTTTGCTCAGCCATTAAGGCCCTTGCTATTTTTTCAATATGTCTATATTTGCGTTCAGCAACACCATTCTGTTGTGGTGTGTACCTGCATGAAAATTGACGTCGAATTCCATGATTTTTTAGAAAATTGCTGAACTCACTTTACATGTATTCACCTCCTCGATCACACCTTAATGTTTGAATATACTTTCCTGTCTGCTTTTCCACCATAGCCATAATATTCTGGAAGTGAGTGAACACCTCACTCTTCTCTTTCATGAAATAGACCTATACTTTTCATGTATGGTCATCAATGAAAGTGACATAAAACCTGCAACCACCCATAGATGTGGTCTTTACAAGATCCCAAACATATGTATGTACTATTTCTAGCACATTTTCACTAACATGCTTGTCATGTGGAAATGATGATCTTGATTGTTTACCAAATTGACATGTTGCACATACCTTTTGCATCTCTGAAACCTTGAAATTTGGTAGTCCATAAACCATCTCGTTTGACTACATCAGTTTCAGCCTTTGCATATTTGCATGTCCAATTTGTTTGTGCCAGATGTCTATATCAGCAATAACTCTTGTACCTTTTGCAAACATGGCTACATTCATTTCAGGGATCTTCACATTTAAGATGAACATCCTACCCACTTTGTTTCCTTTGGCAACCAATCATCCATCCTGCTTGTACTCCTCTACATATAATCCTTCAACATTGAACCTGCCTTGGTCAACCATTTGTCCAACAGAAACTAGATTCTTTGTTATATTTGGAACATGCAGCACATCAGCAAGATGGTTTACCTTTCCATCGTTCATAGATAGTGTTATGTTTCTTATATGTTCAATAGGATATAATGTGTCATCACCTATTTGAACATATCTAGGAACTGGCAATTCTGGAAAGTACTAAACCATTCCCCATGACTGGTCATGTGATTTGAAGCACCTAAATCAACATACCAGATACTATCATTTGATTTTGAAACACTAGCAGACATCATATTCATCATGTGATGTTGAACCATGAACAACTTCTTATAATCATCTACACTTGTGGATGCATAGTTGTTTTGTTGCCTTCTGTTATTTTGATTCTTCAACCTGCAATCACATTCAAAGTGTCGAGGTTTACCACAATATCAACATCCTTTACTATCATTACCTGAATCATTTCTTTGAAATTTTTTGCAACTTCTTTGGCTCCCCTTTTCTCAAAATTGTCCTCTTCCTCTTGCATGATTTTGTTGTTGACCGTGATCTTGGTTATTGTTTTCTCTTCCACTTTTGAAACCTCTATCTCTGCCTCTTCCTCTCCCAGAGTAGAATACCTGCTCAGAATTGGGCTTTCCTTGGGAGTTTGAATCCTCACTAAGATTCTTTTCTTCAATAATCAGCATAGATACCAGATCAACAAAATTTGGAATATTTTCCCTGGCCTATATAGAAGTTCTAAACTGCTTATATGTAGCTCCTGAACCACAAAGGCATACTTCCACCTTATCATCATCATCATCCACATTCACTCCAATAGATGCAAGTGACTCACATATGCTTTTGATTTTCAGGATATAGTCACTTACCGACATGCTCTTTTTCTCCAAGATATGCAGCTCGTTCTTGAGTTGCAATTTCCATGCCTTTGTATTGGTCTCATACAATGTGACCAAACTGTTCAAGCCTCTTTTAGAGTCTTGGCATCTTGTATGTGCCCAATCATGCTATCATGTATGCTAATAGATAGCCAATACATTATATTTTGTGATCCTTGATTCCATTCGTTATATGCTCTTATCTGTTCTACAATCCAATTCCTCTCTAGTAATTGTGGAGCTTTTTTGTTCCCTCCTTCGATGTACTTCCAATAGCCATTTCCCATCAGGAAATTCATCATTTTGAATCTCCAAGCATGGAAGTTGTTCTTGTCCAAATTATCGCTCATAAGCTGACTCATTCCATCTGCGTTTACCATTTCTGCAGCAATACACAACACTGTAAAACACTACAAGCAACACTTCTGCTTGAACACTATGGCACTATGATGTGACAATTCGATATGAGAAAAACACATTTTTCATGTATCAACAATACATGGAATCGCTTGAAATTCTGGATCTAGAATATATGAGTATTGCCGAACAGAATGCAAGTTACAATTTCTGAAACTGACCTGGTTTTTCAGTGGGCCCCACCTTGGGGGTTCGAAATGGAGGTCAAGATGGCTCTGAAACTTTGATCTAACAAAAACGAGTGAAACTTTGAATCTCATTTTCTCCATGCGTTATTGCGTACTCTTCACCATCGCCTTCTCCATGAGCTCTCTACAGCCACACTGGCTCTGATACCATGTCACGAGGAAGGAGATAAGGAATAGAGCTCACACACATTCTCACTCTCAAGGAGAAGCACACACAAAGATTGAGGCAAGGAAGAATGATTTTCTTCTTCTTCTATTATTACATAAAAAAGAATGTACAAGAATGACCTAAAGCAAGAATACAACAAGTGTAATATATAAAGACGAGTACATATGGAAAAAACTAATGTCCGTGAAAGAGTGATGTAGAAAGAAACAAATGTGCCATCACTCGGTAGATAAATCTAATAAAGCTCAATGAAGTATCCCTGATATATATCGGCGTGACGACTATACATATCAGAGAAACAAAAGACTAATACTTGTCATCCTGGATCATCACATGTTGAGCTTGATATCTCAACACTATGGAGATAGGTTTATGATTGAGTCTTCGTGATGCTGGAGATGCATTTGATATTGTTCTCCATAAGCAGGGTGTTGGATGCTTGATTTATTTATGCATTACTCGGCCAGATATTCAGTTTGTTGTCTCATAGATGAGCAGGTTTATGCATTGCCCAGGAGTTAAGCATTGGCAGGCGGTTAAGTGCATCTTTCACTACTTGAGTGGTACTCAGCTACTTGGGTTGTTTTATCCCAAGGGGGGATCACTACTGCTAGATTTGCATGCTTTTTGTGACTTTGATTGGTCTGGTTACTATGACACTCGTGTGTCCACTAGTGGCTTTTGCTTCATGCTTGGTAGCTCATGTATATCTTGGTTGAGCAAGAGACAGCTTACTCTCGCCACTTCTAGTTGTGAGGCTGAGTATAGGACAGCTTTCATAGCAACTGTTGAGTGTGTGTGGCTCAGATGCCTTATGGCTAATTTGGGTGTTGGTCAGTCTTTTGCCACCACCATCTTCATTGACAGTGAGAGCACATTGGTAGTTGCAAGGAACCCTATGTTCCATGCTTGCACTAAGCACACTGAGGTTCATTATCACTATGTTAGGGAGAGGTTCTCTGCTAGGGAGATCAGCTTGGCATATGTGCCCATGCAGGAGAACATTGTAGACCTTTTCATTCATCACGATGCATATGACCATCACAAACATTTCACTCTCGCATCCAATTGTGACAGAAACCTTTGTGGGCCATCACTTACACATATCTATACCTTGATGGAAGCATTACTCCATCACCATGGTCCTAAATACTCCATCTCGATGGGCCGACAAGTTCCTCCTCTAATCCCTTCATTTTCTCATATAGTTAATATCAAGACCTTTGGTGAGGAACACATTGAGACTGATTGATTAAAATGAACTCATAAGTTAAGAGGACAAAGCTGCAACATCGCAATGGGACCAAAGCTTTGACTGTTACGAAGGGACTAATTCTCGAGAATGTCTCCCAAGCCTTGTTGCAATGACATATCGAGTGGTGGTCGTGATGAGCAACTAGAGGTTAATCATATCATTCATGATTTAAAAACTTCGTGATGGCTTGCCTTATGATTGTCATGATGGCCCACCCCGTGGACATCGCGATGGCAATGGTGAGCACCATTTATGCTAGAAAGTGTGGAACTGCAAGGCTATCAGAACCGCCTTGGTGAAACAAATGCTAAACTTCTTATTAATGCACTATTGACAACAAACAACCTTCCAAGGTGATGTCTCGTCCGAGCTACAGATGACTTCAACATCCTTTTTATTTCAAGAGGACAAGGAAAAAAAAAATTAATGTAGGAAAGTATACAAAGTACAAGGGGAAAGATATGCACCGCAATAATCCACGATAAAGACTACAGATTATAAACCATGAGATATCTCACTAGTGAGTATAACTCTAACAGCATTGATTTCCATCTCGAACTAGGGACAGAGGATAAAATCTCAAGCTTGGAAAAATATCTAGTAGGATACTCTTTAATGGCATAAATGGCATCAAGGCCCGAGTAATACAATTCTCTACAAAGATTGAGGAGAACTGAGTTCAGGTTCTTGCACCTCCAAGGTCACATCTCGTCCCAGCCACAAATGACTTCAGCATCATTCATGCGACCTGTGGCATTTGCAACTACTTTTTTCCTCCAACATCAAAACGTCTTCAATCTTCCGTCTCCTTCTTTTGCGCAAAGCATCCAAGCATATGCTTTTGTTTTTTGTCTTTTTTTTAAATGGGAGTTCGGACGAGGCCTGCCGCCTACTCCCCGCGCTTTTAATTTGGAATTGCAATTGTACAAAGAAGGGCATAGTACCCATGGGCCCAAGCTTTTGTTGTTGATCAAAGATACGGAGGCTGTAATAAATCCTTATAGCTTCTGTCATGAAATCTCAATCTTTTATTATAAATGTTTATTTGCCTGTGAAAACTTTTATTATAAATGTTTATTTGCCTGTGAAAAGGGCGAGTTATGAAACTTATTAAACGTGTATGGAATATTTTATTTCTTAGTGAAAGAACTGAAAAAATGGAAAATTATATAGTTGGCTCTAACTATCGTTGATTCCTTTTCTGTATGTATATGACACACAGACACAAAGGTCTTTCGTCCTTGCGAGTCCTCCACCTCTATGGCTGCAAATCCCTCTCCACTCTTTTCTCCCTTCCCACAACCCTCGAGAGTTTGAGCTTGGAAATTATGTACGAGAATGGCAGCAATATTGTTTGATTTTTAAACAACATTTCCATTTTATTAAACGTTTGATTCTTTTTTTAGAAACAATATTGTTAAACGTTGTTTGATTTTTAAACAAATATATTTTCCTTTTATTAAACGTTTGATTCTTTTTTAGAAACAATATTGTTTAACGTTTCAAAGGAGAGAAGATTATTAAAGGTTTATAATGAATGTTTATTTCCGTGTGAAAAGGGCGACCTATGAAACTTATTAACCGTGAATGGAATATTTCATTTCATACTATCGTGCAACATATATAGTTGGCTGTAATTATCGTTGTTTTCTTTTTTGCATATATATGACACATACACGCACACAGGTCTTTCCTCCTTGCGAGTTCTCCGCCTCGATGGCTGCACATCCCTCGCCACTCTTTCCTCCCTTCCGACAACCCTCGAGATTTTGAGCTTAGAAATGGCGGACTGGCAGCCTGGCAGCCTGGAGAGCGTGGAAGATGTGAGTGCGTTATGGCTTTACTAAAACGTATGTTATGTGTTTTACTAAAACGTATGTTATGTGTGTATATATTTTGCAGGCCTCGCTCCCAAACTTAAGAGACCTCACTATCAGGAACTGCCCAAAGCTGAAGAGGTTAGCTCTCCACGCGATATCGCTAAAAAAATTGGATTTGTGGGGATGTGACGGCCTCGAGGACTTGGATTGCAAAGGTAGCATTTTCACTTTCCTTTAATTTTGTAACGAGTCTGGATGAACCTTTTATTCTCCCATAAACCCAAACAATTACTCCTACGTAACTTTTTTATTAACCACGAAAGGTTTTCTTCATTGAGTATATGGCTATGACTCTAACACTAGTGGTCCACATATCACTGTACATTTCGAAGGCGTACTAAAATTAGCGAAAACCTCATTCAAGTACAAAAGTGACAAGGGGAGATGTTAGTAAAAATATTGCACAAAATATTGACAATACCGTTTCTTTCTTAAAGAAATGATTGGCACAACCCACTCTTACAATCCTATCATTGAAATTTGTGACAATATGGGCATCATAAGAAAAGTAGAAAATGTTTTCCATAAATATTTGTTCACCCATGTTGCATGTATTTAGTCAAATAATAATTCTTGTTTCAAACGTTCATGAATTAATTTCTTGGGAATGAATCTTGCTAAATTTAGCTTATAGTTTCTAGATACGGAAGAATATAATTAAAAGAAATGTTATCAGGAAAAAAATATTTTGTTTTGAAGTTCAATTGTTGACCCTTTGAGATTGTGATCATCAGAGGCTAATGAAGCCTCTTATCATATGTTTCATGATATTTTTCTACTTTTTTATTAGTTAGCTAGAGAAGAATATATGCCAATTCAGACACACATATATCATGTTATGGATGATGGACTAGGGGATTCACATTTGAGTAATGTGTCCCTATACTATAATTTCACATTGTTATTGATGAGAGTTATATGAAATTGATTATTCTCTTACTAACAAATGATTTTGTCTAGGAATAAAGAGGATTGGAAAGGATGATAATAAGAACAAAGAAGATGGTTGGTTTCAATTGGAAACCCAAAAATCTTAATACTCCCGCGGAAGGGTTGGTTTGAGTGATAAGGTTTTGTAAGAAAAATACCCTAGTGCTTGAGCCAATACCCTCATAAGGGAGAAAAATGAGCCCTATTTGGCCTTTTGTAAGAGAAACCAATCAAGAAAATAATAAAAG
The DNA here is from genome assembly GCA_020310875.1 of Ceratopteris richardii. NCBI lineage: Eukaryota > Viridiplantae > Streptophyta > Polypodiopsida > Polypodiales > Pteridaceae > Ceratopteris > Ceratopteris richardii. The sequence continues at coordinate 60,803,661 of CM035413.1, forward strand.
TGGGCCATGGAGAACTATGTTTTTTGTATCATAAAAGTATATCATGTGACTTCTCTATTGAAGGGTCTTCACGAGATGATTCTAGTGTGTGTGTTTTTTTTTTTTTTGCGTAAATCAAACTACATAGGTTCAAGTTATGGATGTATGAAAGAATTCAAAAAACATCAATCGGTGTCAGTAACCCATTCTCATTGGCTTAGATTGAAACTTCCAAGAACATCTTTCAGTTTAAAAGACCCAAGATGTGTTAATATCTACCATTAATGTTAACCTTGGAAAGGGAAAGGACCAAGCAAACGCACTATCACATGCAAGCAAGTCTAGCAATCCTTCCCTTATCGTTTTTATACTCAGAAATCTTGAGAGCTCTTCCTATAAATATTTCTTGATTGTAATCACAAATCTGGATGTTAGCAACTTTGTTAGCTGATTATTTGGTTTAGGAACCAAATAGCATGTCTCATTCTCCATCAATGCATCATACCCTTCTTGCATAGCTTTTCCCATTTTTCCTTACCTTTTGCCTCATCATGTGTAGAAGAATGTTCCTCTCTTTTCACCATGTAAGCATAATCTTTGGTGGTAAAAAATGAAGTATCATAACTATACCTTATGGGTTAATTTTTGTTTCTTGTTGACCTTCTAACTTCTCCACTCTTTGAAGTCTCTAGTTCTTCATATTCTAAATCAAATCTTAGCAACTCTTCATTATCAATTTGAGCATCAATAATCTCTTCATCATGAGGAATTTGAAACTTTGATTTCCCCTTTCTTTGGGTCATGACTTCTTTATCACCTACATGAATATTAATTGTACCTACATACCAACACATACTTTTCAGCTTTAGGTTCCAATTTATGCCTTAACTAAGATGGTACATATGCGTAAGCCAAACATCCAAATACTTTGCAATGATCTAAGGTAGGTTTCTTACCCCACCATGCCTCATATGGTGCCATACCATTCAAAGCCTTAGATGGAAGTCTATTAACCAAATGAAACACTATATTCATAGCCTCAGCCCAGAAATAATTAGGGCAAGTTTTCTCTTTCATCATTGACCTTGCAAACTAAACAAGAGTTCTATTTCTCCTTTCTACTACAACATTTTGTTGAGGAGATCAATATACAAAGCTGAAGATTGATTATCTTTGGAGCTTTCTCCATTCTTGATAAGCTTGGCCTCTTGAGTAAGTAGTTGTCCACTGAGTGTGTAAAAATCTGGTACATGCATATCCATATATAGATCCATAGCTGTGGTGAATGCTTCCCACTCGTCATTTGCCTTCAAGCAAATGAGAGAAGATTATCAAAAGTTTATAATGAATGTTTATTGCCGTGTGAAAAGGGCGAGCTATGAAACTTATTAAACGTGAATGCAATATTTCATTTCATACTATCGTGCAGCATATTGGCTCTAACTATCGTTGTTTTCTTTTTTGCATATATGACACATACACAGGTCTTTCCTCCTTGCGAGTTCTCGACCTCGATATCTGCACATTCCTCGCCACTCTTTCCTCCCTTCCGACAACCCTCGAGAGGTTGAGCTTGGATATGCACTCCGAGATATACGAGACTGAAGGCAGCCTGGAGAGCGTGGAAGATGTGAGTGCGTTATGGCTTTACTAAAACGTATGTTATTTGTTTTACTCAAACGTATGTTATGTGTTTTACTAAAACGTATGTTATGTGTTTATATATTTTGCAGGCCTCGCTACCAAACTTAAGAGACCTCACTATCACGAGCTGCCCAAAGCTGAAGAGGTTAGCTCTCCACGCGACATCGCTAGAAAATTTAAATTTGTGGCGATGTGAAGGACTGGAGGACTTGGATTGCAAAGGTAGCATTTTCACTTTCCTTTAATTTTGTAACGAGTATATGGCTATGACTCTAACTCTTTTATTAACCACGAAAGGTTTTCTTCATTGAGTATATGGCTATGACTCTAACTCTAGTGGTCCACATATCACTCTACATTTTGAAGGCGTACTAAAATTAGTGAAAACCTCATTCAAGCAGAAAACCGACAAGGGGAGATGTTAGTAGAATCTCCTAAGATGAACTAAAGCCCAATCATCCATTTTCTAACAACTTCTGCACCATTATGAGAATATTGTACAAAACATTGAGAATACCATTTTCTTTATTATAGAAATGATAGGAGAGCCGCATAGTCATTCAATAGCTCAATCTGTTGTACAACTTAGCCACAACCCGCTCTTACAATCCTATCATTGAACTTTGTCACAATATGGGCATCATAAGAAAAGTAAAGAATGTTTTCCATAAATGTTTGTTCACCCATGTTGCATGTATTTAGATAAATAATAAATCTTGTTTCAAACGTTCATGAATTTCTTGGGAATGAAGCTTGCTAAATTTAGCTTATAGTTCTAGATAGGGAAGAATATAATTAAAAAGAATGTTATCAAGAAAAAAATATTTTTTTTTGAAGTTCAGTGTTTGACCCTTTGAGATTGTGATCATTAGAGGCTAATGAAGCCTTTTATGATATGGTTCATGATATTGTTCTACTTTTTTAGTTTTCGAGGGAAGAATCTATGCTAATTCTGACACACATATATCATGTTATGGATGATGGACTAGGGGAGACATATTTGAGTAATGTGTCCCTATAATATGATTTCACATTCTTATTGATGAGAGTTATATGAAATTGAGTATTCTCTTACTAACTCGTAATTTATCTTTTATAAAACGATGCAAGCGGAGTTTTTTTAGTTCATGTACATGAAGAGGAAGATAGTGAGCGTTCATTTTGATCCTCTTGATGTTAGAGGAATCAACGAATGATTTTGGCTAGGAATAAAGAGGATTGGAAAGGATGATCATAGGAACAAAGAAGATGGTTGGTCTCAATTGGAAACCCAAAAATTTTACTACTCCCGCGAAGGGGTTAGTTTGAGTGATGAGGTTTTGTAAGAAAAATACCCTAGTGCTTGAACCAATAACCCCGTAAGGGAGAAAAATGAACCCTATTTGGCCTTTTGT
>CM035413.1:60814177-60824177 GCA_020310875.1 Ceratopteris richardii
GCATAAATCAAACTACACTTTGATATAGCTTCATATCCTTGAATTCTTCTCCTCCATATCTGCTTAACTTGTGATTCACCTCCATTGGAGTAGGTGCTACCCTGCAATCATTCATCTTAAACTTGATCAACAAGTTCTTCAATTACCTTTCATGAGTTACATACACTGCATGTTGAGTGTATGAAATCTCCATGCCTAAGAAATATGACAAGTCTCCCAAGTCATTGATTTTGAACTCTTTCTCCATTTGCTTCTTTAGGCTTCGAATGCCTTTCTAGGTAGATAGATAGATAGATAGATAGATAGATAGATAGATAGATAGATAGATAGATAGATAGATAGATAGATAGGTAGATAGATAGATAGATAGATAGATAGATAGATAGATAGATAGATATCCCCTGATCGGAGGTTCGACCAAGAGAAGCCATTCGTATCTTTAATCTCTGGTAAGTCTAGGTGAAGCTTGATTTTCTCCCAGATATCTTCCTCTTGAGTGTCAATAAAATGCCCCCTGTTGTCCCACCGATCTGAAGGGTCTTCCAGCAGGTTAAAGTACCCACAAAGGATCACATTGTGGGAAAGTGAATCCAAAGAGATGTATAGCGCTCTTGGTTGTTGGAGTTAGACGTCTGTAGAAGCATGCGAATAGCACAAGGAAGAAGAAGAAGCTTGGAGCACAACACACAATACTGAATGTATTACACTTAGAATGTAGAAAGATAAGTGACCTCGTAGGGATATAGGCATATATACAAGCCCGGTCAGAATTGCAAATAGTAGTAAATGCCCATTCTTCATTCTCTACAAGATTAGCAAACTGTGTTTTCAGTGTAGAGGCCTCTGCAACAACCATTCCAACCTCTTTCTTCTTTGCCTCTTTAGTAGCTACTTTTGGACAATTCTTTACGACATCATCCTTTACTTTTTGCAAAATAATTTCTACTTTTCTGTTTTCTTGTCGTTTCTATTATCCTTCTTTGATTGTGCAGAATTGGTAGATTTTTGCTTACTAGTAGAAGAGATCCATTTCCCTTTGCCCTTTTTACTAGTCAAGAAAGCTTGATTTGCAACATGTATAATAGACTTGTGCTGCCTAGATTGATCTTCATGCAATAGAACAAAAACTAACTCTTTAAATGTTCAGGCATTTGGATTGGCTTTCATCATGAAACAAAGAGTATAAGCAAAACTCTGATATGAGTTGGGGAGATCATTCAGAAGAGTCTACACAAGTGAACTATCAGGAAGAACTTCATTAACAGAAATCAATTGTTCCTTCAAATCCTTGATCTTTGTTAGGAAACTATCCATAGAATCAACTTCATTCATGTGCTCGCTCTCCAATTGTTTTTAGAGGTAAGCAACACCAACCTCATTCCTAGCCTAGTACAATGTGGAAAGTATATCCCAAGCATCCTTATTTGTTCTACAAGAGCGAATGTGAGGAATAATGGCATGTTTGACATACAAGGCTATCAATGCATGTGCCTGAGCACCTCTGCCATCCCAATGAATTTGCTATATAGTAGGTGCAATAGGAACCATTGCACAAACACGAATCTATGGAATATCACCATCTTCGACACTATCTGCATCAGCTTCAATACCTGTATTTGTAGGTGTAATAGGACATTTTTCAACACCCTACACAATATTCCATAGTCCTTTTTTGAGCAATACATGACACATCATATAAGCCCACAATGGGTAATTTGTACCATCCAACTTATCCTCAATAGCTAACATATGAAATACGTCATTGCTTTTAGCCATGACCACTGAATAAAATACCCTGATGCGAAAAAATGACTGTATTTGAAAACCTTGAACAAAACTACCCTGACAAGTTCTGCTAAACCTTTAGTAGACTTCAAGATGATTATATTGGCGAATGGTAAGTGGTATATATCTTTGGCATAAAAAGATGAAATAGCCTACAAAAGCACTGTAATAGTGTGTTCAGAGGTCGGAATGAGCTCAAATCATGATTTTGGGATGACAAAGCAAAGACGTTGTGATCTCCTTATCACGCTAAGTATGCATACCAAATTTCATGTGATTCTGAGACTATGACTGGACAGGTGTCAACGATGCCCTACATGAAGCGGTGACCTACTCTGATACAAATTGTGGAGTTAGACATCCATGAAAGCATGTGAAAAAAACAAGAAAGAAGAAGAAGCTTGGGCCACAACACACAATATTGAATGTATTAACACTAGAATGTACAAAGATAAGTAACCCATTAGGGCTATAGGCATATATACAAGCCAAGGAAAAAAACCTCCTAAATGGGGAAAAAAGTGCCTCGGTGGGCCTAGTGTGTTCACACACATCACTACCTAAATATATTGGTTATCTTCTTTGTTGGTGGCAGTATCCAAGGTTTTACCTTCAGTGTCTACTTCATAAAGATTCCCTCCTAGAAAGTCCAACTCGTTGATGTCCTTTCCTAGGTTGTAGTACAAGTTATTTAGAGGAGCCACTATCGTGGTCTCAGAGGACCCTAGAGGGCTTCCTTTCCTTCCTTGTCAAACTTCCATGAACCCTTTTGAGTCTCTCTTTGAGACCGTAGTGTCTTTCTCCTCCCCAACAATAGGCGGATGAGCTTGTGCTCTACAACTTATCTGATGTTCTTTGGTGGCTTCTTCATTTTTTTGTTTTAGAGGTGTTCTATTTCTTAGGAGACTCTTTAATCCTGTGTCCTTGAAGATCAGAGTGAAAGCATGTGTTTGGCAAATTTTTGCATGTGATTTTCCGCTTCCAGGCTTCCCCTTCCATTATGTCTATGAAAGTCTTTGAGGAGGGAGCTTTGTTAAGATCAGTCTTGACGCGGATCTACAAATGCTATTGCATGGGAAGGTTGGCTCCTTCATAGATGAAGCCCGCCACCTCCTCCCTCAAGGCCATTGGTCAATCAATTGGCACAACAATATCCCTCAAGAAGTCATACAAAAAAAAGGGAAGGTTGGAAGGGTCAGCCTAGAGCGGGTGGCACAACGGTTTAAAATTTTTTAGGGCAAAATTTGTGAACCACTTACACAAGCATAAGGTAGACCTCCAAAATTTTCCAAAGTGCCCATGTGTAGTACTTGAAACTCGATCTCCTTATTCTTGACGACCAAAAGTAAGTGTTTCACTGGAAAAAATTGGCATTTGCTCATTGTCAAGCTGCACGAAAACCACTTCTTAGGACACTAGAGATGCACGGACTCTAAGGGGGACCTTGGGCCGAATAGGTGGCCAATAAGGCATGTTTTCAATAGTTCTTCTTACTTCCCCAAGATAAATTCTCTACTTTAGGATACCATTAGGTAGCGAAACTAGGAGGATTCTCGGTAGCCTCACATGAACCCAAAGCTGGTGGGGATCCCACATTGTTGACAATAAAGATTGAAGCACACTAACCATGGGAGGTAGGAGTAGGCCAAAGTTAAAAGCATTCTTGATATCCTCTTTAAACCCTAACTACCTCTTTTTCTTCACCTCTTATTAGCTCTTTCTTTTTTTAAATTTATAAGCGTATTAAGCCACCATCAAGAGTCCTGAAAGATGTGTGCGGCCTTAATCATCACGATGCATATGACCCTCACAAACATTTCACTATCGCTTCCAATTGCGATTGTTGCCTTTTTCTTCTACTCTTTTTTTTTTAAGTTCTATTGTCGATCCCTTCAAACATTGGAATGGACTTCACGTGATGGAGGAGACACAAACCTCTGTGGGCAGTCACTAACATGCATCTATACCCCGGTGGAAGCTTTACTCTATCAAGATGGCCCTAAATACTCTCTTAGGATGGACCGACAAGCTTCTCTTCTAATCCCTTCATTTTCTCATACATTTAATATCTAGACCTTGGGTGAAGAAAACCTCGGTGCTGATTGATTAAAATGTACTTAACTCATAAGTTAAGAGGACAAAGCCGCAACATCGCAATGAGACCAAAGCTTTGATAGTTATGACGGGACCAATTCCTGAGAATGTCTTCCAAGCCTTGTCTCCATGGAAATTCCAGTGGTTGTCGTGATGGGCAATCAGAGGTTAATCATATCATTCATGGCCACTCTTTTGTTGTTGACCGAAGATACGGAGGCTTTTGTCATGAAGTCTCAAACTTTTATTATCAATGTTGATTTCCTTGTGAAAAGGGCGAGTTATGAAATTTAGTGAAAGAACTAAAAAAATGGAATATCACATAGTTGGCTCTAACTATCGTTGATTTCCTTTTTGTATGCATATGACACAGAGGTCTTTCGTCCTCGCAAATCCCTCTCGACTCTTTTCTCCCTTCCCACAACCCTCGAGAGTTTGAGCTTGGAAATTATGTACAAGAATGGTAGGAATATTGTTTGATTTTTAGACACTTTTTCGCTTTTATTAAATGTTTGATTTTTTTTAGAAACAATATTGTTAAACGTTTCAGGGGAGAGAAGAGTATTAAAGATTTATAATGAATGTTTATTTCCGTGTGAAAAGGGTGAGCCATGAAGCTTATTAAACGTGAATGGAATATATATTTTTTTAAATGAAGGTTCAACCGAGGCCTATTCTTTGAGGCTTTTGCTTTGAAATTGGAACTGTACAAGGAAAAGCATAGTACGCCTGAGATCCCTTATTAAACGCGAATGGAATATTTCATTTCTTACGATCGTGCAGCATATATAGTCGGCTCTAACTATCGTTGTTTTCTTTTTTTCATATGTATGACACATACACACACAGGTCTTTCCTCCTTGCGAGTTCTCCACCTCGATGACTGCACATCCCTCGCCACTCTTTCCTCCCTTCCGACAACCCTCGAGAGTTTGAGCGTGGAGATGTACGACACTGAAGGCAGCCTGGAGAGCGTGGAAGATGTGAGTGCGTTATGGCTTTACTAAAACGTATGTTATTTGTTTTACTCAAACGTATGTTATGTGTTTTACTAAACGTATGTTATGTGTTTATATATTTTGCAGGCCTCGCTACCAAACTTAAGAGACCTCACTATCACGAGCTGCCCAAAGCTGAAGAGGTTAGCTCTCCACGCGATATCGCTAGAAAATTTAAATTTGCGGGAATGTGAAGGACTGGAGGACTTGGATTGCAAAGGTAGCATTTTCACTTTCCTTTAATTTTGTAACGAGTCTGGATGAACCTTTTATTCTCCCATAAACCCAAACAATTACTCCTAGGTAACTTTTTTATTAACCACGAAAGGTTTTCTTCATTGAGTATATGGCTATGACTCTAACACTAGTGGTCCACATATCACTGTACATTTCGAAGGCGTACTAAAATTAGCGAAAACCTCATTCAAGTACAAAAGCGACAAGGGGAGATGTCAGTAGAATTTCCTGAGATCAACTAAAGCCCAATCATCCATTTTCTAACAACTTCTATACCATTCTGAGCATATTGCACAAAATATGATAGGAGGGCCTCATAGTCATTCAATAGGTCAATCTGTTGTACAACTTAGCCACAACCCATTCTTACAATCCTATCATTGAAATTTTTCTAGGTTTTTATTAGTTTGCTAGAGAAGAATCCATGCCAATTCAGACACACATATATCATGTTTTGGATGATGGTCTAGGGGAGACACATTTGAGTAATGTGTCCCTATACTATAATTTCACATTCTTATTGATGAGAGTTCTATCAAATTTATTATTCTCTTAGTAACTGGTAATTTATCTTTTATGAGATGATGCAAGCGGAGTTGTTTTGGTTCATGTACACGAAGAGGAAAATAGTGAGCGTTCATTTTGATCCTCTTGATGTTAGAGGATTGGAAAGGATGATCATAAGAACAAAGAAATCGTAATACTCCCGCGAAGGGGTTAGTTTGAGTGATGAGGTTTTATAAGAAAAATACGCTAGTGCTTGAACCGATACCCTCGTAAGGGAGAAAAATGAGCCCTATTTGACCTTTTCTAAGAGAAACCAATCAAATTTTGGTAAAAAAAAAAATCATAAAAGTGGGCCATGGAGAACTATGTTGTGTATTATAAAAGTATATCATGTGACTTCTCTATTGAAGGGTTTTGATGAGATGATTCTAATGTGCTTTTTTCCTTTGCGTAAATCAAACTACATATGTTCAAGCTATCGATATATAAAAGGATTCAAAAAGCATCAAACCATGTCCAGTAACTCATTCTCATTGGCTTAGATTGAAACTTCCAAAAACATCTTTGACTTTAAAAGACCCAAGATGGGTTAATTTCTACCATTAACGTTAAGCTTGGAAGGCGAAGGGTCCAAGGAAACGCACTATCATATGCAATCAAGTCCACCAATCTTTTCCTTATCTTTTTTGAGACTCATAAATCTTGAGAACTCTTCCTATAAATATTTCTTGATTGTAATCACAAATGTTGATGAAAGCAACTTTGTTAGCTTGAGTAATCATCAAAGCTACCACCTCTCCTATGAGTCTTTAAGAAAAGCTCTCCAATTTAGAAGGGTCTAAAAATGAAAAAGAAATGACTATGGAGAAGATTTTTTCAATATATGTGTTTTGATTCACAAATTTATGTGTTTTGATTCAGAAATTCTACATGCCAAAGTCAACAGGTCTCTTGTATCACAATCGACTAAGATGGATACAAAGAAGACCATCATGAACCTTAGATTTCATGTGACTTTCTATATCTAATGTTTGATTGATAATTTGGTTAAACTAATGCTACCATCACATTTGGAAAATGAAGAAACCCTTGGATCAACTATTTACTTGCCTAATTTAGATATCTAGAGGTCTTATTTTGGATTGATGAAATCATCAATGAGATCCTCAATTTATGATCACCCTTCGACACCTATATAAGAAGGGTCTCGCCATTCATATCCTCAGCCTTTCCAATGTCGTTCATGGGAGGCCGTGGATTCTTGAACTTCTTATAAGTCCTTTCCATGCTCTAGTTCTAGTTCTAGTATTCCAGACATATGTTCTTTCCTCTTGTAATCTGATTGTAGGAGATCTTGTAGAATTACTTTTTGTATATACCTCTTCTTCCCGGGATTCTAACTCAGTTATCTTATCTGATACCTATGATCTCGAGTTGTTGGATCTATTATAACATGCCCATTCTAGTTATGCATATCCATTAGTCCTGGGGTTTGTGGCTTCTTGTATCAATAACATATTCTTGTATTATTTTCCCTATGTGGGTTCTGTTATGATCAGAAGTATAGTTCCAAAATTATGACATAAAAATTCAAATCAATCATTTGTGATCTTACATCATATGAGTGTTATTTTATCAACCATTCTCGATGGGGCTTTTGTGAAGATGTTAAGGACCTCACATTAACCACGCCCAAGGTAACACTTGTATTAAATTCAGGAATCAAGAAATTATCAAGTGTGATGATAGGTATCTGAGAGAAAGCAAGAGAAGAAAATTTTTATTCTAGATAAGGAATGAAAGTTTATCTCAGTCCCTCATTAATATATGTTGGAGAAATCTCAACCAAAGCCCATGAAATTTGGTATCATCAATGTGAGGATACCTAGACCAAGAAAAAGAACGCATAAAAAAGATAGTGGATTATGCTTTTATTTTTCACAATCATGATCATATGTTAGTCAAATGTCCTATGAAGAGAAAAAAATTGGAATAAGAGCCTCTATGATCACCATCCAATATCAAACGAGTCATCATTAGATTCCAAAGGTGAATACATCCAATCACATTATTCAAGCAATCGATCCTATACCTAGATATACTTCAAAGCCTTTTAAGTTTCATCATTGATATCCTTCATTGTCATGTTCCCATTATTATCTGACGAGGAAGCTCTATGTTGGTGCAAATGGAAAGCCTGAAATCTTGGCATTTGATTTATGGACTAACCCCATAAATCATCCTACTCTAATATGTCACATGAACATATTCTTGTAAAACTCTGAGTAAACATTGTGGTTATCCTAGTTATTTGCAAAAGCTAAAAGAAGAAGAGGAACCTCATGTTTTTAGGTTTCCCAATGCATGAACTCATGCTAAACATCTAGTTTAATGTTTAGGCGAGAATCTACCTCATTAAAATTCGAACTTCATGTAGAAATACACTTGCTTGTTAGTCATGGCATATCATGCCTTTTCTTGAGAGATCGAGATACATTCTTGAGCATCCATTTTTCTCACTTCATGAAGGAGTATTTCTCTACACTTCTCATGTATCATATATTCAATATCATACACACTTGTGATCAGACTTTGACTAAGTCATTCTCATTCTGATGCTACAATACACTCATGTCAACAATGAGCTTGTTCTTCCATATTCTCTATGCATGAGTATCCCATTGCTGTGCATGAGTAGCAAAGTTTATCATCATTGGTTGAATTTAGATCTTAAGATATGAATGATTGAAAATGACTACGTCTAAACATCTTCTTATTTGTGAAAAGTCACAGTGATCCCTCAAACTTGTTAGATTTATTTCTCATTGTGTGATGCAGCTAAATTCATAAAATAGCTTCATTTGATTATCCATACACTTCATTTAGATCTATGTAAAAGATCTTTGTTCAATTGATATCAGGTTGTGAGCTCTCAACATATTTTTGTGACCTTCTCATCTTAAAATAGAAAGTTTCTCTCACTCATTGCAAAGTAGAAGTATTTTGAAGGCAACATTTGGCAATGAAGTTAAAAAGAGCTTGATGGTTCTTTATGCATATTTTTGAAGCTAATGAAGTCTATTTAGCATTTATGAAGTCGCATTGACTAGTGTAGAGCAAGTGTGTTGCAACATCAACTCATCTCTATGCATTGTACATCACCTCTTCATAGTGGTCTGAGAGAAACTACGTACAATCGGTAATGGATTCCCTTCATCTGTTGACAAATTGGACCAAGATAATTATTAAGTATGGTAACTCACATTGGAGGCATAGCTACAAGGAAGGAGCCTCTATGGTTACACACACACACACAGACATATATATATATATATATATATATATATATATATATATATACATATATATATATATATATATATATATATATATATATATATATATATATATATATATATATATATATATATATATATATATATATATATATATATATATATATATATATATATATATATATATATATATATGGGGAGAGAGAGAGAGAGATAGATAGAAACATAGATAGATAGATAGATAGATAGATAGATAGATAGATAGATAGATAGATAGATAGATACAAATAGATAGGGAGATAGATAGGGAAGAATATAATTAAAAAGAATATTATCACGATTTTTTTTTTTCTGAAGTTCAATTGTTGACCCTTTGAGATTGTGATCATCATAGGCTAACGAAGCCTCTTATCATATGGTTCATGATATTTTTCTACTTTTTTATTAGTTTGCTAGAGAAGATTCCATGCCAATTCAGACACACATATCTCATGTTATGGATGATGGACTAGGGAAGACACATTTGATTAATGTGTCCCTATACTATAATTTCACATTCTTATTGATGAGAATTGTATGAAATTGATTATTCTCTTACTAAATGATAATTTATCTTTTATGAAATGATGCAAGCAGAGTTGTTTTAGTTCATGTACATGAAGAGGAAAATATTGAGCGTTCATTTTGATCCTCTTGATGTTAGAGGAATCAATGAATGATTTTGGCTAGGAATAAAGAGGATTAGAAAGGCTGATCATAAGAACAAAGAAGATGGTTGGTTTCAATTGGAAACCCAGAAATCGTAATACTCCCACGAAGCGGTTAGTCTGAGTGATGAGGTTTTGTATGAAATGTACTCTAGTGCTTGAACCAATACCCTCATATGGGAGAAAAAATGAACTCTATTTGGCCTCTGTAAGAGAAACCAATCAAATTTTGGTCAAAAAGAAAAATCATAAAAGTGGGCCATGGAGAACTATGTTTTGTGTATTATAAAAGTATGTCATGTGACTTCTCTATTAAAGGTTCTTGATGAGATGATTCTAATGTGCTTTTTTTGTGTAAATCAAACTACATATGTTC
>CM035413.1:60849177-60976677 GCA_020310875.1 Ceratopteris richardii
ATGCCACAATCGTACCTGATCTGTTTCTGTTGTCGTTCCTGGATACCATGTTAGACGATGTGGTCGATAGGGAGATGTATTCCTTTCTAGATGGATACAATGGTTACAATCAAGTCCACATGGCAGAGCAGGACATACCCAAGAGTGCATTTATTACAAACTACGGTGTCTATGCGTGTACCGTAATGTGGTTTGGACTACGCAATGCTGCTACCACGTTTCAATGCTACATGCAGGAAATTTTTTCCCCTTATCTCACCACATTTATGAGAGTGTATTTGGATGATTTCTCGTTATCTGCTGATACATCAACACACCTGTACAATTTATGGTATTGCTTTTCAAAGTGTCGGGAATATCGCTTGTGCCTGAACCCGAATAAATCAGTATTCTCTATATCCTATGGCAAGTTGGTCGGACATGTTATTTCAAAACAAGGCATTCAGGTGGATCCGGACAAAGTGATGGTCGTACTGGAGGCTCCTGCTCCTAAGACACCTAAAGACGTGATGCAGTTTTTGGGCCAAATCGGATGGCATGGGTGGCATCTGCGCTCGCTTGCTCATCTGGCCATACCACTTAATCGATTGATAACCAGTAGCCCACGTCAGCTCGAGTGGACGAAAGAATGTGAGCTTTCTTTTGACAGGCTGAAATCATTGTTAACTCAGGCTCCCATTTTACAAGCACCGAATTGGGAATTTCCATTTCATGTCTTTGTGGATGCCTCCAACCAGTGCCATTGGTAGTGTGCTGATGCAGCAGATCGATAAATGGTTTCGTCCCGTATATTATGCGAGTCGCAGATTGGCCCCAACAAAGCGTAACTATTCAATTACTGAATGAGAATGTCTTGGCTTAGTATATTCTATGAAAAAATTTTGACATTATCTGTTGGGAAGACGCTTCACCTTTCACGTAGATCATGCAGTATTGGTGTATCTTGTGCGCCAATAGCATTTGGGAGGATGGTTAGCATGATGGATCTTGCTGCTTCAAGAATTTGATTACTTCATTGTACATCGACTAGGGTCAACACACGCACTGGCTGACTTTCTCTCTCGGTTGGATTCCAGTGAGCCTCCGGAGGGAATTGATGATACAACACCAACCATCTATGCAACAGATACAATATAGGATGATCAACAGGAATTACCGGTACCCTCTTCTTACTATGACACCTTGCTTCTGTTCTTGACTAGTGGATGTCCGCCTCGTATGATTTCTTCAGCTGCTAGACGAAGACTAGCCACGTATAGTCGATGCTTTCGGTTGATTGTCAGACAATTATATTACATGGATCACTCAGGAGTACTACTCAGATGTGTCCCGCCACATGAAATTGCTTGAGTCGTTACCATGGCCCATACTTCCCCAACCGGAGGACATTTTGTGGCGGACCTGACTCACCAGAAGCTTCTGCAGAGTGGATTGTGGTGGCCCACTATGTATTGTGACGTGACCAAGTATATACAACAGTGCGATGAGTGCCAACATTCTGGTCAGCCTTTACAGCGGCACTAATTTCCCTCTCTAACTTGTTGTGCCTCTGGAACCATTTCAGAAATGGGGTTGGGATTTCATAGGACCAATTACACCTCCGACAACAGTCACCAATAACGGATATATTCTAACATGCACAGATTACGCAACTAGATAGGCTGAAGCATGGGCTCTCCGATCAGCTACAACGACTGCGGGTGTTAAATGTTTAATGAAGGATATCTTTCCGCTCTACGGGTTACCCTTGGAGATAGTAACTGATCAAGGTATGCTCTTTGCAAATACATTAATGCAAGTGCTTACAAAAACATTCCAGATTGTGCACAAATTCAGTTCTCCCTATTACCCACGAGCAAATGGACTTGCTGAGAGCACCAACAAATCTCTCTTAAAAATCTTGAAGAAACTGGTGTTAGATTGCATAGACAGATGGGACCAATTTCTACCTGGTTTACTATGGGCTTATCTTACCACATACAAAGTGGCGATCGAAACAGCTCATTTTAAGTTGGTGTATGGATTGGAAGCAATTGCTCTGATGGAACTGGTGGTTCCCAGTCTACGTGTGGCCCTAGAATGGAAGCTATTACCGAAAGAATCTTTTCCCTTTCGACTAGAGGCTTTACAGTCTCTAGATGAACAACATATGGAGAGTTTCCTCGTGTTGTAGGAAGTGCAGCTGATGATGGAGAGTGTTAATCTCCAAAAGAATAACCTACTCTTATGATTAGAGCACCTCTATACCAAGAGTAAGTCAAAATCTTTACCAATTTAAAGGTTCAATCTCCAAATTATCAAAAGTTGAAAAATTCTGTAAAGAAGATAAAACACAGAAAGTCTACTGCACAATTTCTTCTCATTGACCTATCAAACATGTAAAGTTTTCTATGAAATTTTGTATGGAGTGTCGCCTAGAAGTTGCGCATCTCCTCCAAGTTAAATTTCTTCAAAAGGTTTAGTATAACTTGAGAAATCAACTTCACAAGTTACCTATGTCTAAATCTGCACTTCTCAGAAGTCGATTTTGACACCCCTAACTTCTAACACATAGTTCTATCAATCTCGAACCCGTTTAAGCAAATGCTTGTAGATACAGATAGCTTACCTTCTAACTTAAAGATTAAGTGCTTGCTTGCACAAAACGTTAAACTGTGGAGTGAGAACTGACCAAAAAATCAAGATCGAAATTTGCGCCTGTTTCAGAGAACTGTGAACACTTATCACATATGAATGTTCCTATTAACAATTCTCCTAGCCTGTTTACAATTAGACTCTGAAACTCAAGTCATAGACTCATTAACTATGAACTTAGATATCCTCAAAAGGATTTCACAAATGATCTAACACAGACGGAGCAGACACAGAAACATCGGGCGCAATATTTCTTCGATTACTCAGAAAATTACAGTTGAGTGATGAGAGGAAAACTCAACTAACATTTCACATGTCTCATGACATCTAACTTCTCCTTTCTTGACTTCTATACTCACTCATCTATTCTTTCATATGCTCTCATATCACGCCTCGACATTTTCAAGGTATTTATGGAGAAATTTGTACAAGTCTATGACTAATCAAAGATCTAAGTGAACTATAACTTTACTAATGTACATATGTGTACATTCCTCATATCCTCTGAATGTATCCTTCTTCCAAGCTTCAGGAATTGAATCTTTCTTCATTCTTTAATCTTCCAAACATTCAATTGGTGATTGGTCTGCACCAACAGCTCCCCCTCAATCATCAATTGAGGTTTCTCTTATCTTCTTTATGCCTGCCATGTCTTTAAACTTCTGTAACTTTGGTCCATCCAAACTCTTTGTAAGCATATCAGCTATCTGATCTTTAGTTGAAGTATGTAACACTTCAATCTCCTTATCCATCACCTTCTCTCTTAGAAAGTGATACTGAATCTCAATGTGTTTGGTCCTGGCATGAAAAACAGGATTAGCAGCTAAATACAATGAACTCATGTTATCTCCATATATAATTGGTATCCCATGCACAATATCAAAACTTTTCATCAAGGTCTTGAGCCAAATCACTTCCTTTGCAGCTTCAACCATGCCTTTATATTTAGCTTTTGTAGAAGACAAAGCAACTGTATGTTGCTTCTTGGAACACCATGAGATAAGTTTATCTCCCACATAACACATGTATCCATAGGTTGATCTTCTGGATTACCTGCCCAATCTGCATCACTATAGATCTTGATGTTTGTATCTGATGTAAACCCATAATACAAACCTTCATTGAGTGTACCCTTAATGTACCTCAACACTCTTTGTCCTGCAATCCAATGTTCTTTCCTAGGACAATGCATAAATTGAGACAAAACCCCTACTGCATATGATAAATTAGGTCTAGTTAAAGTAGCATAGATAAGACTACCAACCAAACTCTGATATTGTTTCATGTCCTTGAATTCTTCACCTCCAAATTTACTCAATTTGTGATTCACCTCCATTGGTGTAGGTGCTACCCTACAATCTTCCATTTTAAACTTGATTAACAAGTTCTTCAAATACCTTTCTTGAGTCACAAATATTCCATGTTGGGTATATGTAATCTCCATGCCCAAGAAGTATGACAAGTCTCCCAAGTCACTTATTTTGAACTCCTTTTCCATTTGCTTCTTTAGTCTTTGTATTCCTTCCTCATCTGTACCTGTAAGGATTATATCATCAACATATATACACATGTATATGAAACCATTATCACTTGCTTTGACAAGCAAGCTACTATCTGCTTTAGACACCTGAAATCCAAGTTCTTTGAAGAACTTTACAAGTCTATAATTCCATGCCCTTGGGGCCTGCTTTAAGCCATACAAAGCTCTCTTGAGCTTGCACACATGATCAGGATACCTTTTATCTCTGAACCCTTGAGGTTGCTCCATGAACACATCATCAGAAATATAACCATTCAAAAAAGCATTTTTCACATCAAGTTGACATAACTTCCAACCTTTACATGCAGCAATAGCTATAAGTGTCCTGATAGTTGTCATCTTTGCCACAGGACTATAAGTCTCATCATAATCAACACCATATGTCTGAGCAAACCCTTTGACAACAAGTCTAGCTTTGTACCTAGACACACTTCCATCTTTAAACCTCTTGGTCTTGTAAACCCACTTGCATCCAATAATTTTCTGACTATTTGGTTTAGGAACCAAATCCCAAGTTTGATTTTCCAATAGTGCATCATATTCTTCCTACATAGCTTTCTCCCATTTTTCCTTACCTTTTGCCTCTTCATATGTAGAAGGGTCTTCATCTGTTTTAATCATGTAAGCATAATCTTTGGTAGCCAGAAATGAAGTATCATAGCTATACCTTGTAGGTTGCCATTTGTTCCTTGTAGACCTCCTAAGTTCTCCACTTCTTGAGGTTTCTGGTTCTTCATATTCAGGATCAAACCTAGGTGTTTCTTCCACTTCAACCTGCACTTCATTATTCTCTTCTTCATCACTTATTTGAACCTTTGACTTACCTTTCCTTTGGCTCACAATCTCTTCATCATCTGTATTGATATTGATTGTACCTGCATACCAAGTATTTTGTTCATCAAATGTAACATCCTTAGAAACCATGAATTGTTTTGTAGATGGACTCCACAATCTATAACCCATCTGCTTATCATCATAACCAATGAAAACATATTTTTCAGCTTTAGGTTCCAATTTGTGTCCAAATTAGAGGTTCAATCTTCAAATTATCAAAAGTTGAAGAATTCTTTGAAGAAGATAAAACACAGAAAGTCTGCTGCACAATTTCTTCTCATTGACCTATCAAACATGTAAAGTTTTCTATGAGATTTTGTATGGAGTGTTTTCTAGAAGTTGCGCATCTCCTCCAAGTTAAATTTCTTCAAAAGGTTTAGTATAACTTGAGAAATCAACTTCACAAGTTACCTATGTCTAAATCTGCACTTCTGAGAAGTCGATTTTGACACCCCTAACTTCTAACACATAGTTCTATCAATCTCGAACCCGTTTAAGCAAATGCTTGTAGATACAGACAGGTTACCTTCTAACTTAAAGATTAAGTGCTTGCTTGCACAAAACTTTAAACTGTGGAGTGAGAACTGACCAAAAAATCAAGATCAAAATTTGCGCCTGTTTTAGAGAGCTGTGAACACTTATCACATATGAATGTTCCTATTAACAATTCTCCTAGCCTGTTTACAATTAGACTCTGAAACTCAAGTCATAGACTCATTAACTATGAACTTAGATATCCTCAAAAGGATTTCATAAATGATCTAACACAGACGGAGCAGACACAGAAGCATCGGGCGCAATATTTCTTCAATTACTCAGAAAATTACAGTTGAGTGATGAGAGGAAAACTCAACTAACATTTCACATGTCTCATGACATCTAACTTCTCCTTTCTTGACTTCTATACTCACTTATCTATTCTTTCATATGCTCTCATATCACGCCTCGACATTTTCAAGGTATTTATAGAGAAATTTGTACAAGTCTATGACTAATCAAAGATCTAAGTGAACTATAACTTTACTAATGTACATATGTGTACATTCCTCATATCCTCTGAATGTATCCTTCTTCCAAGCTTCAAGAATTGAATCTTTCTTCATTCTTTAATCTTCCAAACATTCAATTGGTGATTGGTCTGCACCAACAGCTGAGACAGGGCAAAACCCATGATCGTTTCGTCAAAACCCCTATGTTTACGATAAACCAATTAGTCCTCTTCTGTAATGCTAAGTCTAATAGATCTATCGAAAAATTTAAGTTGCACTGGTTCGGTCCATACCGGATTGTTGAACAAGTGGGACCCACAACTTTTCGGTTATCCACCTTAACTGGTCACCTTCTCCCTAAAGTGATTAATGGTTAGAAGCTTCGACCCTACTATCCGCCATCTACCAACTCATGAGGTGTCTTCAGTATTTTTCACTCTTTTTCGCTTGCCACTTGATTTTCTTTTCTCATCTCCATGTTTCTATTGACCAACTAACCGTAATCCTTCCATTTTCTTATCTAACCATGATTAATAGCCGCCTCTGTGTCATTCCTTCTGTTAATGCATGCATGTCACGATTATGTTGGTATATTTCCAATACTCCGTTATGATTAGGGTTCTTGCCACCTGATTTTTCTAGTGTTTCTACTTAACCTTGTTCTTTCTGCTGTTAGTCGCTATTGTGTCTTTGTGTGTTTGCAAACCTTGTGTGCTCTATGTTTTTGCTTGTCTCTAAGTGCACGATGGAAGCTCTTGTGAACATAGTAACCTTCCGTGCGGGTCTCACTCCGGATGTGAGTGAGTACTTGCATGCTCGAGGACTTTTGGCCTTCGCTGAATTGCCTTGGCATTCAGTGGAGCGTCATCCCTTTCATGCGCACATTATCTTTGCCATAGAAGCCATGAATGCTACAGAGTAGTGTTGGCCCTTAATGTGCTTAAACCCTCATGTAGTAGTTACACTAAACACGGTTGCTGAGGGGCTCCGTCTCCCTCAAGAAGGGTTGGTCAATGGACCACTCCTTCCCCTAGCGACCATGAAGGAATTATTTCCCTGGTACTCATCTAATGAGTTTGCCATTCTCTGCCAACCCGAGCCAGAGTGCACCATGTTGCAATTTCTTGTCGCTGCCTTAAACTTGCAAAAATGCACGTATGGTATCTCCCAAACTTTCTATTCGATGATTGACACTGCCTCACGAGAGGGGGTCAACTTCACATCCTTTTTCTTCTGCTGCATTCACTGTGAATGCTTAGCAGCTACCAAACAACTCGCCAAGCATGAAATTCCCCGTACCGGATTGCCCCACCTCCTCACCCTTCTCCTTTCGATGATACAAGCCGTGCAACCACCTCCAACGGATACCGTGCTCTTACATGAGGAATCTACACAGATGCTCAAAGACGACGATGATGAAGACTTGCTCCATTTCTTCCAATGAAAACATAGATGAATTAGCCCATCACAAAGCGAGGTGCAGGGTTCCACCGTAGTTCAAGAAGTTGAACTCTTTCATGACACCACCACTTCCTTACAGGTAGAATCTTTCCCGTTGTCTCCTAGTAAGCAGCCAAAAAAAGACATTATTATTAAAGATGTAGCTGAAGTCTCACAGTGGGGGGAATCTCATCAATTGGATGTTGAGGCTATGAAGGAGACAATGGAAGATACCACTGTTATTGAGTATCATCCTCTTTTACCAACCGCAGATGACCAAGTAGATACAGTCAATCAATCAACTGGTAATGAAGAAGCAGTTACTGAAGTTGTCCTGTCGGTCCCTCAACATGAGATCGGAATAGTTTTAGTTCCGACTTCTCTTATCCCTCTTCCTCCTCCAACCACCATTTTTGATGTTGTTGAAGCTTATCCCTCTTCGCCTACGCCTGCCAATCGGGAGGCATTGACCAATCTCCTATCCTCCCCCACTACTCTCCCCCATCCTCACCTCACCTGTAGTCTGCAACACCATCGCAACCTGTTTCTTCTCTTTCCACCCTAGTGATGTTCATTGAATTGGCATCCATGGGCCAACTACTGATCCAACTCTCCCAACAGCTGCCTTTCCAGATGAAGATGTCCCAACAATCTCTTCAACAGGAGCTGCAGCCTAAAATCGATATCCTAGAAGCTGATATCACACCCCTTCAAGAAGAAGTGCTCGTTGCTGAGACCAGTCCTTGTGAAGAGCACATTCATCTTTTGCAAGCCCAATTGAATGAGAAGGATGTTCTCCTTGCTGCTTGCGATGAAGAGATTTCTCGATTGGAACAAATGGTGAGAGATAAGGAAGATGCCAGGATTGCATTAGGAAATCTGCTAGAGGATAGACGCGTAGATCTTGCTTTGGTGAAGTAGAAAGGACAGGAAATGGTAGATCTTGCTATGCAAAACACTGAAGAATTAACGAAGGTGTCGGAAGAGCTTTTCCAGAAAAGTCGTGCTTTGGAAGAACCGATTGGTCTGCACATTAACCTAAAAAAGGAGATGGAAGCTATTAAAAAGGAGAGAGAAGACTTTTACAAGACGATGCAATTTCAAGTTCAAGAACTTGAAAGAAGAGAGAAGCAGTTGGGTGTTCAAGCAGAGAGGCTCTCACGCATTGATGCAGACATAGCGGAAATGAAGCTGTGATGAGATGCTTCTCTGGCCAACGAATTTTATTTATAGGAATCCTTATTGCACATGCAGATGGAGTTATTAATAAGCTAGATCCTCGCTGCCAGTTCTGTTAGGACTGATGAACAGCTTATAGAACCTACAATTTTGAAGGATATGCTAGATTCCTAAAGCAGAAGATTACACGTACCTTTAAATTAGCTCGCACAATGTATATTCTGGGCATCATAGATGAACCTTGATTGTATAATTCCAATTTTGGGTTCGAGTCCACCATGTGTGCCAGTGTAAGCCGACGGAAAGGAACTCATACTTTTTGTAATATATATTCTGAAAAGTCGCATGCATGATGTAAAGGTGTAGCGCAAAGTTGTAACCTTTGGAAATGATTAATGAAAGAGTCATGTGAAGCAGAAGGAGTAGTCGCCGCACTGTTCGTCTGGGCAAGAGCCGGAAGTGAAGCACTATTGCTGAAACCCTATGTAATCTGAGTCTGTTGTTAATTTTGTTGACTAAGTTAAATCATTAAGTGAAGTCAAAAGGCAATAAGTGAAGAAGTTATACAGTTAACTCTCGGGTGTGGAAGTGTGTTGAAGAACGTATGCAAAACAGTACTAGAAGATAATCCAAGTTAGCGTGTTAGTTCGGTGAAGTATTATATTCTTAATCTGTAGATTTGGGAAAATACAAATAGGACCTCTGTTTAGAGACCACTAACCATCCCTAGAACCCAGACTTGAATTTAACTTAAACAGATAACTTAATCTTAATCCTAAGTTTAAGTTTAACACACACATACACACACACACACACACACACACACACACATATATATATATATATATATATATATATATATATATATATATATATATATATATATATATATATATATATATATATATATATATATATATATATATATATATATATATATATATATACATATGTATATATATATATGTGTGTGTGTGTGTATGGGTGTGTATATATATATATGTGTGTGTGTGTATATATATCTGTGTGTGTATATATATATATATATATATGTATGTATGTATTTATGTATGTATGTATGTATGTATGTATGTACAAAGAGAGAGAGAGAGGTATGTAGACACATGGAAATATGAATGCATAGATAGATAGAATAGGTAAGTAAAGAAATAGATAGATAGATAGATGAGTCAATGGATTGAAGGATGGCAGAATGGATAGATGGATGGAGGATGGATGGATGGATGCATGGACAGAAATGCAATTTCAATTAAGAAAAGGAGGAGAATGGATGGATGCATGGATGTGCTAAAAGGCTAGGCTTGAAGATCTCACCACCTAAATGCTAAGGATTTTCTAATTGTAGTGAGTTGAGCTAAATCCCTTAGCTATGAAAGGTAAATGGCGCAATGAAATGAGCTATCACATGGGGAGAGGTCTAGCGGTACTATCCTTTTCTTTTTTGTATTGAAAAATCTTTTTCTTTTTTGTATTGAAAAATCTTCCCTTGAGTCCTTATCTTTGTGTATGAGAAGAGTCATCAAGTTGAGAAAGGGCTGAAAATGAAAAGGCAAGAACTTTAGATAAGACTTCACAATATAAAAAAGTGAATCAACGGCGATTAAAAAAATATTTCCACTTTAATAAAAAGTTGAGTTTTTTTTAGAAAAAGAACGATGAGAGTTTGGTTAAAAGTTTCAAGGGAGAGAAGCTTATTATACGTTTATCATGAATGTTTTTCTTTCCAAAAGGAAGTTCCCCCTTCGCCTACTCTCTTAGACTTAATAAGAAAAAAAAGAAAGAACAAGTTACAAGTGAATGTGGACTAGTGCCCTTGGGACACCCCCAATTCCAGAAAGCAAGGACAAAACTTGTGGGTCTAGAGAGTGTTAGAGGGTTCTAACAGCCCTCTCATCCCCCTCATGTGGGGCCCACTTGTGTTTAAGCTTGTTGTTCTTGATGAGAAACACTTTATGATGCCTAAAAGGTGGGGGTCTTTTATTATAATTCAAGATTCTTTTGCCAAGGAGGAACAAAGACTTCTCAATTGACCAGTCTTTAGGAGGGTGTCCAAAATTGTTGGCACATCATTCCCTCCAAAGCTTCAAGGGGGATTCCCCTCTTATACCATTACACGTTGCTGATGAGAATCTGATCCCTTTGTCGAGAAGTGTTTGCTTCCAATTGATTTATTCTTGTAGAATCAAAATATTCCCAAGGGCCTACTAGAGGAGAAGAAACTTCGGGCACGTGAGGAATATGTGACCCAAATCTCGATGCTAGAGTGGCACCGCTTGCACCACAACACATCCCCAACAACTTTTGCTAGCCTTTAAGTTGGTCCAAATACCACAATGGAGAATTTGCCACATGAGAATCAATTTTTTAATCTTGACGAGAGGATGCCAGATAGACATGAACTTTAAATCTCTGTGCAACCTTGTCCAAGTCAAGCACCAGTTCTTCTTAAGCATGATATGATAGTCTGTGTCACCTTGATTCTAGGAGTTCTAGACATGCAATTGTCATTGGTCCACATATGTCGCTCATGGAATGGCTGATCTTGCCCAACGAGGATTTTGGTTTTTGAACGTTCCCAAGTGATGCATTTGCTCTAAAGGAGAGTCCATTCTTCATAGTTCACTCTTGTTTCACGGTCGATGTCCTCATAGCTGATCCATTAGCCAATTTCTTTTTTGCAAATGTGCTTCTAATGTTTGAAACCCTTGTTCTAAGGCCTCTTAGAATTTTGGAGGTTTGAGAAAGCCACACCCTTGATGCCTGAGATCGAAAACCAAATTGATTCATTTTTTCTAATATCAGATGCCTTTTTTGCAATCTTCTCTAATTCTAACAAAGTGTTTGAACTTGTTCCAACTCTTCCACAGGGAGCATACAAGATTTAAGCCTTTAGGGGAAATCGAAATCAAGGAGAATAAAAGGGTAAGGAGGTACAAGTCCTTCCAACTAGAGAGGCCCACCAACATAATTAGGTTTCTATTCCTAAAAATGAGCTTGGCCCAAGGGGTCTCATAGTTGAACTAAGTGCTGATGATCCATTTTGCTACCAACTTGCCAATCATGCCTTCAATATCCATACTGTAGAGACCCCCACTGAGAGCGATGCAAGTAGAACATTTAGTTTTGGGAACCTCCTTCTATTGTGTCCCCTATCCAAAGAAAGGTTCCACATATTCTTTCTGATTTCATAAGCTCTTGATCCTTTGGTCTCTAGCAAGAGAGAAAGTAAATGTTTGAGAACATGAGGAAGGTATTAATTACCATGGCACGGCCATGAAGGTTGATTTGCATGCCCTTCCAATATGCTAATTTTGTGTCTAGTTTGGAAAGGACCCTATTCCATGGCTACTCCATCGACACACCAAAGCCCATCTTAATACGGAGTAGGCGGAAGACTAGACCCTTGAGGATAATTTGGCAAGCATGGTCAACTAGTAGTTGGGGTGGAGGTTAGATGATGACTCTAAAAGCTATTTTGGAGTTGTTGGTCTTGGAACCAGATGCTTAAAAAAAAGTTTCAAGGAACCCTGAAAAGATTCCAATGTTGTTCAAATCATTATGCACAAATGCATTCATGTCCTCTGCAAATAGCCTCATGATCATCTAACCATTGTTCAGAGGTAGAGAGAGACCTTTAATATGGCCGATTTCCATGTGATGTTGTACAAGATGGTTGAGCCCCTCCATGGACATAACAAAGAGCAGAGGGGCCTATGGGCACCCTTGCCTAATAGATCATTTTAATCTGATAGCCTTCCATAATTGACCATTGATATTTATTTGATTCGACGTGTTTGCCAGCAATGTAGCCATCACCTTAGTGGATTTTTGTACTATAGCCCACGTCTTTAAGATATTGGAGAAGAATCAAGATCTTCCCAAATATCAATAATAGCTTCTAGTATTTATCTACCCTTGATTAATCCTTGTTGGTCCTCGCTAAGTCATCTCTTCAAGTGACAAGAAATTTAACTCGCAATTACTTTTGCAAGAGGCATTGTGATCGGGTGCCACTTTTCAATCCTATTCTTGTTACCTTTTTTATGGATAAGCTTGATGTCACCATTGTTTAGTCATTTGGGAACTGCACTGAAAGACAATGCCTCTTGCCAAACGAATCACAATGGAGTGGCCACTACCTCTCTAAAATACTTGAAAAACTCATTTCCGAGGTTTTCAACATTTGGGCTTTTTCCATTGGAGAGCATATCCATGACTTTGAGAACCTTATTATCTGAAATAGGCTTGTTAAGGAGAGACTTCAAATTACATATTATTCTTGAGGGAGAGACTCTCGAGATGGTCACCATGTAATCCCTCTTGTGGGGAGAAAGGGGTGTCAAAACCCTCAGGAGTTAGGTATTTAACAATAATAGCACTCTTTTCTTCTTTTGTTTTGCATTCAACCACATTACTACCTATCATGAAGGGAATAGAGTCAATAATTTGCTTCCTCTTGAGGATGCCACACATCTCTTTAGTTGGTTTGTCAGCCATACCCACCCACCAATCTTTAAAGTATACTTGCAAGTTTCTCCTTTGAATTTCTTCCTCATGTCTCAACATGCCTTTGATATTCCATAGTGTGGTATTGATAGTTCAAATTGTTCACTTCCTCCTCAAGGTTCGAGAGCCACCAATAGAGCTTCTCTCTCAGCCTCCACTAAATGCTGCAAAGCATCATGTGAGTCTTGAATAAAATTTGATGAGACTTCTCAACTGCAGGCCTTCAACATTTGGTGGGTGAGGCACCATTGGTGAATGGCAAGTTCCATACCAAGGTAATTTCTTGATGGACAAAGGGAAAGGAGAAAGAAATAGGGCAAGCATGAAACAAAGCCACTTTTTGGAGTGTGGCAATCAGTTTGGAAACAAGAATCAAAGGGTATTGGTCTGATATGGCCAGCTCAATGTGTTGAGAGATGTCCATCTAGCCCAACTGATGGATAATGTTCTGTGCAATATAGCTTCTATCCATTCTTGCCTTTGTCATGCCATCCCTCGATTGGAGGTTTGACCAAGAGAAGCCATTCATATCTTTAATCTCCACTAGGTCCAGGTGAAGCTTCATTTTGTCCCATATATATTTCTCATGATTGTCAATGGTATGCCTCCTGTTGTCCCATCGATCCGAAGTGTCTTCCAGCATGTTGAAGTACCCATAAAGCATCATGTTGTGGGAAACTGAGTCCAAAGAGATACAAGGGTCAATCTACTACAACTCCTTGTTTGGGGCATACATGGAGACCATAGTGAACTAGTAGGGGCCTTTGAAAGAGCTAGGAATCCAATGATGTTTTTGATCCTCACTAAAGTTGACTAGTCTATAAGACCAAAATTTATTAATTCCAATAGTTGTGCCACCATCCCCCTGGGGTGTGAAGTGGTAACCTAGACATGAGCCAAAGAGATGTGTGTGAGTCATTTTTGAAGGTCTACTCCATCAATTTTAATCTCTTCAATACATATGAAATCTAGGTTTAGGCCATTATCTTGAAACCATTGGCCAATAATAGATTCTCTTGAGGGGTCAATCAATTCTTGGGTGTTAGATTATATGATAATCATTATTGATGGTTACCCTCTTTGTGGAGAGGGACCTTGTCTTTTTTCTTCTTGGGTGCATATTTTTTCCTCTAACACGAGAGATCCTGACCACAAATCTTACCCTTAAGAGGGCTCTCCCATGGCATTTCAAATGGTTGTTTGCCGTTATGAGTCACCTTCTATGAGAGTGAATTTAACACTTTTCCCAAGAGTCTTGATCCAATGATTGAGCTCTCACTATCCAGGTTGTTATCATTGCTAGTGGTGAAACCATCCTTTTTACTAGTGGTATATCCCTCTTGGTTGTTGGAGTTAGACATCTATGGAAGCACGTGAACAACACAAGGAAGAAGAAGAAGCTTTGAGCACAACACACAATACTGAATGTGTTGCCACTAGAATGTATAGAGATAAGTAATGTTTTATGGCCATAGGCATATATACAAGCCGGTTCAAAATTGCAAAC
The DNA here is from genome assembly GCA_020310875.1 of Ceratopteris richardii. Classification (NCBI taxonomy): domain Eukaryota; kingdom Viridiplantae; phylum Streptophyta; class Polypodiopsida; order Polypodiales; family Pteridaceae; genus Ceratopteris; species Ceratopteris richardii. The sequence goes on from CM035413.1 coordinate 60,863,828, forward strand.
AGTAGTAAATGTCCATTCTTCATTTTGCACAAGATTAGCAGTCTCTATTTTTTATGTAAAGACCTTTGCAACAACCATTCTGGCCTCTTTCTTCTTTGCCTCTTTAGTAGCTAGTTTTGGAGAATTCTTTATGACATGATCATTTGCTTTACAATACTTGCAAAACAATTTTTTCTTTTTTGTTTTCTTGTCGTCTCTATCATCCTTCTTTGACTGTGAAAAATAAGCAGATTTCTGCTTACTAGTAGAAGAGATCCATTTACCTTTGCCCTTTTGACTAGCCAAGAAAGCTTGATTTGTGACATGCATAATAGACGTGTTCTGCCTAGAATGATCTTCTTGCAATAGAACAAAAACTAACTCTTCAATTGTCCAAGCATTTGGATTGCCTTTCATCATCAAACAAATAGTAGAAGCATAAATCTGATATGAGTCGGGAAGACCATTCAGAAGAGTCTACAAAGTGAACTGTCAGGAAGGACTTCATCAACAAAAATTAATTGTTCCTTCAAATCCTTGATCTTTGTTGAAAAACTATCCATAGAATCAACTTCATTCATATGCTCACTCTCCAATTGTTTTCAGAGGTAAGCAACACGAGCCTCATTCTTAGCCTAGCACAATGTGGCAACTGTATCCCAAGCATCTTTAGCTACTGTGCAAGAGCCAAATATATGAGGAATAATGGAACATTTGACAGACATGACTATCAATGCATCTGCCTGAGTATCTCTGCCATCCCAATAGAATTTGTTGTACAATAGGTGCATCAAGAACTATAGCACGAATACGAATCTGTAGAATATCACTATCTTTGACACCATTTGCATCACCTTGAGTACCTGTATTTGCAGGTGTAATAGGACATTTTTCAACACACTGCAAAATATTACACATTCCTTTTTTTAATAATACATGAAACATCATATAAGCTGCAACATCCCAATGGTACCAAAGCTTTGACGGTCAGGAGAGGAACAATTCTTGAGAATTCCCTGCCAAGCCTTGGCATGAGGTCACCTGATCACTTTCCATGGTCACTCGATCATGAATTCTTGAGAATGGCAGCAATATTGTTTGGTTTTTAAACAATATTTCCCTTTTATTAAACGTTTTTTAGACTTATTTCCCTTTTATTAAACGTTTGATTCTTTTTTAGAAACAATATTGTTAAACATTTCAAAGGAGAGAAGATCATTAAACGTTTATTGTGAACGTCTATTTCCATGTGAAAAGGGCGAGCTATGAAACTTATTAAACTGAATGGAATATTTCATTTCATACTATCATGCAGCATATATAGTTGGCTCTAACTATCGTTGTTTTCTTTTTTGCATATGTATGACACACAAAGGTCTTTAGTTGCTACCATTTAGACATCATAGAGTGTTCTTCCTTGAAAGCAATAGGACTAAATTCAAGTGGGTCTCCCATGAGAGGAAGGGAAATGTTTCTTAACCTTCTTTGTAATGTTCTCTAATTCTAGCAATTATTTAAGTAACCTTTACTTTGTGGGATTGGAGGGGTCCGTGGGTACTAGGCCTCTTCACGTGTAAGGTTATGCTTTCTATTAATTAATTAAAGCTTGCGAGAATAGGCGGTAGCTGAACTTCAGTTTGATAAAAAAACTTATGATATGACATGCCATCACAAAGATAAAAACAGTGCCCCCTTCAAAGATAGGCATAATGTAGCGTAGATCGTGGTTTTGTGTCATGCAGAAAATATTTTTCTAGTTGAAGTTAAGTTTCAGCGTTTCCTTCTTTCACGTTCTCCCTTAATGGAACACGCATTCAGTTTTCACGTTCTTTCACATACGATTTTCGTAGTCTCAAACTTTCAAATATGCCACAGCTCTTTGCTCGCTCGAAACTCTCGGCGTAGCCGAGTGCACATCTCTGGAAAAACTGAACCTGAGCAACTGCGCATCTCTGAGAGAACTGTATCTAAGAAGGTGTGGAAAACTGGAATTTCTGGATGTTGAAGGCTGTACGAGTTTGAAGTGCTTGGATATTGGTGGCTGTATCCGTTTGAATCGCTCGAGAATTCGTCGCATACGCAGTGAGTAAACATTGAATATCATTTAAGAATCTCATAAAATTTGTCGATTGTGACATGAGAGGATTCCTTATTAAAGGACTTCGCATTTTCACTTTGTATTTTGCACTCCAGGCCTTCCCTCAGTTGAAATCCTCGGAGATCCGAGTGTGGCTTGTTCGAGGACAGAGGTATTTGATGCGAGTGTGGCTTGTTCGAGGACAGAGGTATTTGATGAAGATGAGAGTGAAGATGAGAACAGCGAAGATAGGACGAGTGTGGCTTGTTTGAGCACAGAGGTATTTGATGTAAATGAACATTGGGCGTAGCGTACAGATGCATTCGTTGATTGAAGATTGTGAATGTTGAATTTTCATTGCAGAACGTCGATGAAAAATGGCAAAGATTCTTGAAGCGAATACAGAGAACTTGTCTTCCAGAATGAAAGGCTCTACAATTAACGATTCAAAATGAAGAACTTTTTTTTTATTATTTTAATAAAGGAAGTTCGGCCTTAGCTTAATCTCCCGGATTTTAATTAAAATAAAGAATAAAAGTTACAAATGAATGGGACTAGTGTCCATGGGACCCCCCAAATCCCACAATGCAGGGGAGGAGTATGTGAAGTTAGAAGGCATTACAAATGAGGCGGATAAATCTATCATCACCCTCATGTGGGACCCATTTGGGTTTCAACTTGTTGTTTTCGAGGAGATAAATACAGTGGTGTCTAAACAGTGGAGATCTCTTATCTCGGGAGATTCTTTTACCTAGAAGAAACAAGGATTTCTCGATTGACCATTCCTTAGGAGTTTGGCCAAAATTGATAGCACATCGCTCCCTCCAAATCTTCCAAAGGGTCTCACCCCTGATGGCATTCCACAGCCTCGATGAGCAGCCCATTGCCTCACCCAACAGCACCTCTTGCCAATTGATTTGGTGTGTGAGTCTCAATATCTGGGTCACGTGGTGCCAGATAACACGGGACTTGGGACAATCGAAGAACAGATGAGCTAAATCTTCGATGCATCGATGGCAACGCTTGCACCATGGCGGCACACCACAAATTTTGTTAGCCCTTGCATTGGACCAGATACCTTTGTGCAAGATCTACCACATGAGAACTGATTTTTTGATCTCAATCACGGGGTGCCAAATAGACATGAACTTTAAGACTCTTTGAAGAAGACTCTTTAAGACTCTTTCACCTTGTTTTAAGACTCTTTGTTTTTCTGAATATGTTTAATTACACCTTTATTGAAGAGCATACCAAAGCGCATCCCTTCCCGTCAGGCCAAAAATTATGGGGTCACCAAAACTTCCTTCAAGGATTTGAAGAAAAACTCGTTGGTGAGACCATCCACAAATACGCTTTCACCATTTTGAATAGACTCAACCGCTCCTACAATCTCCATCTTAGTGAAAGCAGAATCAAGAAGCAACAACATATTCTGCGGCATTCTTTTCGTTCTAACTCTAAAGATGGTGACCACAATATCTCTTCCATGAGGAGAAAGTAGCATGGTCACCCCCGAATGCTGGGTAAAGTGGTTCAAAATAAAAGAGCTCTTCTCTTCATCCGTTTTGCACTCCACACGAAGGCCATCAATCATTTACATAATATATCCATTTTCCAATTCCATTTGAGTCTTGAATACAATATTTTTGCATCTTTGTCACTACCACAATCCATCACTTTGTTCGAGGGGAGCAATGGCTTATGTTCTACTTCTAGCTCAAGGTCATCTCCTCACAAATCAAGCGAAGGGAGAAGGTCTTAGGATTGGCATGGAACTATGTATCTTTCCTATGATGAGTGTGTTCTTTGAATGTGAACAACATGGAATAGTGATAAAAAACAACATGCTCCACATAGTAAGTAAGTGATGTGATGCTCAACTTATCTATGATATTCTATGTTACGTAGTTCTAGCTAGTCTAGTTTTTCATACATCAGCTTGAGCATAGAGGTTTAACCAAGAGAATCCACACCCATCATTGAATTCTGCCAAATCATGGTGGACCTTCATCGAGTCCTATAAGTCCTTCTCTAGACCATCGATAGCATTCGCTCTTTCTTTCCATCTATCGTACTCAGCTTTCATCATGCTAAAGAACTTCCAAAGGATTATATCTATAGACTAAGATCCCGATGGTTGTAAGGCAACATGTATATTGGTATCAAGATTGGGTGCATAAATCCAAACAATGGTGAACCACAACGAGGGATCTAAAAGGTGTAATCTGTTGCTAATACTTTTGATCCTTGAGGGTCTCCACAAGTCTCAGCATGATACCATGCTTAAAGGTAGTAGGCGAGCCAACATAGTCCTTAGGTACAAGGTTGAAAACCACACATGAGATGAAAAAATTTTAATAATTTCTTTACAACCTCTTTGCCAATGATTTTGGGCTCTTGAAGAGGTACCAAATATGGGTCAGAGCGTTTATCTTGAAGCCACTAACCAATAATGGTAGCTCTTGAGGGGTCAAAAAGCCGTAGAGTCTTGAAAAAATGTCTATCACTTTAGATGGCTATGTCCTTTGCGGGACCGAACCTTGCCCCTATTTTTTTTAATCTTTATCTCTATTTGTTGAAGTAGAGGTGTCGTAACACAAAATTCTACTCTATATTATTCATTTCCAAGTGATTTTGTTATGAAAGAAGTAGTCTAATTGAGAACTACTCCAGGCAAAGGCGAACAAAAGGAACCAAAAATTCAACCAGGGGGTCAGGGATGCACATATGCACCCAACCAAATCCACACGTATATACTTCTAGACCGAGCAATAAAATGTGAGAAGAGCTTGCCAATTTCCCATCCACATAGATTCTAATCTAAGGCATTCGAATGTTGGAAGTTACATAAAAACATGTGGCTCTAGCAGTGATTCTAAGAGGATTCCTTCCAAGCTTGTATGTGCAAGTCCAAGGGCTTGAGAGGCCTACTTAAGGGTTCAAGACCATACTCTTAGGGAATATCAATCTTAAGGGTCAAAACTCTTTAATTTGGAGTAAATAAATCAAGGTTCAAACCATAGTCTTACAAACTCTTTCTAGACAATTCCCTAATAAGCTAGAAGGGTTCTGCAAGAGACTTTGGACCCTCAAAACCCATGTCTTCTACCACTTGGACACATGGTTATAGAACATCCTTCCTCCATTTAACCACCTACGATCTAATTAACGAAGACCTCCACCTACAAAACATCAGCAATACGAACAATTTGATGATCATGATTAACAAACTCACTGTTGATATATTTAGGTAGTGATGTCTGTGAGCACACTAGGACCGCCGGGGCACTTTTTTCCCTCTTTAGGAGGTTTTTTTCCCTCGGCTTGTATATACGCCTATTGCCCTAATGGGCTACTTATCTTTGTACATTCTCTAGTAATACATTCAGTATTGTGTGTTTGTGCTCCAAGCTTCTTCTTCTTCCTTGTGTTGTTTGCGTGCTTCCGCAGATATCTATCTCCAACTATTGGTATCAGAGCAGGTCGTTGCTTCATCTAGGGCGCCATTGACACTCCTTCGTTTGCAGTCTCAGATTCGCACGAAATTTGGTGAGCATACTCAAGGTGTTTCAGAGATCAAAACAGCTTCGCTTTGTGGTGCCGAAATCACGATCTGAGTTGTTTCAGCCTCCGAATGCACTATCGCAACGCTTGAGCAGGCTATTTCATCTTTTTGTGCCAAAGGTATATACTAGTTTTTGTTCGCCAGTATAAGCATCTCGAAGTCTGCTACAGGTCTAGCAGAATTTGTATGGGTAGTTTTGTGGACCCGTTTTGGTGCTCATTGATCCTCGCCAATTAACAAGAACCTTAGTGAAGATCTTATAGCTCCTTTCCAACATGGAAATTGGCCTGAAAATTCACCTTGTTTTAAGACTCTTTTTTTTTAATATGTTTAATTACACCTTTATTGAAGAGCATACCAAAGCGCAAGGATTTGAAGAAAAAATCGTCGGTGAGACCATCCACAAATACGCTTTCACAATTTTGAATAGACTCAACCGCTCCTACAATCTCCTTCTTAGTGAAAGCAGAATCAAGAAGCAACAAGATATTCTGCGGCATTCTTTTTGTTCTAACTCTAAAGATGGTGACCTCAATATCTCTTCCACGAGGAGAAAGTAGCATGGTCACCCTGCAATGCTGGGTAAAGTGGTTCAAAATAAAAGAGCTCTTCTTTTCATCCATTTTGCACTCCACACGAAGGCCATCAATCATTTACATAATATATCCATTTTGCAATTCCATTTGAGTCTTGAATAGAATATTTTTGCATCTTCATTACTACCACAATCCAGCACTTTGTTCGAGGTGAGCAATGGCTTATGTTCTACTTCTAGCTCAAGGTCAACTCCTCACAAACCAATCGAAGGGAGAAGGTCTTAGGATTGGCATGGAACTATGTATCTTTCCTATGATGAGTGTGTTCTTTGAATGTGAACAACATGGAATAGTGATATAAAACATGTTCCACATAGTAAGTAAGTGATGGGATGCCCAACTTATCTATGATATTCTATGTTACATAATTCTAGCTAGTCTAGCTTTTCATACATCAGCTTGAGCATAGAGGTTTAACCAAGAGAATCCACACCCAGCATTGAATTCTGCCAAATCATGATGGACCTTCATCGAGTCCTATCAGTCCTTCTCTAGACCATCGATAGCATTCGCTCTTTCTTTCCATCATCGTACTCAGCTTTCATTATGCTAAAGAACTTCCAAAGGTTTATATCTATAGACTAAGATCCCAATGGTTGTAAGGAAACATGTCTATTTGTATCAGGCTTGGATGCATAGATCCAAACAATGGTGAACCACAACGAGGGCTCTAAAAGACGTTGTAATCTGTTGCTAATACTTTTGATCCTTGAGGGTCTCCACAAGTCTCAACATGATACCATGCTTGATGGTAGTAGTCGAGCCAACATAGTCCTTAGGTGCAAGGTCGAAAACCACACACGAGATGAAAATTTTTTAATAATTTCTTTACAACCTCTTTGCCAATGATTTTGATCTCTTGAAGAGTTACCAAATATGGGTTAGAGCATTTATCTTGAAGCCACTAACCAATAATGGTAGCTCTTGAGGGGTCAAAAAACCCTAGAGTCTTGAAAAAATGTCTGTCCCTTTAGATGGCTATGTCCTTTGCAGGACCGAATCTTGCCCTTATTTTTTTTAAATCTTTATCTCTATTTCTTGAAGTAGAGGTGTCGTAACACAAAATTCTACTCTATATTATTCATTTCCAAGTGATTTTGTTATGAAAGAAGTAGTCTAAGTACGAACTACTCCAAGCAAACGCTAACAAAAGTGTTAATTAGTGTTAACTAGCAGAGTTGAAATACGTAAATGTCAAACGCCTAGTTCTAACTATCAGAATGGCGTTTAACCAGTCTCAGTGGGTTCTTGGGAGTGGTAGGGGTCCATTGGTCAGAGGCCCTGTACTTAGTTCCCAAATCTTAGCCACGTTAGAGACACGTAATGTCACGTCTTAGCTCAATTACTCACGTACCACACATACTCAGGTATTCTACTGTTACACACTACCTTGTGGTACTACTCAAAACAATACGATACTTCAACTTTACCGGATATAAGTATATACTCCTAATCCACAGTATTACGACAATCCAAACACGATTCAACCTTAGTACACTATACAGTTACATAGATTTATTCACCAAATTCCACTCATGCCAACTCGACACATTACTAGCAATTCCAGACATGTAGCCTTTCACCAAGTACTCTGTACTGGACACTGAACAGTATGAACGAACAAATCACATCAGTAGCAAAGAACGAACCACAGAGCGAATCAGTTACTCCAATCGTATACAGTAACAATGCAAGAATGTCACACAGATGAATCACCAAGTTAACCTAACTACGAGCACGCTCATCAAGCGCGGATGGATACAGAACGCCAGATCCTGCTCAGATATTGGACGCAGAAATAATTACTCAGATAACTACTCAAATACTGCAAAACAACAGTAACACAGTAATAACTACTCAGATATCAAAGAACAACAAACACAGTGAGATCGGGCACACCTAGACAAACAACCTGGTGATTTTGAAAATCACACTCGCGCTCTTGCTCGCTTTGCGTATCCTTTCATTGCTTTAAATAGGAATTTTACAAATGAAGCGTAACCACTTTTCGCATGTGTGATTACACGTTTTCGTTTTACATTTGCCGATCCGGCGGCCAACTAACACTGGCACGCACGGTGGACTTCGAACCTGCATGCCAGAACTTTACTGTTCGGCTACTATGCCTTCTAAGTACATATTTCGGGCTAGTCTAAAAGTTCGTGTAATTTTCTTTTTGAGTGTTTCTAACATCTATACTAAAATCGATGGCTCTCCTAATTGTGCATCTGTCCTAACCGAGCTTAAGGCGATCGCTTCGGTAAGCAAAATTTTGGCCTGCGTTTGCAAAAAGGCCTCCTGCAAACAAAATTCATTTGATAGGGCTGCATCCCTTGAAACCTTCATTTCGGCCAATTGTTTCTGCATGTTAATTACTCGTTCTTTCTGATTGATCAGTTGATTATCTATCCGTTCGACCTGTTGGTTCTGAAACTCTATTGTTTTGTACTAAGCATCTCTTTCTCTTCGGGCATTTGCTAAGTCCTTCTAATATTTAGTTTCCCTGTTCAATTGGTGTTTAAATATATTATTGATATTGTCTAAAGATTCTTTTGTTGTATGTAGTTGTTCTTCTGCCTGCTTAGCTTCCCTTTGCTACTCTTGTCCTGCTTTCACTGCTTCGTCCAGTTGCTGTCTTGTTTCTTCCAACAAATTGCCTAGTGCTATTCTCGCATCCTCCTTACCCTGCATATCTAACTTCAATTGCCTGATTTTTGCCTGTGTTTCGTTTAATAATTGGTCCTTTGCGGCGAGTTGTTCCAGTGCTATATCTCTTTGTTTGACAAGTGTTTGCTGTTCTGCCAACTGAGCTTGAAGTTGGAGAATCTGTGCCTGAGGCTGGTGGTTTTCGGCCTTGATTGCATCAACCTCCTCCTGTAATGGTGTAATATCCGCTTTCAGGACATCCATCTTATGTTGCAGTTCGTTGCGAATATTGTCTGTGACTTCTCTTATCTGGACTGGTAGTTGCTGGGAGAGATCAATGAGCAGTTGCCCCATTGAAGCAAGCTCAGAGAAGACTGGAATTGAGGGTAGTAGAAGAGGGGGTTGAGGTTGTGAAGAGGATGTGGTGTGGAGTTGTTGGGAGGTCGGTGGAGAGTAACTGGGTGATGAGGCAGAAGAGGTTGTGGGCTCCACGGGTGCGATGGGTGGGATTGGAAGGATTGGGTTTAGTGGAGGTTCCGGTGGTGGGGTGGGAGTGGTAGAGAGAGTTTCGATTACCTTATTTTGTTGTGTTTCAGCGTTGTCGGCTGCAGATTCCACTGCCTTAAGCAACCTTTCAAAAGCTTCTTGTTCGTCGGCTTGTTGTTCCTGCTCGGTTTTTTGGTGAGAAACTTTTTCGGTAGAAATGGGTTGTGTTTCCGTATGTTTCTCCTGTTCCTGTTGCTCAGATGAAGAAGACTGCGCCGCTGAATCATGTTGTATGGATGTGACGGTGTCGTGGAAGGTGTCCTCTTCTTGCCCTTCGGCTTCTTTATCTTGTCCGGCTGACTTCTGTGCTTCACTTTCGAAAGAGCTGATTTTGATTCATTTTCTTCGAAAAAGCTGGTTCATCTCCTCTTCGTCTTCTTCTTCATCGTCTTCTAATGGTTGCACAGATTCTTCGTGTTGTAGAATGGGACCTCTAAGTGGTGGTTGTGCTGCCATAATTGCCGGAAAGAGAAAGGAAATGATATGCGGCAATCTGGACCTAGGAGTGGCTCCCTTGTTCACCTGTTTAACTATGGCTATGCATTCTTTGTGGATTCGTTGGAAGAAGTAAGAGGCGAAGTTTACGGGTTCACGGGCGGCTAGATCGATGGCGGAGAAAAAGGGGCGGGATATGCCGTAAGTGTGTTTTTGGAGGTTTAGGATGGCGACTAAGAACTGGAGTGCGGTTCTTTCGGGTTCAGGGCGGCATAGAATGGCATACTCGTTGGATGAGTATCGGGGAAAAAGCTCTATCATGCGGGCTAATGGTATGCTTGGGCCATTTTCGCGGCCTTGCGGCGTGAGTCGGAACAAATCAGCAAAGGCTTGGAATGTAATTACGGTTCGAGAGGGCAACGATGGGAAGACCCATCTTCGCTCGGTGGTTGGTGATTGAGCGATGGCAGGTATAATCTGCGCGAAGAAGGGGTGGGCTTCCACTGAATGCCAAGGCAATTCAGCGAAGTTAGCAAGCCCATGGGTGCGCAAGAACTCTCCTACGTCAGTAGGGAGTCCGTCACGGAAAGCAGCATAGTTCGCTAATGCTTCCATGGCGCACACGAAGACAGAGCACAAAACACAGATACACAGGACACAGTGAAAAACACAAAGCACAATTACAAAAACACAATAACGTTTTTTCAGCGAACTGGAGAAGGTTATGTAGTGGTGTTGTAGCAGAGAGTAATCAAAAGCAGTAATAATCACGCGGCACGGGGAGTGATAATTCTTAACTTCGTAATGCAACAATGAAGATCTCAAAGGGGCAAGGCGGCTTTATTCATAAATAGGTTTTCAAAACGCGGATATTTACAGTACTTGTAAATCAAAAAAAGAAAAGAAAATTAAATAAAAGTAAAGAAAAGTAAAGTGAAACCCAAAAAACGCGGCCCACCGAAAAAACGTTCAGTGCGGGTTAGTTGCGTGTTGGTATGGTCGCAGCTTTGAACCGTTGATTACTTTTGGAAGTGGCTTTCCGGTCAACGTAGTCAACCGAAAAGTTGCTGGACTAATTTGTTCTGAAATCCTGTAAGGGCCGAACCAGCGTAATTTGAATTTTCCTGCAGACCTATTCGACTTTGCATTATAAAAAAGGACAAGCTGTCCCACTAAAAAAGCTGGAGTTTTCAAGTGTCGATCATGCGTACGAGTCTGTATTAACTGTATTTCTTGCATAGTTAAAAAACTTTGCCATCTCTGTTCGTCCAATTCCCTGAGTGAATCCAACCGAAACGACAGTGAGTCTTCCGGTAGCAGTTTTTGAGTGATGGCTACACGTAAACTTGGTATAACTACTTCCATAGGTGCGATTGCTTCTATACCATAAGCTAATTTGAAAGGGGTTAAGCCTGTTGCAACCTTGTATGTGGTACGATATGCCCATAACACTGCAGGTAACATTTGATCCCATCTTTCCGGTTTATGGGTGATTTGGAACGACTGTGTCAGTGCTTTAATCAAGTTGTTCATAAAATGGGTGCCTTGGTCTGAAACAATTTCCAGTGGTAAACCAAATCGTGGAAAGACATCAGTTAGCAAACATTTTGCTACCGCAACTGCTATAGCAGACTGTAAAGCCCAGGCTTCTGCCTATCTGGTTGCATAGTCTGTACAAGTCAATATATAACGGTTGTTACTGAAGACTGCTGGAGGTGTAATTGGGCCAATAAAATCTAAACCCCATTTCTGAAATGGTTCAAGTGGCATAACGGGTTGCAGGGGAAAAAAGTGACGTTGCAGCGGTTGTCCAGATCTTTGACAATTATCATAGTGTTTGACAAATTGTGACACATCTCTATACATAGTTGGCCACCAGAGACCACTTTGCAGGATTTTCCGGTGTGTTAAGTCTGCTGCAAAATGACCACCGGAAGGAATTGAGTGAGCCAAAGTAATAATTGAGTTAACTTCATGCGGTGGAATATCGAAGTAAAATTCCGGTATGATCCACATAGTATAATTCTCGAGCAATTAACCGAAATCGGCGGTTGAAAACTGCAATTTTCCTTCGTACTGTCGTAGAAGTCTAAGATGGAAGGCAGTCATCAGTGAGAAAGGTCAGGATCTGATCATAATAGGTAGATAGCGTAGGTGGTTCTGTAATTTCATCATTCGTTGGCTCAGAGCTATAAATCGCTGGAGTGGTGTCATCTATACCTATCGGAGCTTCACCGGAATCTAAGCAAGATAGGAAATCTGCTAAGGCATGTGAACTGCCTGGCCCATGAATGACTTCATAGTCAAATTCCTGTAAAAGTAGAACCCATCGTGCTAATGGACCACCTAGATGCTGTTGCCGAACCAGATAGACAAGTGCAGCATGATCTACATGAAATGTGAATTTACAGCCCAACAAGTAATGTTTGAATTTCTTGACAGAATATACTAGCCCTAGACATTCTCTTTCAGTCACAGAGTAATTTTTCTCAGCAGGCGCAAGTCTCCTGCTAGCATAATAAACAGGTCGAAACCACTTATCTGTTTGTTGCATCAGAATACTGCCAATGGCAATATCTGAAGCGTCGACGAAAACATGAAACGGGTTATCCCAGTCCGGAGGTTGTAAGATGGGAACTTGTGTTAATAAATTCTTTAAACGATCAAATGCTATGTGGCATTCCTGGGTCCATTCAAATTGGCGAGGGGTTTTGGTGATTAGCTTGTTTAGTGGTATTGCCAAATGAGCAAGCCACCGTAAGTGTCATCCATGCCATCTTACTTGGCCCATAAAGCACATTACTTCTTTCGGGGTCGTGGGCACTTGAGCTTCTAATATTGCCGTGATTTTGTCTGGATCTACTCGAATACCTTGTGTAGATATGATGTGGCCAAGTAACTTGCCACATGAAACCGCAAACACGGATTTTTTTGGGTTTAAGCAGAGTCTGTATTCTCTGCACTTCTGAAAACAACACCGTAAATGTAACAAATGTGCCATCATTTTACCAAAAATTGAAAAATCATCAAGATACACTTGCATGAACGAAGTGAGATAAGGAGAAAATATCTCCTGCATACATCTTTGAAATGTACTTGGTGCGTTTCTCAATCCAAACCACATTACCGTACAAGCAAATACACCCCAGTTGGTAATGAATGCAGTTTTCAGTATATCTTCTTCAGCCATTCTAACTTGATTGTATCTGCTGTACCCATCTAGGAATGAATACATTTCATGTCCTGCTACTCTATCAAGCATTGTGTCAAGAAAAGGAATCGGAAAAGGATCGGGCACTATAGCTGCATTAAGTTTCCAATAATCTACACATATTCGTAATTGCTTATTCTTCTTAGGGACAATAACAATTGGTGAGATCCATTCAGCATGCTCTACTGGTACGATGAATCCGAATTTAAGTAGCCTATCAAGTTCTGCTTTTACCTATGATGCATGATTTTGATTCATTCGGTAGCTAGATTGCTTGATCGGTTTCGCTTCCGGTTTCAGCATGACTCTGAGTTGATAGATGCGTGGGTCCAATCCTTTCATATCTTTGTAATCCCATGCAAAGACATCGGAGAATTCTCGGAGTAGCTGGATTAAGCCTACCTGAAATGTTTTCGGTAAGTTTTGCTTTATCTTGACAGGACGCGGATGATTCTCATCGCCTAGATTATAAGTGATCAACTGATCTTCTGGAACATACAATTGTTGGGGTTTCTCCATATTGTTTGTTGGCTTGAAGAGTTGTTGCAGTTCGTCGTCATGTATAGCAACAGTGTCTTCTTTCTTATCTTCTTCTATTATAGGCATCACTGTACAGACTGAAGCATTCCAATTATCTACAACAGATTGTAGATCAACAATTCCTAATGAGATTAAGTCAGCGTTACTTTTTAGAAACTCTTCTTCTTCATCATCTGATAATCAATCTAGCATATGGACTGGTTCAGCGAAATACGGTCTAGCGTGTAACTCGCAAGATTGTATAGCATCTAGTTTTACCACATATTTACGATTTGCATCCTTAAAAGTGAGCTCTTGTGCAGACCAGTCCTGTATTACCTTCGCATGCTTCAACCAAGGTCGGCCGAAAAGAAGGTTGTAATCAAGAGTAGATTCCGGTAAATCTAGTATGACAAAGGTCATCTTGAATGTCGTACCTTGTAAAGTGATTGGTACATTTCGTACAAGTCCTATGGGATGGACTCTTGATTGATCGGCCATTCTGACAAAGAATTGAACTGGTTCGATTTCGGTCCATTCTAACCTTTTGCATAGTGTCGCAGTAGCAATGTTGACTCTAGATCCTCCATCAATTAATACCTGTGTGATTTTATGATTCTTATACTATACCGTAATTAAAGGAACTGAATGATCGACCGTAGATTCGGGTTTCGGTTGTACTGTTGCTGTCGCTGGAATACAAGAAGGCACCAGGTTGAACTGCTGTTGGAATTGTTGTCGTATTCCGGGTACCAATGCGAGTAGTTGGCCCAGAGGCAGGGTGATAGATGCCTTCGATAAAATTTCCCAGGCCTGTTGAGATTGGTTGACATGCTCCACCAGTGTTGAAGTTGATGCTTCTCTTGATGATGAAGCGTCTGCTGTTGGTAATGTGCCTGCTACTGATGATATTCCTGCTGCTGAAACCTGTTGTTGTGTTCCTTCTTTGGCTATCGAGGTATGAGTTACCGGAATAGGATCTGGGAAGACTGGTGGTTCTGCTGTGGTCCATTGACTAGCCTTGTTGTACATTCTTTGTTGTTCGCATATTCTTGGTTCACATATTTCTGCTACTGGCTGCAGCTGTTTGCTGGAACGGGTCTGAACTGCAGCGGCTTGTGTTTCCACAGGTGTGATTTGTACCATGTTAGCCATTGGATTCTGACGTTCCTTCTTCCTCTGATCATACTCAGCTGCATCCTTACAGAATCTCCTAATATGACCAAATTCACCACAAAAATGACAGCACGGTGATGGTAGATTGTGATTTTCTGGTGGTGGTCCGGTCTGCCAGCGATTTGCATTATAGTTGTTATTTCTCTCTCCTCTGTAATTTTGATATCCTTGTTGCTGGTTGTTTCTCATTTGCGGAGGCACATAGTGATTGACTAGCTGCCCTGGTTCTTGTATAATTGCATTGACAGTCGCTGTTCCCTGTCCTTTAGCGTTGTATGCGTAGTTTTCGATGGTGTGTCCGGCAGTGTTGCAGATAGCACAGAATATCTGATTAAGTGCACAAGTGGCACTAGTATGGCCTCAATTTTTGCATGTGATGCAGTATACTTGTCTGGTCATATCTTCGGCTACATTTCTGTTTGTTTTTAACCACTCCAGGTCTTCTGTAAATCCTCCAACCTTGTTTTCCAACTGCAGAGCCTTTGCAATCACTGCATCTAGTGTCATTGCTCCTACACAGTGTATGATCATAATCTGTTTCAGTTGTGGAGTCAAGCCATTGATAAACCACTGAGTAATAACGTCGTCCGGTAGGTTGGCATGTGTTGGCGGTAACTGCCGTAGATGCATTCTGAATAGGGTAGCGTACTCCTGTACAATTTGATTTATCTTCTGTCTGTTGTTTTGCAGATAATCAAAGATTTCAGGTGGATTCTTCTTTAGTCTGAATCGCTGCAAAAAGGCATCTCGTACCGCTTCATAGGTGCCGAAGTGATTAATATCATATTCTGTAAGCTATAGCTACTTCATTGATCAATGTAGATTGAAAGACAATAGCTTTATACGCCGGATCCGGTGGATGGTTGAGAACTGCGTAACTTATCTCGAATGTGCGTACATGAGCATCCGGATCATCTCTTGGGAATCCACCAAATTTAGTGTACGTCACTCCTGTCGGAGGCAGCCTAGGTGGACATAACTGTTGTTGCTGCTGCCCGTTCATGGTGAGTGTGTTGTGACTATCTTCTGTATCTCGGGGCTGAGTTGCTGAACTACCAGAATCTGTATCGTCCGATTCTGCACTTTTCGGTGCGATGATCTTGTTTAGTATGCTTCGAATCTCAGTTTTGAACAATTTCCCTTCCTTCTTGATTTCAAGTGAAGAGCGGCTTACTCCAAATAGTGGGGACTGGGCTGAAGATTCACCCAAAAATGGTAACTCGTTATCGGAGAACCGTAAATTCTCAGTAACTTGAACCGAAGTGTCACCAGAGGATATCGACTATTCACCAAAGCAAAGTACTTCGTCGTCTTTACTGTTGTCTTTGACTAAGGCGTTCCTATTCGTCAACAAATTTGAATCTTTACTCAATGTTGTCAAATTAACTTCGGGCTGCGTTCTCGTGGATTCTGGAGTTTCTATATTTTTGACAGACTGTGCCGAAATAGTACCGGAATCTGCCAGAAATGCAGTATGTTCTACTGGAATCTGACCAGAATTACTAAAAATGTTTTTTGTTGTCTTATCCACTGGTTTGGTACTTCCCGCGCTTCTGCCTCCTGGAGGCGTCCTTAGCAGGTTAGATACCCATGTTTGTTTATTCTTAGGATACGTTTCGCCGGATCGAGTAACCGGCATATACTGCGCGTACTATTCTTCTCTACAATCGTTCAAAAAATTCTGAGATCTTTACTTACAAGTAATCAATGAACATTTTCGATGCAACTTTTCTATAGATAATCAACAATCTTAAGGCCACTTTCCCACAGACGGTGCTAGTGTTAATTAGTGTTAACTAGCAGAGTTGAAATACGTAAATGTCAAACGCCTGGTTCTAACTATCAGAATGGCGTTTAACCAGTCTCAGTGAGTTCTTGGGAGTGGTAGGAGTCTGTTGGACAGAGGCCCTGTACTTAGTTCCCAAAGCTTAGCCACGTCAGAGACACGTAATGTCACGTCTTAGCTCAATTACTCAGGTACCGCACATACTCAGTATTCTACTGTTACACACTACCTTGTGGTACTACTCAGAACAATAGAATACTTCAACTTTACCGGATATAAGTATATACTCCTAATCCACAGTATTGCGACAATCCAAACACGATTCAACCTTAGTACACTATACAACTACATAGATTTATTCATCAAATTCCACTCATGCCAACTCGACACATTACTAGCAATTCCAGGCCTGTAGCCTTTCACCAAGTACTCTGTACTGGACACTGAACAGTATGAATGAACAAATCACATCAGTAGCAAAGAACGAACCACAAAGCGAATCAATTACTCCGATCGTATACAGTAACAACGCAAGACTGTCACACAGATGAATCACCAAGTTAACGTGACTACGAACACGCACATCAAGCGCGGATGGATACAGAACGCCAGATCCTGCTCAGATATTGGACGCAGAAATAATTACTCAGATAACTACTCAAATACTGGAGAAACAATAGTAACACAGTAATAACTACTGAGATATCAAAGAACAACAAACACAGTGAGATCGGGCACACCTAGACGAACAGTCTGATGATTTTGAAAATCGCACTCGCGCTCTTGCTCGCTTTGCGTATCCTTTCATTGCTTTAAATAGGAATTTTACAAATGAAGCGTAACCGCTTTTCGCGTGTGTGATTACACGTTTTCGTTTTACATTTGCCAATCCCGCAGCCAACTAACAAAAGGAACCAAAAATTTAACCATATCTATAAGGGGGTCAGGGATGCACATATCCACCCAACCAAATCCACACTTATATACTTCTAGACCGAGCAAGAAAATGTGAGAAGAGCTTGCCAATTTCCCATTCACATAGATTTGAAATCCACATAGATTCTAATCTAAGGCATTTGAACGTTGGAAGTTACATAAAAACATGTGGCTCTAGCACTGGTTCTAAGAGGATTCCTTCCACGCTTGTATGTGCAAGTCCAAAGGCTTGAGAGGCCTACTTAAGGGTTCAATACCATAATCTTAGGGAATATCAATCGTAAGGTTCAAAACTCTTTAATTGGGAGTAAATAAATCAAGGTTCAAACCATAGTCTTACAGACTCTTTCTTGACAATTCCCTAATAAGCTAGAAGGGTTTTCCAAGAGACTTTGGACTCTCAAAACCCATGTCTTCTACCACTTGGACACATGGTCATAGAACATTCTTCCTCCGTTTAACCACCTACAATCTTGTATTGGAAATTAACGAAGCCCTCCACCTACAAAACATCACCAATACGAACAATTTGATGATCATGATTAACAAACTCACATCGAGCGTAAAGAAGATAAGAGGAGTGTGGCTCCTTTAAGCACACAAGTATTTGATGTAAATGGACATTGGGCATAGCATAATATTTTTCCAATTATGACATATGAAGCAAATGTATTTGTTGATTAAAGATTGTGAATTTTGGATTTCATTATGATAGCTCACTCACATCATAGGAAGAATTTAAATCCAAAGACGAAAAACTTGAGTTTTCTAGAATAGAAGGCTCTACAATTAAGAATGAATATCTTTACTTCAGAGATGAAGAATAATTCAACGAAGAATTATACTTGTTAACTCATATTGTTCTACAAACAACTGACATTGACCTGCTTTCTAATTAGTGAACCTTTATAGAATGACTTTATATGGATGAATTGTTGTACTACTACTTGTTAACTCATATTGTTCTACAAACGACCTGCTTTCTAATTAGTGAACCTTTATAGAATGACTTTATATGGATGAATTGTTGTACTACTACTTGTTAACTCATATTGTTCTACAAACAACTGACATTGACCTGCTTTCTAATTAGTGAACCTTTATAGAATGACTTTCTTGTGTTGTCTCTTTTGGAAAAACCCTCCACGGGAAAAACTACAGCTTGCTTAAATCTTTTCGGCCAATTATAAACCTTTTATTTTAACTTTCCTCTTGAAAATAAGTTCTTCATAAAGTACAAATTGATGCCTTTCCAATTAATGTTGAGTCATCCAATTAAGAGCTCTCTAGAGAGAGAAGCGGCCTTTGCAAGTTCACTATTGTTGATGAAGATGGTGTAGAGAAATGGAATAAAACAATATTTACCTAAATTGTATGTATATTTCTTCAAAGTATTGTACAAGTTTTTTGAGATATTTATATAGATTGTTTAAGTGTTGGAAGACTTCAAGTTAAATTTCAATTCGAATCAAGGCATGGTATTTTTTTGAACAGAATCAATTCACTTTCCTAATATCTAGGAAAGTTGAAGATCTAATTTGATATGGTTTTTGGTGATTGATTGATTCATTGATTGCCAAGCTCAAACACTTCATACTCATGGAATTTGAGCTCTCTTTTTCTGCTTTTACAAGTTTGAAGCTCTAGGCTTTTATATTGGCAAATGATCCATAAAAAATGCTTATGAAAAATAACAAAAATTGAGAAAATATACAAAATTCTACCATGGAAGTTCTTGACATAGTCCAAATGATAGCTTCTTGACGTAGATAAAATATATCTCACCCATAATATAAGAATGATGCTCCAACAAATACTACATAGGTTCAATATGGAAGGCTACAAGGTATAAAGTACACATTTAGCTACATATGTGAAACTAAAAAAGGATGACTGCCCCGAAATAGATGAGGAAAATAATTTCATGGCCTAGATTACTTATCAATCTATTTTGGTAGTTTCATGTATGCTATTGTAGCTACAAAACTAGACATTACATTTGCAGTGGGAGTTGTGACCAAATATATGTATTATCATGAGAAGAAGCATGGAGAAGTAGTTACCTATCAATGGTAAACCACAAGGGGGACTCTAAAAGAAGATGTAATCAACTAATACTTGTGTTCCTCGAGGGTCTCCAGTGTTGAGATATTAAGGTCAATAGTTGATGATCTAGGATGAGACGTATCGCTTTTTCGTTTCTCTGAGATTTAAAGTTGTCACAACAGTTTATGTCAGGGACACTTCATTGAGATTTATTAGATTTATCTACCGAGAGTGATGGCACATTTGTTTCTTTCCAGCTCACTCATTTTCACATTAGGTATGTTCTTATGCATTGATCTTTATATATTGCACTTGTGGTATTCTTGATTTTTAGGTCATACTTGTACATTCCTTTTATGTAATAGAAGAAGAAGAAGAAGAAGAAAATCATTCTTCCTTGCCTCAATCTTTGTATGTGGTCCTCTTTGACTATCAGAGTGCATGTGTGAGATCTCTTCCTTATTGCTTTCCTCATGACATGGTATCTAGAGCCAGTGTGGCTGTAACAGGCTCATGGAGAATGTTGGAGAAACAATCACTAATTGGAAATATATTTGAAGGTTAAATCTTAGGAAGAAAATCACATGCCTATGTGAAGGGACAAATTTACAAGTGTATTATATTTGTAAAGTTAGTTCACTTTAGTTCCAGAAGTTTTTTAAAAAATCACGAGAATAAGAAAATCTATATAAGTTAGTTTGTATCAACTGACGCGATGAGGAAAGACAATGAGAAAGTGAGTTAGAACTCATTTTGTATGACTGAGAATAGTCGGGCTTCTCTGCATGAGAAAGCACCTGTGCATTCCTGAGTTTTCATAGTTATGGAAAGAATTTATTGAACTTCTGTGTATAAGTCTTCTTCTTTCATCTCCAGTGTCTGTCTTGTGTGAAATGATTTCAAGAGTTGAAGTTTTTCAAGCAAGTCGATGCCTGGCATCGAGTTTGTGTTGATAAGTCCATGTTTTATTCTCTAAGTGTTATGTACTGCTAGAACTTCTTAAAATCATGAGGTTTGTGGAGGAACTCGATGCATGGCATCGAGTTTCAGCATAAAGTCGATGCCTGGCATTTACTTCCCACATGAAAGTGGTCTTCTTCATGTGTGTGTTCAAGGGGGTAATTCCGATGCTGAAAAAGTGGCTGAAAAAGCTGAAAGTCGATGCCAGGCATCAACTTTTGGTTGCAAGTCGATGCTAGGCATTGAATTTTCATTTTTAGACACTCAGAATTACTAAAGGAGGCAAAATTTCTAGTTTTGGCAAGTCATACAGGGTGATTTTGTGAAGGCCATAACTTGCGTTCTAGAGATCTGTTTCATGCATATCATAGCTTGCTGGAAAGATCTACTTTTCTAGTTTCATCCACTAGAAGATCTTGGAGAAATAATATTTGAGCTAAGAGAAATTAGCAAAATACGGAAGGTATGTCATTTTAGTGACTAGGAAATTCTGAAGAAGTAAAGTTCTTGGTTTTGGCTATCATTTCTCAAAGTTTGGAGTGGCAATGAGTTAATGGTGACCATAGAGGTGTTCTAGTGTCACATTAATTCATTTCATTTCTTGTGGTGTTTCATACATCAACAAGTGGTATCAGAGCAGAAAGGTCCTAAAGAGGAGAAGACAGCAAAGGTACGAGAAGTTTTGGAAAGTTTTCCATTAAAGTTTCAAAGGTGAAGCATTTGAAGACACAAGGCATCAAAAGGTTACTTCAAAAGCATCTTCATACACAAAGAACTCCAAAAGGTATTATTCTTTATCCTTTAAGCTCATAGGTTGTAGCAGAAGCAAGGGAGTATGGCAGATCATATCGCCATTGACAAACTAGACAGAGATAATTACCCCGCATGGGTAATGAGAATGGAAGCCTTACTTATGAGTAAGAACCTCATGATATATGCTACAGGTGAAGAAGAGAAGCCAATATTTGAAGATGAAAGCCAACCAAAGAAAGAGTTACTTGATGCTTTAAAGCATTGGCAGAAGAAGGATGCAAGTGCAAAAGCTTACATCTACAATACAATCTCAGATGATTTGCTACCACACATCAGAGGATTGAAATCATCTGAAGGTATATGGAATGCATTGGAATATCATTTCCAAAGTACTACTAAGGCAAGGAAAGCAAGTCTATGGTCAGAGTTTACAACATTCAAGAAGAAGCCAAGTCAAAGTATTAGTGATTATGTCACTAAGATGAAGGATCTTGCAGATAGTCTTGGATCCATAGATGAAGATATTGAGGATCACAGGTTGATTGCTCAATTACTTACAGGTTTAAGAGGAGATGAAATGTGGAAACCTTTTGTCTTATCAACAGAACTTTCATTAAATCATTATGTTCCAGATTTGAACCAGTTGCTTGGTTTGATGCTCACATTTGAGCAAGACTTGAAGTGAGATGGAGATAAAGGACAAAGTTCTGCAATGTACATGAAGAACAAGAAGAAGGGAGATAAAAGTAAAGCAAAGGATGAAGAAGAGTCAAGTTCTCAAGTTTATTATGCAAGAGGTAAAGGCACAGGCAGAGGAAGAGCAAGAGGTTTTGGAAGAGGAAGAGGTAATCAAAATAATAACAAGAAGGCTTGTTGGATCTGTGGATTGAGTAATCATTTGGCTCATGACTGTTGGCATAATCAACAAGGATCAAACCAGAATCAAAACAACAATAGCAGAGGCCGAGGTGGAAGATATCAAAGTAATTTTCAAAGAGGTAGAAAAAGTCAAAGAGGAGGCTATGGTAGAGGTGGAGGAAGAAGTCGGGGACAGAATCAATCCTACAACACCACCTACTACAATTATGCAAATGACGCACAGAATGAAAGTCATACATCATTGATGATGAATTCAATGAGTACATCAGATAAAGAAGATCTAAAGGTATTTCACATTGACTCTGGATGTTCTAATCATTTGTCAGGAAACATAGAATTGATGTCAGAATTGGAAAAAGGTATTTCTAGTCACACAGTTCAAATAGGTGATAATACAAGACATAGTGTACATTCAATCGGAAAAGTGAAATGCAAGAGTGGAGCAGATTTGCTAACCAATGTTTTGTATGTTCCTACAATACCTAAAAACTTGATTAGTGTGGGATAGATAGTTGAAAAAGGTTTTCAAGTCAGGTTTACAAATTGAGGAGTATTTGTTGAAGATCCAGAGAATGGATATAATCAGATTGTCTCTGGTAAGAAAGAAGGTAGACTCTTTACTTTAAGAGTGCAAGGGAACATTGGTCAAGCTTTGCTCACACATGGTGAAGGAGTGATTACAGAACTTGATCTCTGACATAAGAGATTAGGTCATTTCAATGAAAGAGGAATTAAAGTTATGGTTGAAAATCAATCTGTACTAGGATTACCAAATGTGCATAGTCCACATATGGTTCATAAATGTGAAGCATGTCAAATGAGAAAAGCACACAGGTTACCATTTCAGAAGAAAGGATTCAAACATGATGAAGTACTAGAGCTTCTTCATACAGATGTATGGGGACCAACAAAAGAAGGATCTATTAGTGGCTCAAGGTATTATGTTCTTTTTATTGATGATGCTACAAGATGGATAACATTATATGTTTTTAAGGAGATATCAGAAGTGTTTGGAGCCTTCAAGCATTTTCATGCATATGCAGAGAGAGTCATAGGTCAAAAGCTTAAAAGATTGAGGTCTGATGGAGGGGGAGAATACTTCCCCCAAGAGTTCAATGATTATCTTTGGAATGCAGGTATTAAGAGAGAAATAACCTGTAGGTACACACGACAACAAAAAAGGAGAAGAATTGTCCAAATTGTCTTTGGGCTGAGGCTATAAATACAGCTACATATCTTGTGAATAGATTACCATGTGCAGCTCTTAATGGAATGACTCCATATGAAGCTTGGTGGGATAAGAAACCAACACTAGATCATTGTAAAGTGTTTGGATCAATTGCATATGCTTATGTTCCATCACAACTTAGACATAAACTTGAACCAAAGGTAGAAAAATATGTGTTCATTGGTTATGATGAAAAACAAATGGGTTACAGGTTGTGGAATCCTCTAACTAAACAATTTCTTGTTTCTAGAGATGTTACATTTGATGAACAGAAAAGTTGGTACGCAGATCAAAGTCACACAAAAGAAGAATTTGAAGAAGAGGTAAGAAGATGTGAGAAAGGAAAATCAATTGTGCAGGTGAATAGAGATGAAGACTATATGCAAGCAAGTACATCCAGAAGTGGATTAACAAGAAGAAATGAAGAAGCTCCTATATTTGATGAAGAAGTGTATCCAGACACTTATGAAGAATGTGAACCAAGAAGGTCAAGCAGGACTAGAAGGCAACCAAAAAGGTATTCGTATGATACTTCTTACATAAGTCAGAAGAACTATGTATATATGGTCAAAGATGATGAAGAACCTCAGAACTATGATGAAGCTAAAGGTAAGAAGCAATGAAGGAAGAAGCAATGAAGGAAGAATTCAATGCACTGGAGGAGAACAAGACATGGGAACTTTTTCCTTCACCAAATGGTAAGAAAGTAATTGGAAATAAATGGGTTTATAAAGTGAAGAAGCTTGCAGATGGAAGTATAGCCAGATACAAAGCTAGACTGGTGGTGAAAGGCTATGCCCAAACCTATGGCATAGATTATGATGAGACATTTAGTCCTGTAGCTAAGATGTCAACTATAAGGACAATCATTGCTATTGCAGCTTCAAAAGGATGGACTCTAAGTCAATTGGATATAAAGAATGCATTCTTGAATGGATACATATCAGATGAGGTATACATGGAACAACCTCAGGGGTTTATAGATTCCAGGTATCCAAATTTTGTTTGCAGGTTGAGAAGAGGATTGTATGGATTGAAGCAAGCTCCAAGAGCATGGAACTATAGACTAGTGAAGTATCTCAATGATCTTGGATATCAAAGTTCAAAAGCAGATCCAAGTCTACTCATCAAAAGAACAGAGGAAGGTACAATCTACATTTGTATTTATGTAGATGACATTATAATCACAGGTACTTTAGATGAAGGAATCAAGGAGGTAAAGAGGCTACTTGAGAAAGAGTTTAAGATCAGTGACCTAGGAAAGTTACATAGTTTCTTGGAATGGAAGTCACTTATACAGATCATGGTATATATGTATCACAAGAAAGGTATCTTCTGAATCTATTGAAGCACTTTGATATGGAAAATTGCAGAGAAGCTTCAACTCCACTTGAAGCTAATCACAAGCTTATTAAATATGATGGTGCAGAATACAAAGATATGAGGAAGTATCAATCTCTTGTGGGTAGTTTGATTTATGCTACACTAACAAGACCTGATCTTAGTTATGCAGTGGGAGTTTTGTCACAATTCATGCATTGTGCAAAGGACCCACATTGGATTGCAGATCAAAGAGTTCTCAGATATATCAAAGGAACTATAAAGGAAGGATTATATTATCCTTTTACATCAGATTTGAAGTTGAGAGCCTATAGTGACTCAGACTGGGTAGGTAATCAAGATGATAGAAGATCAACTCATGGCTACATGATATACATTGGTGATAAGCTTGTAAGTTGGTGTTCAAAGAAACAACATACAGTAGCATTATCATCAACTGAAGCTGAGTACAAAGGACTTGTGGAAGCAGCTAAGGAGGTCATATGGATGCAGACATTGTTCAAAAGCTTGGGCATTGATCAAGGTATACCTACAATACATGGAGATAATATGAGTTCACTTTATCTTGCAGCAAATCCAGTATTTCATGCAAGAACAAAACATATAGAGATACATTATCATTTTTTGAGAGAAAACGTAATGGAGAAAGAAATTGAAGTGGAGTACATTTCTACAAAGGATCAGATAGTAGACATAATGACAAAGAGCTTAGATGGTGTGAAGACCAGCAGATTCAAAAGCATGGCAGGATTAAAAGAATAGAAGAGGATATGAAGAAACAGAGAATGTCAAATAGTGATTGAGGGGGAGCTGTTGGAGAAACAATCACTAATTGGACATATATTTGAAGGTTAAATCTTAGGAAGAAAACCACATGCCTATGTGAAGGGACAAATTCACAAGTGTATTATATTTGTAAAGTTAGTTCACTTTAGTTCTATAAGTTTTTTTTTAAATTTGGAGAATAAGAAAATCTATATAAGTTAGTTTGTATCAACTGACGCGATGAGGAAAGACAATGAGAAAGTGAGTTAGAACTCATTTTGTATGATTGAGAATAGTCGGGCTTCTCTGCGTGAGAAAGCACCTGTGCATTCTTGAGTTTTCATAGTTATGGAAAGAATTTATTGAACTTCTGTGTATAAGTCTTCTTCTTCCATCTCTAGTGTTTGTCTTGTGTGAAATGATTTCAAGAGTTGAAGTTTTTCAAGCAAGTCGATGCCTGGCATCAAGTTTGTGTTGATAAGTCCGTGTTTTATTCTCTGAGTGTTATGTACTACTAGAACTTCTTAAAATCATGAGGTTTGTGGAGCAACTCGATGCCTGGCATCGAGTTTCAGCATAAAGTCAATGTCTGGCATCGACTTCCCACATAAAAGTGGTCTTCTTCATGTGTGTGTTCAAGGGGGTAATTCTAGTGCTAAAAAAGTGGCTAAAAAAGATGAAATTCGATGTCAGGCATCGACTTTTGGTTGCAAGTTGATGCTAGGCATCGAATTTTCATTTTTAGACACTCAAAATTACTAAAGGAGGCAAAATTTCCAGTTTTGCCAAGTCATACAAGGTGATCTTGTGAAGTCCATAACTTGAGTTTTACAGATCCCTTTTATGCACATGATAGCTTGTTGGAAAGCTCTACTCTTCTAGTTTCATCCACTAAAAGATCTTGGAGAAGTAATATTTGAGCTAAGAGAAAGTAGCAAAATACTGAAGGTATGTCATTTTAGTGACTAGGAAATTCTGAAGAAGTAAAATTCTTGGTTTTGGCTATCATTTCTCAAAGTTTGGAGTGGCAATGAGTTAATGGTGACCATAGAGGTGTTCTAGTGTCACATTAATTCATTTCTTGTGGTGTTTCATACATCAACAAAGAAGGCGGATGGTGAAGAGCATGCAAGAAGAAATGGAGAAAGTGTGGTTCTCAAACAACCTGAGATTGCTACAAAAGTTGGCATGAAGGTGGAAGACCTCAAAATATTTTTGAGAGTTATTCCTTAAGGATCATTTTTTTTGTTACATTGAAGTTTCAAAGCCATCTCTACCTCCATTTTGAGCTTGCAATGTGGGGCCCATAAAAAAACTAGGTTAGTTTGCAAAACTATAACTTGCATTTGGCAAGACTCATATATTTGAGATCTTGAATTTCAAGTGATTCCATGTACTGTCAATACATGAAAACTATGCTTTTTTTGAGATCAAACTATCACGTCAGAGTGCAACACTCTTCAAGCAGAAGTGTTGCTTATAGCATTTTGCAGTGTTGTGAATAGCTACAGAAATCGCAAACACAGAGTGAATGAGTTAGATTATGAGCGTTAAGCTGGACAAGAACAACTTCCATGCTCTGAGATTCAGGATGAAAAATTTCTTGATGGGAAAAGGATATTGGAAGTACAATGAAGAAAATAAAAAAAATGCTCCAAAGTTACCAAAGAGGAATTAGACTACAGACCAATTAAGAGCATATGAAGAATGGAATTAAGGAGCATGAAAGGTAATGTATTGGTTATCTGTTAGCATATAGGATAGCACGATTAGGCACATACAGGATGCGAAGACTCTGAAAGAGGCTTGGAATAGTTTGATCACATTGTATGAGGCCAATACAAAGGCATGAAAATTGCAACTCAAGAACGAGCTGCATACATTGGAGAAAAAGAGGATGTCAGTAAGTGAATTTCACCCTAAAAATCAAAAGCATATGTAAGTCACTTGCATTTATTGGTGTGAATGTAGATGATGATGATAAGGTGTAAGTATGCCTTTATGGTTTAAGAGTTACATATAACGAGGTTAGAACTTCTATACAGACTAGGGAAAATATTCTGAATCTTATTGTCCTTAGTGCCACTCAGATATCTCAAAATTATCTTGATTGCTTCCCAATGTTTCTTGTTAAGATTATACATATATCTACTCACAAGTCCCACTACAAATGCAATGTCTAGTCTTGTAGCCATAATTGCATTCTTGAGACTACGAACAACAGACTAATAGGGAATTTCGTTCATGAATTCCTTTTCCTCATCTGATTTGGGGGCAATCGTCCTTGCTCATTTCGCATATGTAGGTACACATGTACTCAATGCCTTTCCACCCTACATATTGAACCTATGAAGTACTTTGAATATATACTCACTTTGAGACAAGTATATGCATCTTTTAATCCTATCAGAAGTAATGTGCATGCCAAGAACATGTTTGGCATCCCCCAAATCCTTTATATCAAATGTTCCACTGAACTTCTTTTTGAGAATTGACAAGTCATAAGAGGACTTCCCAGCAATCAACATATCATAGACATAAAGTATCAAGCATATCAATGTGCCATCAATATTCATCCTTTCAACTACACCATTCTATACTAGGGTATAAGTAGTTGTAAACTCTCTATGAATTCCTAGACTAGCACAAAAGGCTGAATTCATGTGAGGTACATTCACCTCCATTATGTGAACGTAAAGCTTTGAGCATAGTTCCTTTTTTAGTCTCAAATGAAGCAAGCCATTTTCTAAAAGTAGGAAATACCTCATCCTTCGATTTGATAGGATATACACAAACTTTTCTAGTAGCATCATCTATGAAGGTGACAAAGTAAAGACAACCACCTAAGGACCTTGTGGGCATAGGACCACACAAATCTCTATGAACAAGATCTAAAGGCTAAGTTGAAGCGTCAATGTGCACTCTATGCACATTTTTGGTTTGCTTCCATATTGAAAATGGTCACAAAATGAAAAATAAAAAAAAGATTACATAGGTAAGTAGCTAGAATGAGAAAGATTTTCCATTTCACTATGAGATATATGGCCGCAATGACCATGGCAAATACAAGCCATAGGCTATTCAGAAACAGCTAACAAGTGTTCTTTCTATATAAATAAAGGATAAAGTGAGGCAACTTTTCTTCCTTTTGCAATAAACATATTGCCCTTTGATATGCGAAAGGACTAAGGATAGAAGAACATATTGTAAAGAAGGTCATCAAGTTGACCAACTCACATCAAACTGCATGATAAGTGAGGTACATGGTCTACATTATGCATACTAAATTTTGAACCATCAATGAACTACACAACCACATCTCCAATCCGCACAATGTCACACTAGTAAGAGCCACCAAGTCTCATGATATCGAGAGGCTTTGCTGCATAATTAGAGAACCATTCTCAATGTGGTGTCTCATGGAAAGAAGCACTAGAATCTAGCATCCATGTGTGGGAACGAGAATCAGCCAAAAGAGCCTCAATTGACATATTACTATCAAGGGTCAACACATCAACATCATAAAAAATAACATTAATTTCTTCAATCTTCACAGTCAAAGTAGATGGTGCAAGTAACTATTTAACATGCCCATCAACATTTTGTCCTTTACCTTTAGCATTCCTTAATGCATAACAATCTTTCTTCATGTTTCCTTTTCTTATCAAAATAATGACATTCGATATCCCTGTTCCTTGATTTACTTCTACTCTTATTCTGTTGACCATTCTTTTTCTTATACTTACTCCTATTGCATTGCTGATTCTTTCCTTGGTAAGAATCACAAAATATTTATGCATTTTCACTCTGAGTGCCCACCATATATTTCCTACAAATTTGCTCTCTTAGAAGTGCTCCACATATTTCATCATAGATCAATTCACCACCAAGTTCATTATTGCTAATAGGTGTGCAAAACGTATCCCATGATGATGGCAAGGTGCACAACAACAAGAATACTTTCATTTCATTATCCATATCCATTTTTGGAGCCTGTAACTGGGAGAATATAGGAGAAAATGCATTTAGATGAGTAGCAACACTATCTGTGTCCTTCATGTGAAGGTCATATAACTTTCTTGTCAGATACACTTTCTTTGATGCTATCTCTTTTTCATATGTATTGCATAACTCTTTCCAAAGGTCCTCTCCACTTTCACAGTCTAATACTGTAAAGTAAACATTTTCTGCTAGGTGCAATCGAATCGTAGACCTAGCCTTTTCATCTAACTCATCCCAAATATCTTCATCCATGTCAACATGACTCTTTGAGATTCCATTTACTAGCTTCCATTGCCTCCTTTGAATCAGCACATCTTTAATCGGATTCTACCAAAGAGCAAATTTTGTGCCATCAAATTTTCGGATGTCAAAATGGTCTTTTCCCTACAAGTTATTGCTCCTCCTTATAACACTAGCACTAGACCCTGATCCACCAAACATGGTTGAGACCTATGATGCCATGATGGTAGACAATTGAATAGAACAATAATGGAGCTAGAAGAGTCCAAACACCACTAAAGCTCAAAGAACGATGATGAGAATAAATGTGCTCCCACCAATATGCCTATCAAGGATTAAATTGATAATTCTATAGTTGACAAAACCAAAAAATTTGGAAAGCTTTTGCCAGAGTATGCTCTACAAAATGAGCATATGACTACTATCAAAACCTCATAAAACTGCAAGTACTAACATGTTTACTTGGATAGTGAATTATTGATTCCATTGCATATAATCAGTTTCCCAAAAGAAGTCGGACCTATCAACAACTATCAGACATCTCCTATGGCGAGGCTGGGTAATTCGTCCACCTACATCATCAAAGAGATCTCGACATCTGGGTATCTCCTACTTAAGAAAACCTCACCACAACCCTCTTTGTCAAACGTAAAAGGCTTTATGCAAAAACGTAACTGCTATACCAATGACCACATGGACGTACATAAGCAGTATCCAAAAAATCATGCATAGTGTATATGTGCTCATTACATGCAGCAAAATGACACTCTCCACAAAATGCTCATCATAAGTATAAACAACCATACTTTTTACTACCCTTGAGGTATCTAAGAACCCACTTTGATTCCATCAAGTGTCTCCTAGTTAAGAAAACCTCACCACAACCCTCTTTGTCAAACGTAAAAGGCTTTATGCAAAAACATAACTGCTATATCAATGACCACATGGACGTACATAAGTGGTATCTACAAAAGCATACATAGTGTATATGTGCTCATTATATGCAACAAAATGACACTCGACAAAATGCTCATCATAAGTATAAAAAACCATAATTTTTAGTGTCTCTGAGGTATCTAAGAACCCTTTTGGATTCCACCAAGTGTTGTGCTCTAGGAGTTTGCATGAAATGTGAGAAAACTCATGCTACATGATGTCTAGCCTAGTAAGAATCCCACAATTAAAAGATCCTACAATGGATCTATAAAAAGTAACATCTTCAATGTGCTCTCCCTAATGTGAACTCATCTTTACATTCACATCCAATGTATTTGCAATAGTTATTTAATTACATATTCATAGTTTCCTA
Source organism: Ceratopteris richardii (assembly GCA_020310875.1). Taxonomy (NCBI): domain Eukaryota; kingdom Viridiplantae; phylum Streptophyta; class Polypodiopsida; order Polypodiales; family Pteridaceae; genus Ceratopteris; species Ceratopteris richardii. The sequence goes on from CM035413.1 coordinate 60,894,823, forward strand.
GTACATCACAAGTGTACTTCCTTTACATGAGGTATATGCCTTGCTTCTTGTAGATTACTTCTATGCTTAGGGAATACTTCAACTATTCAAGATCTGAGATCTTAAAGTTTTTTTCAAGCTTCTTCTTGATCTCTCTAATGCTTGCTTCATCATTCCCTATAAGAATATGATCATCGGCATAAAATGTAGACAAGAAGATCACTTTCTTCATATAGAATGACTAGTTTATGTAACTTTGTTTGTAGCCACATTTGGCTCAGTGTTCCATTAGCCTTTGGTTCCAAGATCTCAAGGCTCCCTAGAGGACATAATAATCCTTCTTTAATCTACAAAAAAGATGAGAATACCTTTGATATTCAAAGCTATTAAGGTATTCCATAAAAATAGTCTCATTTATGTCACATGTTTTACACCTAGTTGGTGGATATAACAAACCTTTGAGGTTGCAATTGCAATGCAAGTTCTCCTTGTATTCATCCTTTTTGTAGGGATGAAATTATCCCAAATTCAAGGTGATGGGTTTGTGCAAATCCTTAGACAACCTACCCTACTTTATACCTATATATGTTGCAATCCGAATTCCTAGTCACCTTGTAAACCCATTTTTTTCAATAACCTTCATGTCTATGGTCTTATGAACCAATGAACAAGTGTGCTTCTCCTTTAATTCTTTTAATTGTTCTTGCATGGCTTGGTTCCATTCTTCATTATTTCTTGCAGTCTAAAAACGATTAGCCTCTTTACATCCAACTACTTGACTCATGTATGCATAATGTTTGGCAATGAAAAAGTCATAAATTAATCACTAAATTGTATATCTTTCTCTTGTTGAGCTTATTCTCTCTTGAGTGCTTCGAAAGGACCTCTTTCTTATTTTTTTTTATTTCTTTACATTTGGAGTTTCTATTCTTTCAAACTCTCCTTGACTACAACTATCCATCTCTACCAATGGGTTGTCTCATTCCTATCCTTCCTCCTTTCCTTTGCTTCTCATAGAAGTTTCTTCACTTGAAGTAGGCTTGCTTCTCAATCTCCTTTTCCATCTAGATGTGTGGATGATCTCCAATGTTTCCTTTGAATTTGAAGGACTAGAGATCTCTACACTTTCTTGGTCTTCTACATGTCTTCTCTCTACATCATGTATGTTCTCAATGTTCAATGAATGTAGGCACATTCATTGAACATTGATTTTCTTGAGCAATTAGGCACATTGATTTTCTTGAGCATCAATCTTTCCACTTTAGCTATCTCCCTAATTTTTCCTCTCTGCATGTATATTGACTATTGAAAAAATTATGACTTAAAAATTCAAAACTCATTTGAGAGGTATTCTCTCCCTCCATTTAATTTAAGAACCTTTGTGTACTTTCTCATCTCTTTTTTGACAAGTGCTTCAAAAACTTTGAAGTGAGTAAACACTTCAACCTTTTACTTCATACAATACAACCATTTCATTCTTATGTGATCATAAAAAAAATATCAAAGGACCTATTTACTCGCAACGAGGCCATCTTGGTTGGTACCCATATGTTGGTTTGAATAAGGTCCAATGGAAGCCTACTCCTTTTTGTACCCTTCTTGAATGAAAGCCATGTTTTCTTCCCAAATGTTTTAGGAGATGGTTGGATACACTCCAAAGATGAGGTGGTGCTACACAAATCCTGTTGTACACCTACCAATGTAGCTTTAGAGTACCTTAATAAACCCCTTTAGATTTCCAAATATGCAATTTTATCCACACTATACCTTGGATCATCACCTTCAAATAGTTATGTCAAAACAGATAACTTTCAGGGTTGAAAGATTGCAAAAACTTGCTAGTTATAGACTTAGTTCTTCCCAAAATTTTACTCAGTGCTCACTCACTGATTGCAACTTACCCAAGAGCTTTTAGAAATAGCTAATTTAAGTCCTAAGCTTGCTATATGAAGTTATTTCAATAATTTAGGATGAGTATATGATGAGAAATAATGTTAAGAAGTTGAGGGTGTAATCCTGACTTTTCAGGAGGATGATAGTGAGTAGACATAGGTGACTTGCAGAGAATTTATCTCACAATCTACTAATTCATATGATATGGAAATTGATATCTCACAAGTAGAAAGTCTCATAAACATATGCCAACTTCAATCACATCAATTGGATGAGTATACATTGAGACCTTATGAAAACACATTCACTGAAATGAAGTCCTAACAATAGGTAATAGTACATATGAAGTAACTTGCACTAACTAAATCAGACTTCTATAATTATGAATTTATGATACAAAGGAGATGATTTAGGATTACTCATATATGTGTGGGACTATTATAGCCACAAGCTTGAAGCTCAAAGAGTCCTTCTTCCCTCTTATCTACCCACGACTAAGAGATTATGTGGTTTTTATAGATATGAGGTAAATTCAAATTTTGAATCTCCCCCTAATAGTGATCCTCCCTTTTAGGATCTTGATTAAATTTATTCCAACTACTAGGTGGATATGACTTCCATCTTGTAATTCCACGAGATTCTTTCAATCATCTCTTTTTACATTTATCTCAAGTGTTAAATCTCATTGATTTTACAAGAGGTGTTCATATGTGTCTTATGAGTAACTGCTCAAAACTTTATGAGATAAACCTTGATATTTTGTCAAGAATCGAGGCTTGCCAAATGTACCAACAGCTTCCCCTCAGTCTAAGATGCTTGAATCTTCATTCCGTAGGTATTTTCAGCAATCCAATCATTGATTTAAACCTCTTGAGCTTGCTTCCATCAAGTGATTTAGTCATTATGTTTGCATATTGCATATTTGTAGATACATTTCATATCTCCTTGTTGGCAATCTTTTCTCTAACAAACTGATAATGAACTTCTATATGCTTGGTCCTAGCATGAAAAATGGGATTAGAAGCTAAATTTAGTGAGCTCATCTTGTCTCCAAATATAAATGGAGTACCAAAATCCAAACCTAAATCTATGTATAGGGTCTTGATCCACATTGCTTCTTGTGTTGGATTTGCCAATCCTCTATATTCAGCTACAATTGAGGAAAGAGCTTTAGTAGGTTGCTTCTTTGAGGACCAAGAAATTAGTTTTGTACCCTCAAAAGATAGATATCTAGATGTGCTTCTCCTATCATGTTTTGATCCTACCCAATCTACATCAATGAAGAGCTTCACATTTAAATCAAATGTGTAAGGATAATATAGACCTTCATTAATTGTTCCCTTTAGATACTTCAATATCCTTTTGGCTACATCCATGTGAGGTTTCCTAGGACTATGCATGAATTGGCTAAGCACAATTACTCCATAACAAATATCTACCCTAGTTAGGGTGGCATAGTTGAAGCTTCCAACTAGACTTTGGTAGCTTGTATTATCTTCGATTGGTTCCCCTTCATGAGAACTTAATTTGTGATTGACCTCCATGGGAGTATCTAAAACCTGAGTGTCTTGCATTTTGAACTTTGGAATCATATATTTAATGTACTTCCTTTGGGTAAGGAACATTTCTTGATCTGCGTAGACAACTTCCAAGCCAAGAAAATAAGTGAGCAATCCAAGCTCACTTATCTTGAATTCTTCTTTCATTTGAGCTTTGATTTTTCTAATTCCATGTACATCATCATGTGTAAGAATGATATCATCTACATACACACATAAATATATAACTAAGAAGTTGTTCTTCTTAATAAAAAGTGAAGAGTCAACTTTAATCAATTTGAATCATTTGTCCTGCAAGAATGTGACAAGCCTATGGTTCCAAGCTCTAGGAGCTTACTTGAGTCCATAGAGAGCTTTTTTGAGTTTGCATACATAATTAGGGTGCGACTCATCACCAAATCTAGGATGTAATGCCATGTACACTTCCTCTAAAATCCATCCATTTAAGAATGCATTTTTTACATCCATCTGATAGATGTTCCATTCCTTGAAGCCGCTATACTCATGACAACTCTGATCGTTGGCATATTTTCCACAGGAGAAAAATTCTCCTCAGAATCAATTGGGTTTGAGCAAACCCCTTAGCCACAATGCCTTTCTTTAAATTCTTTTATTGAACCATCTGAATTCTTCTTTATCTTATAGATCCACATAGATCCAATGATCTTCATGGATTCTTTCTTGGGAGCTAGGTCCCAAGTCTGATTCTCGTGGAGTGCTTTTACCTGTTCCTCCATTGCTTCTTTCCATTCCGATTTCTTGTTGGCTTCTTCAAATGTTGATGGATCCCTTAAGTTGATATCCTAAGAAATATAGATTGAAAGCTTAGTGACAAGAGAAGTGTCAAATCCATACCTTTCTGACTTCTTCCTTTCCCTAGTTGATCTCCTTATTTCTTGTTGAGAGGATTCTGCAATATCTCTCAACTCTTGCATCTTTTCTTTGCCTTTGTTGTTCCATTCCTTGATGCTCATCTTTGATGTCTTCTAATCATCATCAAAGTCACCTATATCTTCATGTTTTGATCTTTTCAAGGTTTTCCGCATTTGATTTTCAACAAGAGCAAGATATTTCTTGAAACAATTGAAAACTTCTTATGCTTCATAAAGTATAGAATGGTCCATCTGCTACAATCATCAATGAAAGATACATAATACCTAGATCTTGAAATTGAAGGTTCCGTGCTAGGTCCCCAAACATCTATGTGGACTAGCTCCGATAGGTCACCATGAATGTAACCTTTCTTCATAAAAGGTTGTCTATGTGACTTCCCAAACTGACATGCACTACATTTATATATCGTGTAATGCTTGGATATATTTAGTAGACCAAGCACACTTTTATCCCTACATATTTGCTTCAAAATTCTTTCAAATATGTGAGCTAACCTTTTGTGCCACATTTTTAATTCTGATAGAGTTTGTCCTTTATAATTGAATAGTGTTATGTTCCTAGTATCTTGCAACTCAAATGTAAAGAGGGTGTACCTAGATTTTTGCCTTTTGCAATCCTCTTGAGTCCTTGTTTAGGGTCTTCAACAAATTAATGATCCATTCCTTATGAACCTTACATGCAACCCTTTCTCTACAATTTGTCCAACACTTATCAAGTTCTTGGCTATGGTAGTATATAGAAGACCTTAATGAGTAGATTCATATTTCCATCTAGAGCCTTCACATTTCCAATCTTTTCAACTGAGTGCCTTGTGTAATCTTTTGTTTGAACTCATGTGTGTTCCTTGGATCTTCCAAGTGAGATAATAATGCCACATTTCTTGCTAAATGATTTGAGCAAGTAGAATGTATATAGAACACATGCTCATGTGCTTTACCTTATTTCATGGTCATGTTCATCAACAAAAGTAAGTCATCTTGTGTCTGCTCTTTAGTGTAACTATTGTAACCTCTTCTTCCTCTATATCCTGTTTGGTTATTAGTATTGTTGTAGTTATTGTTGTAGCCATTGAAAATGTTTGATCTTACTCTTCCATAGCTTCCTCTATTGAAGCTTCTTCCTCTCTGATTTGTAGGATTCCTGAAACAATTCTCAGTTGTACCGGGTTAGTCAATCCACATATGCCATATAGAGGTGCTTTATAATCTTCCCCTGCCTTGTCTACCTCCTCTGCCTCTTCCTCTTGTACTTCTACCTCTTCCTACAAAATTAGCTTGGGAGGTGCTAGCTTCATTATCAAATCTTTTGCCTTTGCCTTTGCTATCCTTACTCTTATTCTCTTATTCTTATCATTGTATAGGGCAAATGGTTGATTACCCTTTTGAGTTGTCATTGTTGTTCACAAGCTTGGCTTCATGAATGAATAGTTTCCCCATAAGAGTATTGAAATTAGGTACCTGTTTATCCATGTATAGGTCCATTGGTGGGGTGAAGACTTCCCATTTATCATCTGCCTTGATTCAATTGATCACTTGTCCTACAATCTGCTCCTCTTCAATGAATTCTCCAATGCTTCCAAGTTGATCTGATAGGTCCTATATTTTGGTGACATAATCAGTCACACTTTGCTTTGGCATCTTCTTGATTGTTGTGAACTCCACCTAGAGTTGGTTCTTCCTTGCTCTAGTGCTTGAAGAAAAGAATGCTTCAAGTGCATTCCAAGTCTCTTGTAATGTCTTATAGTTCCTAATGTGTGAGAGTAAGAACTCAAAAACCGAGTTGAGAATATAAAACCTGGCTAAAACATCCTTTGAGCACCATGTTGTTAACCTTTCCTATTCTTCTTGAGTAGGTTGACCTTTGCTTCTAAGTATTGGCATCAAATCAGCTTTAGATATGTAACCATAGATATTTCTACCTTGAATATATGCGTCCATTCTAATAGACTAAGCAGAGTAATTACCTCGATCCAATTTGTCAACTGATGATGGGAATCCATCTCCCACGTTGCATTCATGATTGCTTTGATACCATTGTGAGGAGATGTTCGGATACACTCCAAAGATGAGGTGGTGCTACACAAATCCTCCTCTACACCTACCATTATAGATTCAAAAAACCTTAGTAGAAACCTTTATCTTTCAAAATATGCAATTGGATCCACACTATACCTTGGAGCATCATCTTCAAATGGTTATGTCAAAACAAAAAACTCTCAAGGTTGAAGTTTCCAAAAACTTGTTATTTATAGACTTGGTTCTTCTCTATAGGAAGTTATTTCACTTATTTAGGATGAGTATATGATGCAAAATCATGTTAAGAAGTTGAGGATGTAATCCTAACTTTTCAAGAGGATGACAATGAATAGGCATAAGTTACTTGCATAGAACTTATCTCACAATATACTAAACTAAATGATATTGAAGTTCATATCTCACAAGTAGACATTCTCATAAACATATGCCAAGTTTCTTTACATCAATTTGAGGAGTATACGCTGAGAACTTGTCAAAGAAAATTCACTAAAATGAAGTCCTAACAATAGTAACAATACACATGAAGTAACTTGCACTAACTGAATTAAATTTTTATAATTATGAATGTATGATAGAAAGGAGATAATGTAGGATTACTCATACATGTGTGGAATTAGTGTAGCCACAAGCTTGAAGCTCAAAGAGTCCTTCTTCCCTCTGTTCTACCTGCGACTAAGAGATCATGTGGTTTTTATAAATATGAGATAAATTTGAATTTTGAATCTGAGCTATCAACTTGTAGCCTTTCCTTGAGTCTTCCAAAAAAGCATCCCTTTTTTTTGAACTTGACTACAAACCCTCTTTCAATCATTTTTCAATTTGATGCTAGATTCTTAGTGATTGTGTGCATATCTAACATATCTTTTAGACACTTTAAATTTTTATTTTCATCAAAAGGAACATCACCTATGTGCGTGATCTTGTTCACACTACCATCCCCTATTTCTACATGCCCTCATGTGCTTGGTCTTATATGATTTGAACATCCACTATTGATGTACCATGTGGTGTGTATGTTGTCTTTCCTACTACTTCTTTACATCATGGCTAAAAGATTATCATTCACCGATGTGTTTGAAGTATTTGCAAAGTTATCTTGATTCTTGTTGTAGCCTTCTTGGGTATCCTTTGAGTAAAAGTGCCCTACAAAGTGGCCTGGCTTGCCACGCTCATAGCATTCCTTTGTGTAGTCCCTTCCTTGAGATCCACCTCCCTTCCCTCTAGCTCTTCCTGCCCCCTTACTCCATAGCTTTGATTGAAACCCTCTTGATCATTGATTAATCTTCCTTTACCTGTGCTTTTTCCATCATATCCACCTTGTTTGCCTTTACCTTTAATTAATTGCATTATAGACTTGGGCTTCATTGCCCTTTGAATGACCTCCATTGAGGCCCATCTCATTATTCACCATCATTTTGACTAATTTGTGAAAATTTGTTAGTGAGTCACTCACATATACTAAATTAGTTAATGTCCTCCATTTTTCATCACCTCTCAACCCATTTAATGTATGAGTTACCAATTCATTATCATCGATGGAGCTACCTACTGATCCTATAACATCTGCAAAATCTTTTAGCTTGAGGATATAAATGCATTTCACAATAGGAAATCCCAATGTAGTATATGTGGCTGATCTCCATCTATTGTGTGTGGCCAATCTCAATGTAGTGTGTAGCTAAGTATCATACTAAGTGTATTCTCAAAGGATGCATATACAACAATGTATGATGCCCATATGGAATTTCACATAAACACTAATGATACTATCGTTTTGCCCATTTGAAATAATTTATCACTCAAATATATCGTCTCAAATGCCTTCACTTTCTGAATTTCTTCGAAATTAAATAAGTCCAAAAAGTAAATAAAATTAAGATATTCCTTGAAATGGGCTATCATGTAAGTGATTTTCACTCACTTTTTTGAAAATATTTTTATTCCTTGAAATATGTTGCCACTAAAGGTCTAGTACAAGTGTTCATTTCTTGGATTCAATTGTCTAAATATTCTCTCAAGCTGAATAATGAGGTGGCATATCCTTTACAAAAGTGGACGTGTTGTAGTATAGATTGGTAAATACTAATGAAAGTCATTAGACATGCTTTAATCATATGCATTATTTTACTAATCATGACACATGCATGACTTTAGACAAGATAGCATTGAAACACTATCATATATTAAGCCTGAGACCATATATTCCTTCATTGATAGCTTTCTCTTTAGAGGAGCTAGTAGTTTAAAATATCAAACCAAGTTCTACATACTATTTGCTCCTTTAGTTGACAAAGCATAAGAAATAGTCTTCTAAGTTCTAGAGGGTAGTATGCTTGATCTAGTTTAGGTTTTTGTGGGGAAGAACTCCACATATCCTAGCATCTTGGGTTTACCACAAAAAAAGGGCTCTTGCATTCTAGATTTATGTCATCGTAATCTAATGGGAAAAATATTAGACCTCTATAAATACAAAATATATATATATATATATATATATATATATATATTTGAGGCCCTTTGATTGCTTTTGGTATATCTTTATGAGCAAAAACCTGATGAACATATGTTTATCACACTTTAGGTTCTCATCCAAGTAGGCCATCAAACATTGGTTCTCACATTAGAGGTATATTTATAATAATAGTTGGGTTTGGGCTCCTTGGTTCGCCCTCAACTTTTCCACTAACTAGAAGGCTTTCATTTGTTGTTGGGGCAGCCACTACAAGTTTATGTAGGTTTTTTGGTCCTAAAAATGGGAGTTTATAGACATTTGTAGGTGTTTTTGGCTATTATTTAGGAAATAAATTCAGCCTTCCACTAGCATTTTATCACATACATTGAGCACATACACACTATATAATCTTCTATGGATACTTATGTACATCCATGTGGTCATTGATATAGTGGTTACATTTTTTGCATAAAGCCTTTGATATTGATAAAGAGGTGTATGATGAGGTTTTCATAACCCTGAGATGCCTAAAAAAGAAGTTATAACTTGCAAGGAAAAGACCATTTTAGTATTTGAATTTTGATTACACAAATTTTACTCTACAAAAGAATCAGAATTGGGATGAAGAATCAAACTAGGTATGTTTTGATTCAAAGGAGGAAGTGGAAGCGAGTAAGTGGAATCTCAAGCCCCTTGTTATGGATGATGATGTTGATGATTGGGGTGAGTGCATATAATGTTTGTGACTCTCAACAAGGAAGTAATCAACAACAAGTCAAGAGCAAGAACAAGAGAAAGAATGTTCAACATAATAAGAATAGAAATAAATCAAGGAAGAGTGATACCAAGCACCATCAACTTCATAAGAAATCTCATATGAAGAAGGATTGATTTGTGTTAAAGAATGTTAACGATAAAGGATAGAATGTTGATGGGCCTATTAAAGAATTACCAGTAAGAAAATAACAACACATCAAGGCAGATTAGTATGCAAAGCTGAGAGAAAAATTCAGACAAAGATAGACACAGACTTACAGATAGAGAACTCAAACTTGCGAATTGCCAAGAATGTAGCCACAATGATGGTGTTGTCCACCCATATGGTCCCAATATGGAGCTTAGATGTTCATCTATATAGACTCTAGATGAAGGGCTTACTAGTGCACAATGATATGAAAAGCTCAAAATGGGTCATGCTTATATAGCTTTTACAAGGGGAGTCAGAATAGATAACCATAGGTTGGATATACACAATAGTTGGAAAAATATACAATCCAACAATATCTCCATGACTAGAAGTCCTACCATCTCGGACCATGGACCCCGTAGAAGGGGGCAAGCACCCCTATGCACTCCTCCCATTAAGGCTCTATGGGAAAATTGCATGATTCCAGAGGGACTTAATTACTGCCTTAAAACCTACCCAACCTAATGGCTAGGATCACAAAGATCATCTATAACCATCAATGGTCACACATAGACCTCATCTAACCTAGAAGTTTGGATTGAACAAATGTCGCAACTATCACAAGGGCTTCTTCTCATAATGAAGGCCCTAGAACCTTGTCATAGAGGGGTGTGAAGGGAGGCAGACGTTCATCCAACAGATTCATGCTAACCTAACCATGTGACTACGCGCAGGGTGCTTCTTAGTATGCTTCAAGTTCTGGATTGAGTTCTCAGTTTTTGGGTGATAAAAGCTAGAGGTTTTTAATCTATTTAAGTTTAATTTAAGAACTAAGATTCTTATGAAAGTATATTTCTAGCGTTTTGATATGCAGAAAAAATCAATTCCTCTTGAGTAATTTGACTAGAACTCTCTTCAATAATACAATTTTTAATAATAGCTACTTCGTTGTTTTTCAGATTTATTTTTCCTCTTACGGATAGGTGGAAATAAAATTTCTTTTTTGTTAGATTCAGGAAAAGCAATAAAACAAAAAGTTTTAAATCTAGACACTCTATAATTGTCAGGTGGTGTATAAAGTTTTGGTTATAATAATATCCTTTTTCTACCTCTTCTAAATTATCCTTGATTTCATTAATTTGAGCAGTATTATTTTCTAATGGTGTAGGTAAAAGTGTATTTGAAATGAAAGAGTTATCTATTTTCTTTTTAATTGGAGTTTTACTAGTGGAAGCAATATTTGTATTCATAAAAAATAGAACATTGCGGGCTGTAAGGAAGTATGTTCCTATTGTTGCGAACATTTGTTTTATGTAGGGTACAAGTTTCAAATTATGTAAATACCTTTGATAAGTCTTCAAATACTTCAAGAAGGCTCATATTATTGATAAAATATAGCAAAAATACCACGTGAGTTCTAGAACATGGTGAGTCAAATTAGTGAGTCACAAGGGAGCTGCAGTGGTGTCCTAGTAGAAGGTTGATGTGGCTAGTTCTCAAAGTCCATAAATACTTTGCTTATTTGGGCACTTGAGTCATGTAGTACCTCCACCCAAGTGTCTACCACGAATTTAGATGTATTAGGAAGGTTTTAGATTAGTTTCCCATGCTATAAAAAGAGGAGAAAAGTCGTGATCTTGTGGGATGTCCAAGAGAGTCATATGTGTATCTCTATGCTGTTGTAGTTTTGTATGCAGAGATTGCAGAGCTTGTATCTCCCTCATTATATATCCAAATTACATGTTTGATAGCTCATTTCAAAGCTCTTATTGTCTACATTCTTTCTCTAAATTTTCATAATCATTGTATTTTTGAGCTAAGAGTAGTACTCTCCGCAAGTAGTGTGTGTTCTCTGGTTTCACCCCTACTGAAGGTCTCCATTAAACCTCTAACTTGCAGAGGTCATATCTCCTTGTGTATGTATCCAAACAATGTGTTATTTGGCTTGTTAGAAAGCTCTTAAAGTCCACATGTATTCTGGAAAGTTTACGATTCATTGGAGTTGCGAGTTAAGAGCAGTAGTCTCTACAAGTGATGTGTGTCCTCAGGTTCATCTCTATTTCAAGGTCTCCATTAAAACTACATATTGTAGAGGCCATAGCTCATTGTGTATTTATCCATTTGAGGTGTTCTATAGCTTGTTGGAACGCTCCTAGAGTCTAGTTTATGTGTGTGAAAGAGTTTTGTAAAATTCTAAGTGAGTAAAGAGCAGTTTGCTCTGCAAGAAAACTGGTCTGTGCATACAAGTTTGTGAAAAAGTCAACTAGGTCCTGTTGGGTTTCACCTACTTCTTGCTATATTTTGGAGGTCAATAAACTCCAATATTGGTATCAGAGCAAGGAATGGAAGATTGGAGAAGGTTATAATACCTTGATGAAGAATTTGAAACTATTGGAGCAGCAGTTCATCATCGACACTACACAAAGGTAAAAGGAGATAGCAAGGAAGCATCTCAAGCAACATCCAAGCAAAGAAAGGTGCATAAACTTTACTACAAAGATAAATCTCATACTTCTTCTTATCACATATATCCAAAAGGAGGGTTAAAAGAGGAAGTTTAGTATTTACACAATGGGAGATCAACATGCACAAATAGAGAAGCACAACTATCAAGCATGGCGATTTAGAATCACAACAGACTTGCAAGGTAGTGGCTTGTATGGCTTGATTGATGGAACGGATATCAAACCTATAGTACCAGAGGATCCAAATCAACAACAATTGAGGGAGTTTAGACTTTGGAATGAAAGAGACAAAAGGGTTATATTCATTTTATCACAAAATATTCAAGATTCAATGGTAGGACACATACAAGATCTAGACACAAGTAGAGATGTTTGGCTTGCATTGGAAAGGTTGTATGCTACAGGTACAAGAGCAAGGAAGATTCAACTCAAAAATGAGTTGAATAACATAAAGAAAGATACAAGGACATCGGTCAATGATTACTTGTTGAAGGTTAAAGAGATTGCAGATCAACTAGGATCAATTCAAGCTCATGTGGAGGACGACGACTTGGTTGCACATACTCTCAACGGACTCAAGGATGATGAGAGATGGAAACCATTCATTACTTCAGTTTATGTTAGAGGAGAATTACCAGACTTTGATCAGCTTGTTGCTCTTATGGTCACGGAGGAGATGAATCTAAATGGCTCTACTTCAAATCAAAAAGGATCTCAAGGACAAGCTCTTTATGCAAGATCATCAAGAGGTGGAAACAGAGTTAGAAGAGGTTCAAATAGAGGTCGAGGAACAAGGAGTGATGATCAAGAGACTTCAAGTGGCTTCTTCAACACAAGAGGAAGAGGAAAATCAAGCATGAGAGGTACGAGAGGCAACTACAACTACAATCAAAGACAAAGGAGTGAAGATAACAACAACTGCTATATATGTGGAAGGTATGGACACTATGCCAAAGATTGTTATCAAGATGAAAATAATCAAGGTGGTAATCAAAGAGGAGGCTATTCAAGAAGAGGTAAACAACAAGGAAATTATGCAGTTGAAGGTAAAAGTGATGATTATGATTCTCTTCTTATGATGAATGTAGAAACTAAGATGAATTGCAATAGTGATGTACGGTATGTAGATAGTGGTTGCTCGAACCATATCTCACATGATGCTTCATGGTTTTCTAATATGCATAATCCTTCATGTAAAGGTCATGTTGAAACAGGAGATGATACAACACATAAGATTATGCAGGTTGGAGATGTTGTTATGCAGGATAACAGCAAGACAAATTGCTTGAAGGATGTACTTTATGTGCCAATGATTACTAAGAATCTGATGTCCGTTGGTCAAATGGTAGAAAAAGGTTTGCAAATAAGATTTAATCATGCAGGTTGCTTCATTGAGGATCCAAAGAAAAGGAGGTTAATTGCTAAAGGTAAAAACAAGGTAGATTTTTTACATTCAAGGTAGATCCAAATCATACAAACTATTTCTCTTATGGTATGCATCGAATAGCAGAGCTTGATCTATGGCACAAAAGGATTGGACACATGAATGTACACAGGTTAAATGAGCTATCAAAGAAGAGGATTGTTGAAGGATTACCTGATCTTACTAAGCAACATATGATGCATCTTTGTGAAGCATGTCAAATGGGTAAGCAGAGTAGACAGCCTTTCAAGCATTCAAGCTATGTAAGCAGTGGATTGCTAGACCTTATACACACGGACGTATGGGGTCCTACTAAAGAGGCATCCTTGGCTGGTAATAAGTACTATGTATCATTCATTGATGATCATAGTAGAATGACATTTGTGTATTTCATTAAACATAAGAGTGAAGTCTTTAATTGTTTCAAAAATTTTAAATCATTTGTCGAGAAGCAAACAAGAAGATATGTTAAGAAGCTAAGATCCGATGGAGGGGGAGAGTATTTCTCTCAAGCTTTTATTGATTTTTTGTATGATGAAGGTATCAAAAGAGAAGTTACATGCAGGTATACTCCACAACAAAATGGAGTTGCAGAGAGAAGAAATAGAATCATAGCAAAAGCATCTAGAAGCATGCTAAATGATATGTGTTTGCCTAATTCTTTTTGGGCTGAAACTGTTAGCACAAGTGTGTACATTATGAATAGAGTACCTACTGCTGGAGTTCATCATTTGACACCATATGAGGTATGGCATGGAAGGAAACCAAGTGTAAGTCATTTGAAAGTATTTGGTTGTGTATGTTATGTACATGTACCTAGTGAAGTGAGATCAAAACTTGATGTGAAATCAGAAAAGTGTATATTTATTGGTTATGCAGATAATCAAAGAGGATATAGATGCTATAATCCTCATACCAATAAGGTTGTTGTGTCAAGAGATGTAAACTTTGATGAATCACTTTCATGGTATGCAGATAAGAATTGTTTGTAGGTCATGGATGAAAATGAAGAAGGTGTGGTTGAAGGATATGAATGCATAGTTCAGCCATCAGGAAGTTTAAATGATTAAAGGAGTGGTTTGGATGAAGAAAGAGGATCACCTTTCAATGGAAGATTAAGGCAAGAGTCACCTCCAAGTGTTAGAAGTAATGGTAAACTCAAACTTGTTGAAGTTAATGATGAAGGAGAGGAAATTAGTGATGTATGTGAGTATGGAGAATCATCAAAGGTTCCTAATAAGAAAGGAAGAGCATCTACATTGGAGGTAAGAAGAACTTCAAGAGTGAGTAAGCAACCTCAAAGGTATACTTATGAATCTTTCATGAATACTCATTATGCTTTTATGACAAAAGTTGAGCAGGAAAATGAACCCAGTCCTCTGGTATGCTCAGGATCTCCTTCGATGGTCCATGCAATCGGACCCCAGTGTCCCCAAGGCTCAAGATGTCAGGGCCGATGTGCTACCACGCGAAAAAACTCCTCCTCCCTCTGTAGTCATATCGTCTGCTTCTTCTCCCCTTTTTCCACTCCGATCAAGGCTCTCTCCCTCAGCCTGTACAAAACTTGTTCCACACAGTGAACCTCTCCCTTGGACCTCCTACTTATGTCTCTGTCCTCCAGCCAACGACAGAGGAAAACAAAAGGAAGCTGACCTTTTCAGCCCAGCAGCCCTCCCTCTTGTCAATCATGGCCTAGGACGAACAATGCCCAAAGCATGGTGCCCTGCGCGAACCAGTAAGGAGGCCATACTAGGCAACTGTTGAGGTATGCTGCCCCGGCTGCCAAACCTAAAACAATTGCAACATCACGCACAACATAGTTGGAAGACTTCCATGGATCCTTCACCTTGCAATGCTTGGGAATTTCTTTTGCTCGAAAATCAGCCAACCCCCCCAAAAAGGAGGATCCTCGGCACTAAATCCCCTAGCGTTCTTTCTCATATAGGATCTCGTATCTGTTGTCATTATTCCCTTCTACAGTTGGTGCAGGAGAAGGCTGAGGGGGGGGGCACAACTGCTGACACTACCGGCTGCATTCTTTGTCGTGGCTGCTGCAGGATGAAGAGAAGATTGGGATATACCCCACGCAACTCGATGTGAGAGCATATGCCTGAAGGCTGGAGGATGGGCCTACCGTAACAGAACAATCGACACTGAAAAAAAATAGGCAAAACCATGATGCACTCTGACTTAACCTTCGTCAGAGAGTGGAACCTCTCTCTGTTGCTGCCGCTCAGATAAAGGCCTTAAGCTACGAGTTTCTGCCATCACCGGTACAATGCAAAAACAGAAAACCACAACCCTCCTGTCAGAGCATGGCCGAGGGCCTCCCTTTACCTTTCTCTCTGCAGGTAAAGCAACCCCCCCCTCTTTTCTGTTCCTTCCGTCAGAACAACGGAAAAAAACAAACCCCCCCAATCAATCCATTGAAAGACACACAATATATTGTTTGCTGGCGATAACACGTCCATTCATACAAATCCATACAACAGGTTGCCCTTTATCTGTTGTTTTTCTTTGCTTTGCAAGTGAATCCTCATCTTCAGCCTCTGCCCATCTCAGCATGCCCTACTGTAGAGTACCTTTTAATGGATTATACACATACCAGGATAGACATATAGGATAAGATGGCATTTTATCAATGAACAAATGAATAATCCATGGACACTGGATTCACTCAAGAGAATAACTTCAATGAAAAATACATCACGTATTTGTTAGCCATTCATTCCATGCCATTTGGAGTACTCATTCCTTCCATCGGTGTCTTCTATGAATCCCCTCTTTGGAACGCACCATTGGCTTGTGAAGAAGGTCTCTCAAGTCTTCAGCGGCCCACCTTGGGCATATGTCTTTTCCGTGTGACTACTACAGATTGGGGACTTGGGCAAGGCACACAGTGTGTCACTGTGTTGGGTGTTCACCATCTCATGTGAAAAGCCATTCATCGTGCCAATATAGGTGAAGGATGTCACTTCAAGGACAATCCCTTCTTGTGGTGTCTTAAAATTCCAGAGGAGTTTGTTGGTTGGTCCTGACTTTCTAAGCCCCAATGATTCTGCTTTGGTGGTCTCCAGCCGCGGCTGCACAAATGGTTGGTCTCTTGTGTTCACGGTTCCTGAAAGCTCTTCTGGGATGAACCGATGCTTTTGCATGCACTAAGAACATTAAGGAAGGTAACTAGGTCTGGTATTAAGTTTTGCTGGAGATTTTGTGAAACAAATCAATGACTTTGTCATAATCTCCAAGTTGACAATGCCCTCTCTTGATCCACACATCTACATTTAATTGGGTTTTCTCACTACCAACCATCAAATCTCCTTGCAAAACACCTACATTCAAATGAAAAATCTTCGAAATAGAACATGTTAGTGCATAATCATTAACAATTTTCCAGCTAACATACTCCCCTCTTCTGCTCGCGAAGTCGTCCTCGAGGAGCCATTCTTGCTGCCATAAAATCCAAAAAGCCATGAACATGTCAGTTTATAACTTGGTTGCATACCTTTTCATCGAGCCGTCACTTCCACTGAACCTGCACTCATTGAAGCTATTAGTGCTCAAAAAATCACTCATGAATACATAGAAATCGTTCACTTCAAAATGATGCAAGAACATGCACATATATGCAACTCCAATTCCCACATGCATCAAATCGCTCATGTATTGCATTATGAAAACAGTCTCAACCAAAATAACACATGCATACCTTTCCATGTTTTACCCATGCAACTGTCATTGCGAAAAAAACAGAAATGGAAATACCAAAATAAACAACAATGACTGAAATGAATTCAACAGGAGATGCAACATACCCCAAAATGCATACCCCTTTTATTGACCTAATATTCATTATGTACAATCATTCCATGACTAGACACTCTTGAAGAATCCCCATCGTCGTCCTACAAAAGCCATCGAGACTCGAGTACAAGTTAAGACCTACATAAAAAACCTGGAGTGTCCCACACACTGGAAAACCCTCGGATAGAGCACACAAGTTATAAAGCAAGACCGTTGCATTACCTCGCTAAAGCCTCATCCATAAATACATATAAAGTCTCTGTGCCTTCAAGAATGTTGATTCAAAGTGAGCTGATCTATCATAAGCCATCACATACCAATCACACAAGCAAATAATGTTCCCTTCCAGGCGATCGTCGCCCTCTCCTCTCTCTCTCTCCCCCTCAGGAGTGGGGAATAATTTCAAAATTTTATTTATAATCACACGTTGGCCTACGTTGTCACTAGATGCGATTCGTGGACTTGACCACCCGGCCAAGTTGATTCCACCCATCTACCAATGCAACACAGCGCACAACACACGAACACATAACGATAGACAAGTAGCATATATCAGCTAGCCCATAACGAAGCTGGATGTGGCTCGTGGTCATGACTACCCAGCCACGATGGCTCCACCTACCTACCAACCCGTTATGGCACGTAGCTAAGACATAAACATATACATCCCAAGCTTATGGCGAAACTAGCTGCAGCTCGTGGTCCTAACCACCCGGCTAGGATAAATCCACCCACCTACTAGCCCACCATAGCACATTGGTACGATCACAGCAACACGAATTTTTTTTCTTTTTCTTTTTTTTTCTTTTTTTTTTTAGTTAATTAATTTACCCAAGTCCTGAGAATTAGGGAGAGGAAGAAAGGGATTTTCCCCACTTTTCCCACACATTCATGCAAACATATACACTCTAGCCTTTGACAGATCAACCACCTCTTCACTCCATTCTCTCAATTACAGACACTACATATGTATTCATCGATTTGACTTTTCACTAGGTAACTACAACCAACTATGCCTTAGTCCCTCTTGTACCTATCCTTAGATGATCTAGAATGTGGGTCTCCGGGATGTGTCATGTAGCCTCACATCGTACTCGCAGCCCAACGACTTCCCTAGGGCGAGTCAGACTCAACTTCAAGAGCTCCGTCATCACTTCCTATTGTCAACACATCTGCCCAAGCCCAAGTGATATCGTTCTCTTCGTTAGGCATTTCCCTCGAAGGGTCGAAATAGTAATATTGATCCCCCGCCCATCCTACATGTCGGGTCAGGTATTCCTCAAAACACTCAATATAAAACATAACATCCAAACCCTGGTTTATGAAGCATACTAGCCAGTGCGCTTCCTCCACATCATATTCCGTCTCAAAGTCGTCGACATCTATGTCCATGCGGGCGAATGTTTGGTCCGAGAAATATATCCTTAGCTCGTACAAATAGAGTTAAGTTATTTGATCTGCCATTTTGTTACTTAGCTCCTAACAGTCTCTGTGCAACACAAAAAAAATAATTAGAAGTCCAAAATTCTTGAGCTAGCAAAGGATAATATTTATGACCCAAAAATCATAGCTTACATAGGTGCATATATATATATATAACTATACATTTATGTACAAGGAGTCTACTACGTCCCTCCGCTTGAATCTCGTCTGGCTTCTCCCGTCCTAATGCTACTTGAAATATGGTTTAACTCGAAGCGCGTTAGCCTTCACGGGAGCACATTCTTCTCCTAAATCTTGAATTTGCATGGAGCCATTGGAGTTGAGTTCCACCACCTTAAACCGTCCTGCCCATCTTGTCTGTAACTTCCCCGGGAATTTATAATATTTACTATCATAGACTAGCACCAAATCTCCTTCTTGAATCTCATAGGTCTTGAGATTCTTGTCGTGCCTCTCCTTATGTCTTTTCTGAATAGCTTCCAGACTTTGCTGTGCAATGAGTCTCTTTTCTTCTAGCTTGACCAATTGTATGTACCTTTCCTTCAATGACTCTTCCTCTCCCAGCCTGGCCTCGATGGCTACTCTTAATGTCGGAACTTCTTTTTCAATGGGAAAGATGGCTTCCTCGCCATATACTAGGGAGAACGGGGTGCTCTTAGTCGTCACTCGGTAGGATGTTCGATATGCCCACAAGGCTTCCAAAAGTCTCTCATCCCAGTCTCTCCTATGCACAGCTACTGTTTTTGTTAGAATCTGTTCAAGAACTTTGTTGGTGACCTCCACTTGTCCATTCGCTCTCGGGTAATATGGAGTGCTTTTCCGGTGTTTGATCTTATACAACTCCATTAATTCTTTGATCAGTTCGTTGACAAAATGCGTTCCTCTATCACTTACTATCTCCAACGGGCATCCAAATCAGGTGATGATTTGTTCGTACAAAAATTTAGCTACATCAACCGCTCGGTCAGTCTTCAGAGCTTTGGCCTCTACCCACTTGGTAACATAGTCAGTGCAGACCAAAATATACATATTAGACCGACGTCTTGAGGGAGGATCAATAGGCCCCACAAAATCAATTCCCCATTTCTCAAATGGCTTAAGAGCCAGCACTCGCGTAAGAGGAGCTGCATGCGCTAATGTTGGTTTGCCCATTCTTTGGCATTTGTCGCATTTCTTACAGTATGTGTGAGAGTCTTTGAACAACGTTGGCCACCAATACCCAGCCAATAAAATCTTTCTTGCCGTCAATTCACCAGCAAAATGCCCACCGCAGGGTTCATCATGCAATGCCCTCAACACTAGGGTTGCTTCTTCTTCCTCGAGACACCTCCGATAAATGCTTTCATGTACAAAATATTGATAGAGCTCCCCCCCAATGATGCTATGGTGCTTCGCCAATGCTAACAGTTTTTGCTTCTCTCTCTTGCTTGCTCCTGGCAGATATTTAGTGGTGCACAAGAAATTCACCAAGTCATCATACCAAGGTACTTTAGCATCAACCTGAAATAGATGCCCATCAATGCATCGTCGGGCACACCAGAGATTGGCTCCTCATTAACAATTCGAGATAAATGATCTGCCAATATATGCGCTTTGCCTGATTTGGTTACCACTGTGAACTAAAATTCTTGGAGGAGTAGCATCCACCTCATCAATCGCCCTGATAGCTCGGGTTTACTGATGATATACTTTAGGGCTTCGTGATCCACATAAAACGTGAAATGCTTTCCCATCAGGTAATGCCGATACTTGTTTACCGCAAAGATCATCGAGAGGCATTCCTTTTCTGTAGTCGTGTAGTTCCTTTTCGTGCTATTCAAGTTTCGACTTGCGTAATAAATAGGGTGGTCCAATTTCTTTTCATCAGCTTGGCATAGCACTGCTCCAACCGCAGTATGAGAGGCGTCGATATGCACATGAAATTCTTTCTTCCAGTCGGGTGCTACCAAAATCGGTGCATTTATCAATTTATTTTTGATCAATTCGAATGCAGCTTGACACTCTCCAGTCCATTGGTATTGTTGGTCTTTCCTCAAAAGATTCGTCAATGGTGCTTCTATTGATGCAAAATTTAATATAAATCGTCGATAATAATTAGCATGCCCCAAGAATCCTCTGAGTTGCCGCAAGTTTTGCGGAGATGGAAGTTGTCCGATTTTTTCCACTTTATCGTCGTCAACCGCGATCCCTTTTTCCAAAATAACATGTCCCAAGAGCAACCCTCTTCGTACTCCAAATGTACACTTTTCAGGATTTAATGCGATGCCTTTTTCAATGCTTCTTCTTAAAATAGCTTCGATCCTCTCCATCATGTTTTCATCATTGCCCCTGATTGCAAAATCATCGAGGAATATCTCCATCCAATCCTGCAAATAGTCTTGATATGCAGCTATCATTGCTCTCTGGAATGTGGCCGGTGCATTGCATAATCCAAATGGCATCACACGATATGCATACGTACCCCATTCTGTGGTGAAAGTAGTTTTTGATTGATCCTCTTCATGGATTTGGATCTGGTTGTACCAACTGAAACCATCCAAAAATGAGTACAATTTATGGCCAACCACTCTGTCCAAGATTTGATTGGTGAATGGCAAAGGGAAGTGATCCTTTTTTGTGCGCTCGTTCAACTTTCGATAATCTATGCAAATACGAATTTTCTTATTTTTTTTCGGAACCACTACAATTGGTGATACCCACTCACTGGATGCGATGGGGTATATGAATACTGCTTCCAATAACTTAGTCAATTCCAGTTTGATCAATTCCGAGTAGACTGGATTTGTCCGCCTAAGTCGTTGACATATTGGTCGGGTACCTTCTTCCAAGTCTATATAATGTTGGCAGATTCGGGGATCAATTCCTCTCAGATCACTGTATGACCATGCAAAGGCCTTGCTGAAATTTTTTAGTGCCAATTTAATGCAATCTCGTACTCCATCTGGTAGCTCTGACCCCACGCTCAAGAACTTTTCTGGAAAAACTTCCCATTTTTCCAACTGAGCTTCTCGCGAATATTCCTTATTCCTTGATGACACTGTGATTGGAACGTGCTCTCCAATCATGCGTGCATGGTTGGCCAGTAAATCATTGTTTTTCTCTTTTTCAACCACACCCAATTTCTTTAATTCCGCCTTTGTAACGGCTTCCTGCACTTTAGTTTTACTTTCCGCTTCCTTGTCCGTTTGTCGACTTCTCCTTAGAAACTCTGCTTCTAGCACTCTAACCCTTTCTCTCAACTTTTGTACTTCCATTGTCGGAGCTAACTCTAGCTTCAACTCATCTTTTGAAGTTCCCTTCTCCAGGGATTGGGTAGCTTTGTTTTCCTTTGCGTCTATACTCAACATGTAGCACTCAAATTCACTTGTATGTGTCAAGCATCCCAGCAACTCCTGGTCTGAATCATCCTTGTAACATAGAGGATCTATGTACTCGCCCACTTTCGCATGTTGGAGGTTGGCCAATTGCAGATTAAATCCTTCGTGTAAAAGGTCCTTGGAAGTCTCCGTGCGCAGGGCAAATCTTACGCGCGCCATTTCTTGTCTAACCTTTTCCTTTACTTTTTGCTCCCTTTCCTCAGCTGTTGTCGATTTCTTGCCGGTCAGGTTTGGCGACACTTGAAGTTGTATTCGATCAGCCTTCGGTCCAATTGTGATAAATCCTATGTGCCAATCGTGCACACATTCGGCTTGCACCAGCCATGGCCGTCCAAGTAGGATCGAGAAGGTAGCCTCTAAGGTCCTTGGTCTTACTATCAGATAATCAACCTTAAACTCTAGACCGCCCACAAGTGTGTTTACATTCTTCAAAAGGCCTGCAAGCTTCACTTGTGTTTGATCTGCCATTCTCAAGGACATCGGAGTTTCTTCCATGTGGTTGAGGCCCAAAGCTTTCATCATGTATTCAGTCATAAGGTTGACTACGGCTCCACTATCTAACTGAGCACCAGGGACTTCATACCCTTTAATATCGACTGTCACAGCTGGAGCATTCGAATCAATTTGCGTCGTATACTTTGAATCATACCTTGGACCTCTTTATCTTGTCCCTTTTTATCTCGAGCATTCCTCGGCTTCTTAATATATTCGTTGTAGAATTGTTTCCTATAAGTAGGTCAACGCTTCAGCAATGTGCCAATGTCTAGCGTGACTTCCGTGTCAGCGAGCAGTTTTACAATATCCACTTTATCCAAACTCTGTTTTTCCTTCCTACATTTTGGAGCCCTTAATCTTTCGGGGAATGGTGCTATGCCTGGCACAAACTCCTTGGTCACTGGTGGAAGAATCTCAATCTCTTCCCCATCCTCAAACTCTTGCTGCTCAGCAAATCCTCCAACTTGGTTTCCTACCTCTTCGTGTTCATGTATCTTCTCTTGACTTGCTTTTTCACTTTCGTCTTCTGGATGCTTCTTTAAAGACTCTTGAGTTCTTGTGACTACCACCACAGTTGGCTCTTTATGTGGTTTCTTGGCCTGGTAAGCATCCACAAAGTGCATTGACGAGCTAGAGCCTTCTTGAGGGTTCGGTGTCTTGAACACTACTCCGATTGTAGGAACATGCTCTTGAGCTCTCGATGTGGAATGCATCTGAGTATCAACATAATTCGAGGACCCTACTGGTCCTTTTGCCTTGTCGGCGGCGGCTCTTCGTTTTGGACAATCTTCATCAAAGTGGCCCTCTCCACTACAGTACCTACATAGTGGGGTATAATCAATTGGTTTCTTTTTGTTTGGACATCTAGATTGAGTATGGCCAAAGCCATGGCATCTCCAGCACTGGATTGGACCATCTCTTCTTTGATCACGTGCGGCTCCTCTTGGATAGTCTCCTCCTTGACCCTGAGCACCATATCCATAAGTAGGTCTGTTTTCCCAACGAGATGTAGGTGGGACAGTTTGAGCGGGCAATCCCGTGTAAGGTCTTCCTCTTGTATCTCCCGATTTCATGGTCCTCTCTTCATAGGCTCTCTTGTTATAACATCGGTCCTCTATGTGATTTGTTCTTCCACAAAAAGTGCAACGCATTCTAGGTGGTGATCTATCTGTGAATACCCTCGAGACTGTAGGGCATTCTGAAGCCAAATGGCCGTAACCATGGCACTTTCCACACCATGTGTTCGATCTAAACACTTGATTCGGGTTTGTAGTTACCTCTGGTTTTACTGTGTATGTTTCTTGGATCATTGTGGCAGCTTTTATAGCTTGTGTGACCAACTCCAATACTCGTTCTTCAGTTAGCGCAGGCTTTACCTCGCCTGGCGTGCTAGTGGCAGCTACAAAAGCTGGGGTCGTCAATGCGGGACTTCCTTGGCCAGGATTTTTCATCGGTATGGTTCATGGGCCTCCCATTGGCTCGTATAAGAGCTCCATCTTCCTCTGTTGACATAATTGTACTTCCTCCCAAAGCCTTGCTTGTTCCTTAGCATCCATTAAAGTTGCAGGTCTTGTCAGGCTGATATGCTGTTGTGCCGTAGGATCTCTCAATCCCGCGATGAATCTTCTCTTCAATGTCTCATCGTTCGGGGCATTCGCGCCCATCTTTCTTACCAAAGTTTCCATTCTCTGAATGTAGTTATCGATGCTCTCATTGACTCCCTGTCGCAAGTAATCCATCTGTTGGGCCAATCTATCTTGGAAGCCTTGTCGTCGAAACTTTTCCAAGAAGGCTTCCTTGAGCATCTGATACGTTCCACGCTCTTGTGGTGTCAAATTCCCATACCAATTGGCTGCCTCATCACGGAGAATAGCCGGAAAAATCCTCAACCTTTGACCCTGGTCAACTACCTCATTGGCCTCACAAGTAACCTCAAACAATTGGATAAAACTATCTGGATCCTCGTCCCAAGCACCTGAGAACTTGGTGAAATCCCCCAAGTGAACCGAAATCCGCTGAGCCATTTCAAACAGAGGTGTGATGTCGATATCACTTCGATCCCAAAAATTTAGTGCACGCGGCCTCAGGATCTCTCCTTCAAACTTCCGCACTTGATTCGCGACTCTCCTACGGGAGTACACATTTTTGGCAGATTTCTTCGAGCCAGTCGAGGTTGACTCAACTTGCGATTCCCACCTCTTCCTTTCTCTTTCAAGGGCTCTTCTCTGAGCGCGTTCCTCTCTTTGAGTTTGTGTTGCTCCTAAGGATGAGTTCCCCTTACTCATGTACTAGATTTGGAGTCTGCAAGCTCGGCCAACATGTGGCGCTAGGCGAACCTATGGCACTCTCTTATAGAGACGTGCCAAGATTTTCCCGACAGACGCACCAAAATGAATACACTCTTAGTCCAAGGGGAAGATGCATACACACAATGATATTTTGCCCAACCCTTCTATTACTAGGTCACTTTTGGTCCTCGTGAGTCCACAATTGCACGCAAATGAAACCTTGGAGAAGATGGAAACATACGTACATGGATAAGCATCCAACCCTAGTGATTCCGTCTAACAACCTCTCTCTCTCTCTCTTTCACTCCTACACATACATGTGCCCTCATGCACTCTCACACACACACACACTTCTCTTTCTCTTTCTTTCTCTACCTACTCTCTATCACTCTTTTGCACACCTACTCCCAAACATGCACATGCTCGCACACACCTTCACCTAAAGATACTCACATGCACCACATACCCCAAACATACACACACATGTTCACTTATGCACTCACACATACATTCTCACACACTCGTACACATCCATGCCCACATTTACTGTCACCCTTCCTTTCTTTCTACCTTTACTCAAACACACACTCACATTCACATATGTACACATACACACAGTTCCCCTCTTTTCTCCTTCTCTAGCTTTCTCTCTCTCATGCACTTCTTCACTCTTCCATGCACTTTCTCCCACCTCTCCTTGCCATGCACATATAATCACACATCCACTTCTTCACTTGCTTTGACACCTATGCTCAAACATGCATGTGTCCCCTCTCCCTTTCATTTAAGTTATGAGTCGCAAAACTCTCATTTCAGTTTCTTCCTAATATCACTAGGCCATACATACTCCATTGAACCCCATGTTGGAAAATAACATAGTGCTCTATGTTATGATCATCACTCCAAGAATAACACCGCACTACTCATATAAATCCCTCTTCGGCTATGGAGCTAAAAGGTCATCCTCTATGTGAGCATAAGTAAACCACTCATCTTGTTTCTACCATCGATGACACCAATGTGCACGTGACTTAGATCGCTTCTATGGGGGCAAAGAAACGTTGCTTCCTATCTATGAAATTCATTCCTCTGCACTTTAATTAAATAGCACCCCTATTTGTATTCTTATTTTGTGATATTATACGCACAGTCTTACATACTGACCACGAACACCAAAGGTAATTTTGGGTGAATGATTTCCCTATTGAAGCAGGTCCATCATTTTTATATTTTTTTTTCTAGTTCATAAACTAGCGGCAATGGATGCTTACAAAAAATCTCTCATTAATGCACACACCATTTAAGTCCGATTTCACGATGGATGCGCAAGTGTGTGCAGTGCATCTCTTGATGATTCGTGGAGGGAAAAAATTTTGGCAATGCCCATGAGGGATTACATGCCTTTTAGATCATAAAAACAATTAGGATTTAGCCTGTTAGCTTCCTTAATCCATGCACTTTCTCTCATGCATGAAAATCATACCATGCTCCACTAATTTCAAATCATATAATCAGAATATATGCACGTCAAGTGAAGCAAATCGCTCAATCATTTACACCATTTCATTGGCATAGAAGCGCACAAATGTAAATGTCTAAGTTCTAAAAACTGGAAAGTAGCAATTGAGTAACCTTTGAGAAAACTGCAGCATGCTTTCTGCTTGCTGCATCATGCGGCTTCTCTAGGCAACACCAATAGCCCACAGTGTTTGACTTCAATGGATTCGCCAACCTAGGGAAGCTTGCTTCCTCAGCCCCCAAGCCGAAAACACTTCTCTAGTCTGTCTATCCAGCCTCTGAGAGTACGTAGGAAGGATTGCAAGCTAAAGGAAGAGCCGTCTTCAGAGGTTTCCCCCTCCTGATGTTGCTCCTAAAACCCTCATTCTCTTCACGCACGGGAGTAAGAAAAAAACAGCACACACCTCTGCTCTTCTCTTCGATTCTCAGTACCTTCATCCTTCTTTCTGCCTTCTAATATTGAACACCCCAAAAAACTGTTGCCCACACCATCGAGCAGGACCCCCCTTGAAGATGCGAACTCAGAAAACGCACAGTGGCTGGAAAAACAAAGCAGCTCCCCCCTTCACCTGTCACAACTTATCATACTTTCTTCGTTTCTGCTTCATTTCAAGTACATCAATCATTGTCAGATTCAGGTGTTCCAGAGATCTCTGCTTCCCTTGTCGACCTGCATGTGATGAACTATTGTGCAATCCCAATTGATCTTCTCAGCCCTTCCACTTGTCTCTTTCTTTCGAAGATAACTTCACTTCTCCCCTTCTCCATACATGGCCAGTCCTCTGGTATGCTCACGATCTCCTTCGATGGTCCATGCAATCGGCCCCTAGTGTCCCCAAGGCTCAAGATGTCAGAGCCGATGTGCTACCAGGCGAAAAAACTCCTCCTCCCTCTGTAGTCATATTGTCTGCTTCTTCTTCCCTTTTTCCACTCCCATCGAGGCTCTCTCCCTCAGCCTGTACAGAATTTGTTCCACACAGTGAACCTCTCCCTCGGACCTCCTACTTATGTCTCTGTCCTCCAGCCAACGACAGAGGAAAACGAAATGAAGCTGACCTTTTCACCCCAGCAGCCCTCCCTCTTGTCAATCATGGCCTAGGACGAACAGTGCCCAGAACATGGTGCCCTGCGTGAACCAGTAAGGTGTTGGTGCATACCAATCACCAATTGAAGGCTTGGAAGATTAAAGGATGAAGGAAGAATCAATTCCTAAAGTGTGGAAGAAGATTACATTCAGAGGATAAGAGAAGTGTACACATATGTACATTAGTTTAGTCATAGCTGACTTAGATCTTTTGTTTAGTAAGAATCATGTACAAATTTATCTATAAATACTTTGAGAAAAGTCGGGGCAAGTATGAGATCATATGTGACAATAGTTAGAAGTCAAGAATGAGGGAGATAGATGTCATGAGATAGAGAAAAAGTTAGTTGAGTTAGCTCTCATCACTCAACTGTATTTTCTTCTGAGTAATTGAAAATATTTGCGCCCGATGTTTCTGCGTGTTCTCCTTCTACAGTAGATCAATTGTGAAATGCTTTTGTACAAGTCTAAGTTGAGAGTTGCTTGACCTCTGTACAAAGTTTCAGCTTCCAATTGTAATCAGGCTGAGTGAATTAAGTTTAGGAACATTCATATGTGAAGTATGTTCACTGGTTCCTAAAACAGGCGCAGATTTTGAAGTTAATGTTTTGATCATTTCTCCTAGCACAGTTTAAAGTTTTGCATGAGTGAGAGCTTAATCTTTAAGTTGGAAGATAAGCTACTCATGTCTAGAAGAATTTTTGAAAACGGGTTCTATTCAAGGAGAACCAAGTCTTAAAAGTTGCAGGTGTAAAATCGACTGTTCTGAATGATAGTTTCTGACATAGGTAACTTGAGAAGTTGATTTCTCAAGTTATACTTAATCTTTTGAAGTAATTCAACTTGGAATAGATGCGCAATCTCTAGGAGATACTTCGTACAAAGTTTCATCAAAAACTTTACACGTTTGATAGGTCAATGTGGAGAAATAGTGCAGCAGACTTCTCTGTGTTTCATCTTCTTCACAAATTTATTAACCTTTTGATAGTTAGAAATTGATCCTCTAAATGAGTGGAAGGTTTTGACTTATTCTTGGTATAGAGGTGCTCTAATCACAAGAATAGGTTGTTCTTTTGGAGAATAACATTCTCCATCAGTGGTATCAGAGCAGGAGACATCAAATTGAGGAAAGAAGGATCCCGACTGCTGCAGATTCAAGAAATTCAACACTTGAAGGACTAAGAAGTGAAAGCTTGGAGTCAAAGCTTGAGGAGAAGACTATTTGATATCAAGAAAGGCAAAAGGAGTCTACTTCGAAGTAAAGGTACATACATTGTTTGTAAAGCTTGAAGATTTCAATACACAGGTGGACACAAGATGGGAGAAAGCTTGCAGATTGATAAGCTAGATAGGGAGAACTATCCAGCATGGTCCATGAAGATGGAAGCACACCTCATGAGCAAAGATCTTATATCATTTATTACAGGAGATGAAGAAAAACCTGAGTTTGCAGATCCTAGTATTCCTACTAGGGAAGAGCTTGCAATGTTGAAGACTTGGATGAGAAAGGATGCTCAAGCAAGGAGCATCATCTACATGGCTGTAAATGATTACCTTTTACCTCATATCAGAGGTTTGGAAAGTGCTACAGATGTTTGGAATGCCTTGGAAGAGCATTTCCAAAATACTACTAAGTCAAGGAAGTCCTCACTATGGGCTGAGTTCACAACCTTCAAGAAGAAGAGCTCCCAATCAATTTCAGATTATGTGGCAAGGATGAAAGATATTGCAGATAGCTTGGGAGCAGTGGATGAAGACATTGAAGAGGAAAAGTTGGTAAGACAAATACTTACAGGTTTGAGAGGAGATGAGAAGTGGAAGCCTTTTATATTGTCCATAGAGTTGTCACTTGATCACTTTACTCCTGATCTTAATCAATTGCTAGGACACATGCTAACCTTTGAGCAGGATCTTAAAGGAGACAATGATAGAAGTACAAGTCAAGCTATGTACTCCAAAGACAAGAAAAAGAATGGCAAGGGAAAGCAATCAAATGATGATGAAGGGAATTCAAATCAAGCTAACTTCACAAAAGGAAAGATGAATTTCAGAGGTAAAGGAAGAGGAGGTAAGAACAAAGATAATGCTAAAGCTTGTTGGATTTGTGGCAGAACAAATCATTTGGCAAATGATTGTTGGTATAACAATCAAAATGGTGGAAGCAATAATCAGAATTATAATCAAAGAGGTAGAGGAGGCAGAAACCAAAGAGGCAATTTCAGAGGAAGAGGTGGTAGGACATCATATGGTAGAGGAGGTGGAAGAAACTTCCAATCTCAGTCCTACAACAATAATTATTACAATTATGCATCAGATCAGAAGGATGACATGACTCTTATCTTGAATGCAACTCATGAATCAATGGGAGAAGATCAAAGAGTGTTTTATATTGACTCAGGGTGCAGCAACCATCTGAGTGGGAATCTATCTTTGATGACTGATATGGAAGCAAGGGTGAATGGACATACAGTTCAGACAGGTGACAATACCAAACATAAAGTGGAGAGCATTGGATCAGTGAAGACAAAGAGTGGAAGTACACTTCTGAGCAAGGTACTTTATGTTCCTACTATTCCTAAAAATTTGATAAGTGTAGGGCAAATTGTGGAGAAAGGATATGAGGTAAGATTCACAAATGATGGTGTTTATGTACAAGATCCAAATCAGGGATATAGAAACATAATTGCAGGTAAAAAGGAAGGAAGATTGTTCACTCTCAAGGTCCAAGGTAATGTGGGACATGCATTATTTACCTATGGAAGTCAAAAGGTATCTGAATTAGACCTATGGCATAAAAGGCTAGGTCATTTCAATGAGAGAGCTATAAAGGAGATGTCAAAGAATCAGGTGGTGCTTGGATTGCCAAACATTGAAGGGCAACATATGGTGTACAAGTGTGAAGCTTGTCAATTAGGTAAAGCACATAAGAGTTCTTATAACAAATCAGGGTACAAGCATTCAAATATGCTTGAATTGGTTCATACAGATGTATGGGGTCCCTCAAGGGACTATAGCATAAATGGATCCAGATATTATGTGTTGTTTGTTGATGATGCAACCAGGTGGATTACTTTGTATGTAATCAAGGATAAATCAGAAGTTTTCAAGACATTCAAACATTTTCATGCTTATGCAGAAAGGATCACAGGACAAAAGCTCAAGAGGTTAAGATTAGATGGAGGGGGAGAGTATTTCTCTAAAGAGTTTGATGATTATTTGTGGAATGCAGGTATCAAAAGAGAAGTAACTTGCAGGTACTCCCCTCAACAGAATGGAGTAGCAGAAAGGAGGAATAGGACTCTTGTAGAGTTTGCAAGAGCCATGATGAAGGAAAAGAATTGTCCAAATTACTTATGGGCAGAAGCCATTAACACTGCAACATACCTTGTGAATAGGTTGCCTTGCAAAGCTTTGGATGGAGGAACCCCTTATGAAGCCTGGTGGGGTAAGAAGCCTACTCTTGATCATTGTAAAGTATTTGGATGTATTGCATATGCTTATGTTCCTTCACAATTAAGACATAAGCTAGAACCAAAAGCAGAGAAGTATGTGTTTATTGGATATGATGATAGACAGATGGGTTACAGGTTGTGGAGTCCATCCACAAAGCAATTTCTTGTTACTAAAGATGTGACATTTGATGAGCAAAATATATGGTATACAGGATCACCAAATGAGTTTGCAGGTGTTGAATAAATACAAAGAAAAGGAAAGGCAAAGGTAAAAGTATGTGAAGAAATTGTTGATGAAGTTGACTCTAGAAGTAGAGTGCAGGATCATGTAGAAGAAGGGCCAAGATTTGATCCAGAGTCAAATGAGGCTGAAACTCCAAGGAATGCAGAAATCAGAAGATCTACAAGAGAAAGGAAAGAACCTATAAGGTATAGTTATGATACATCTTTCCTAACCACAAAAGATTATGCCTACATTGTGAAAACAGAAGAAGATCCAACCACTTATGAAGAAGCCAAAGGTAAACAGAATTGGGAGAAGGCAATGCAAGAAGAGTATGATGCTCTACTTGAAAATGAAACTTGGGAACTAGTACCAAGACCAAAGAATCATAAGGTCATTGGATGTAAGTGGGTATATAAAACAAAGAGGTTTGCAGATGGTAAGGTGTCTAGATATAAGGCTAGACTTGTGGTCAAAGGTTATGCCCAAACTTATGGGGTAGATTATGATGAAACCTTTAGTCCTGTTGCTAAGATGTCTACAATTAGGACATTGATTGCTATTGCTGCTTGCAAGGGGTGGAAATTATCACAATTGGATGTGAAAAATGCATTTCTAAATGGATACATTGCAGATGAAGTATATATGGAGCAACCAGAAGGCTTCATGGAATCAATTGGATCAGATTATGTGTGTAAGCTCAAGAGAGCTTTATATGGGTTGAAAAAAGCCCCAAGAGCTTGGAATTACAGATTGGTCAAGTTCTTGAATGAATGTGGATTTCAAGCATCAAAGGCAGATAGTAGCTTGCTAGTGAAGGCAAGTGAAAATGGATACATTTACATGTGCATTTATGTTGATGATATTATTGTTATAGGAACAGATGCTCAAGGAATCAATGAACTCAAAAGACAAATAGAGAAGGAGTTTAAGATAAGTGATTTGGGAAACTTATCTTATTTTCTAGGAATGCAGATTGTGTATACTCAACATGGAGTATATGTTTCACAAGAGAGATACTTGAAGAATCTTCTAGTCAAGTTTAACATGGAAGATTGCAAGACCTCAACTACACCATTGGAGGTAAATCATAAATTAAGCAGGTATGGAGGTGAAGAATTCAATGACATGAAGAAATATCAGAGTTTGGTAGGTAGTCTAATCTATGCTACCTTGACAAGGCCAGATTTATCATATGCAGTAGGTGTGTTGTCACAATTCATGCATTGTCCAAAGAAGACTCATTGGATTGCAGCCCAAAGGGTACTCAGATATATCAAAGGAACCCTAAGTGAAGGTTTGTATTATGGTTTCACTTCTGACACAAGAATCAAAGTGTTTAGTGATGCAGATTGGGCAGGTGACTCAGATGATAGAAGGTCTACTCATGGGTATCTCTGTTATGTTGGAGATAAGCTAGTTTCTTGGTGTTCAAAGAAGCAACATACAGTTGCTTTATCATCCACAGAAGCTGAGTATAAAGGAATGGTAGAAGCTGCAAAGGAAGTGATATGGTTGAAGACCTTGATGAAAAGTATTGAGATTGATCATAGTACTCCAATAATTTTTGGAGACAATATGAGTTCTTTGTATTTGGCAGCTAACCCTGTTTTTCATGCCAGGACTAAGCATATAGAGATTCAGTATCATTTCTTGAGGGAAAAGGTACTAGATAAAGAGATTGAAGTGATGTATACTCCAACAAAAGAACAAGTGGCAGATATGATGACAAAGAGTTTGGATGGACCTAAGTTACAAAGGTTCAAAGACATGGCAAGTATCAAGAAGACATAGAAAACCTCAATTGATGATTGAGGGGGAGCTGTTGGTGCATACCAACCACCAATTGAAGGCTTGGAAGATTAAAGGATGAAGGAAGAATCAATTCCTAAAGTGTGGAAGAAGATTACATTCAGAGGATAAGAGAAGTGTACACATATGTACATTAGTTTAGTCATAGCTGACTTAGATCTTTTGTTTAGTAAGAATCATGTACAAATTTATCTATAAATACTTTGAGAAAAGTCGGGGCAAGTATGAGAGCATATGTGACAATAGTTAGAAGTCAAGAATGAGGGAGATAGATGTCATGAGATAGAGAAAAAGTTAGTTGAGTTAGCTCTCATCACTCAACTGTATTTTCTTCTGAGTAATTGAAAATATTTGCACCCGATGTTTCTGCGCGTTCTCCTTCTACAGTAGATCAATTGTGAAATGATTTTGTACAAGTCTAAGTTGAGAGTTGCTTGACCTGTGTACAAACTTTCAGCTTCCAATTATAATCAGGCTGAGTGAATTAAGTTTAGGAACATTCATATGTGAAGTATGTTCACTGGTTCCTAAAACAGGCGCAGATTTCGAAGTTAATGTTTTGATCATTTCTCCTAGCACAGTTTAAAGTTTTGCATGAGTGAGAGCTTAATCTTTAAGTTGGAAGATAAGCTACTCATGTCTAGAAGCATTTTTGAAAACGGGTTCTATTCAAGGAGAACCAAGTCTTAAAAGTTGCAGGTGTAAAATCGACTGTTCTGAATGACAGTTTCTGACATAGGTAACTTGAGAAGTTGATTTCTCAAGTTATACTTAATCTTTTGAAGTAATTCAACTTGGAATAGATGCGCAATCTCTAGGAGATACTTCGTACAAAGTTTCATCAAAAACTTTACACGTTTGATAGGTCAATGTGGAGAAATAGTGCAGCAGACTTCTCTGTGTTTCATCTTCTTCACAAATTTATTAACCTTTTGATAGTTAGAAATTGATCCTCTAAATGAGTGGAAGGTTTTGACTTATTCTTGGTATAGAGGTGCTCTAATCACAAGAATAGGTTGTTCTTTTGGAGAATAACATTCTCCATCATAAGGAGGCCATACTAGCCAATTGTTGAGGTATGCTGCCCCGACTGCCAAACCTAAAATAATTGCAACATCACGCACAACATAGCTGGAAGACTTCCATGGATCCTTCACCCAGCAATGCTTGGGAATTTTTTTTGCTCGAAAATCAGCCAGCCCCCCCCAAAAAGGAGGATCCACGGCACTAAATCCCCTAGCATTCTTTCTCAGATAGGATCCCATATCTGTTGTCATTATTCCCTTCTACAGTTGGTGCAGGAGAAGGCTGAGGGGGGGGCGCAACTGCTGACACTACCGGCTGCATTCTTTGTCGTGGTTGTTGTCGGATGAAGAGAAGATTGGGATATACCCCAC
Organism: Ceratopteris richardii; assembly: GCA_020310875.1. Lineage (NCBI taxonomy): Eukaryota > Viridiplantae > Streptophyta > Polypodiopsida > Polypodiales > Pteridaceae > Ceratopteris > Ceratopteris richardii. The sequence goes on from CM035413.1 coordinate 60,929,324, forward strand.
GCAACTCAATGTGAGAGCATATGCCTGAAGGCTGGAGGATGGGCCTACCGTAATAGAACAATCGACACTGAAAAAAAATAGGCGAAACCATGATGCACTCTGACTTAACCTTCGTCAGAGAGTGGAACCTCTCTCTGTTGCTGCCGCTCAGATAAAGGCCCTAAGCTACGAGTTTCTGCCATCACCGGTACAATGCAAAAACAGAAAACCACAACCCTCCTGTCAGAGCATGGCCGAGGGCCTCCCTTTACCTTTCTCTCTGCAGGTAAAGCAACCCCCCCCCCTCTTTTCTGTTCCTTCCGTCAGAACAACGGAAAAAAACAAACCCCCCTAATCAATCCATTGAAAGACACACAATATATTGTTTGCTGGCGATAACACGTCCATTCATACAAATCCATACAACAGGTTGCCCTTTGTCTGTTGTTTTTCTTTGCTTTGCAAGTGAATCCTCATCTTCAACCTCTGCCCATCTCAGCATGCCCTACTGTAGAGTGCCTTTTAATGGATTACACACATACCAGGATAGACATATAGGATAAGATGGCATTTTATCAATGAACAAATGAATAATCCATGGACACTGGATTCACTCAAGAGAATAACTTCAATGAAAAATACATCACGTATTTGTTAGCCAATCATTCCATGCCATTTGGAGTACTCATTCCTTCCATCGGTGTCTTCTGTGAATCCCCTCTTTGGAACGCACCACTGGCTTGTGAAGAAGGTCTCAAGTCTTTATCGGCCCACCTTGGGCATATGTCTTTTCCGTGTGACTACTACAGATTGGGGACTTGGGCAAGGCACATAGTGTGTCACTTTGTTGGGTGTTCACCATCTCATGTGAAAAGCCATTCATTGTGCCAATATAGGTGAAGGATGTCACTTCAAGGACAATCCCTTCTTGTGGTGTCTTAAAATTCCAGAGGAGTTTGTTGGTTGGTCCTGACTTTCTAAGCCCCAATGATTCTGCTTTGGTGGTCTCCAGCCGCGGCTGCACAAATGGTTGGTCTCTTGTGTTCACGGTTCCTGAAAGCTCTTCTGGGATGAACCAATGCTTTTGCATGCACTAAGAACATTAAGGAAGGTAACTGGGTCTGGTATTAAGTTTTGCTGGAGCATTTTGTGAAACAAATCAATGACTTTGTCATAATCTCCAAGTTGACAATGCCCTCTCTTGATCCACACATCTACATTTAATTGGGTTTTCTCACTACCAACCATCAATTCTCCTTGCAAAACACCTACATTCAAATGAAAAATCTCCGAAATAGAACATGTTAGTGCATAATCATTAACAATTTTCCAGCTACCAGAATGTAATGTAAAGTTGAGTGCAAAGGAACGTGATGAGTTGCATGATATGAATGTGTATAGATCCATGGTAGGATCTTTGATTTATGCAATAAAAACTAGACCTGATATATGTTATGCAGTGGGAGTATTGTCATAGTTTATGCATGAACCTAGAGTACCTCATATGCATGCAGCGAAAAGAGTGCTTAGGTATTTGAAAGGTACCATGAACTAAGGATTATTTTATAGTCATGATGCTGATCTAACTCTTAAAGTCTTTAGTGATTCAGATTGGGCTGGAAGCAAAGATGACAGAAGATCCACAAATGGATATGTGGTAATAGCAGGAAACAAGACATTAACATGGAGTTCAAAGAAACAGCCTACAATTGCTTTATCTTCTACAGAAGCTGAGTATAGAGGTTTAGCATTGGCTACTACTGAGGTTATGTGGTTTAAAAAGTTGTTTCATGACTTGAATGTGCAGGTTGATGTACCACTGATATATGGGGATAACTTGAGTAGCATTCATATGACCTCAAATCCTATTTCATGCTAGAACAAAGCATATAGAGGTTCACTATCATTATGTTCGAGAGAAGGCCATAAACAATGAAGTACAAGTTTCTTTTGTGGGAACAAAGGATCAAGTTGCAGATATCTTCACCAAATCCTTGGATGGACCAAAGCTTCAAAGATTCAACTATATTCTTGGCATGAAGGAAATACCCTTTGAAACTTGAGGGGGAGAATGTTGCGAATATTTGTTTTATGTAGGGTACAAGTTTCAAATTATGTAAATACCTTTGGGAAGTCTTCAAATACTTCAAGAAGGCTCATATTATTGATAAAATATAGCTATAAAAAGAGGAGAAAAGTCGTGATCTTGTGGGATGTCCAAGAGATTCATATGTGTATCTCTATGCTGCTGTAGTTTTGTATGCAGAGATTGCAGAGCTTGTATCTCCCTCATTATATATCCAAATTACATGTTTGATAGCTCCTTTGAAAGCTCTTATTGTCTACTTTCGTCTTGTAAAGTTTCATAATCATTGGATTTGTGAGCAGAGGTCATATCTCCTTGTGTATGTATCCAAATCATGTGTTCTTTGGCTTGTTAGAAAGCTCTCAAAGTCCAAATGTATTTTGAAGAGTTTAAGATTCATTGGAGTTGCGAGTTAAGAGCAGTAGTCTCTGCAAGTGATGTGTGTCCTCGGGTTCATCTCTGTTATAAGGTCTCCATTAAAGCTGCATATTGCAGAGGCCATACCTCATTGTGTATTTATCCATTTGAGGTTTTCTATAGCTTGTTGGAAAGCTCTTAGAGTCTAGTTTATGTGTGTGAAACAGTTTTGGAAAATTCTAAGTGAGTAAAGAGCAGTTTGCTCTGCAAGAAAATTGTTCTGTGCATACAAGTTTGTGAAAAAGTCAACTAGGTCCTGTTGGTTTCAACCTACTTCTAGCTATACTTTGGAGATCAATAAACTTCAACACCTATATCTAGCTAAAGCATCTAAATAAGAAGGCAAAATTAATTCCTCACTAGTTATTTTATCTTTAACTATATCAACCACTACGTTTTTGTTTTGTTTTGCATTAGTATTTCTTTTTAAGTTGGGTGGAAACAAATCCTCTTTATTCTCAGGTTCTAGTAAAACTATAGAAAGTAAAGGCAAAACCCTAGATACATAACAATCGTGTTCTATCGTATGTAAAGTCTCATCAACTATTTGGTCTTTAATTATTTCTATTTCTTCACTTTTGTTACTAATCGTACTTTCTAAAGGAGATGGTAGAAGTGTTCCTATAACAAAAAAGTTATCTAATTCTTTATTATCAGTAAGAGATCTGCTTGTTGATGCTAAATCCTTAGACATTTGAAAATGGAATATATAGAACTTAAGTAAATCGTAAAGTGAAAGTATGAAAAACTTTAAGAACAATTCTAAACCTATACAAAAGCTTATAATATATTCTAATACAATTTTGAGAGAATATTCCTATACAAATTTATATTTCTAAATATCATATGCTGCCTCAATCTCGTAATCTCGTAATCTCGTAATCTCCTTCGCAATGATCTGCAGGAAGATCAATTCAAAAAAGAAAATAAGTATGCTTTTATGAACATAAAACACCCATCTAATATTCAAAACTTAACACAAATTAAACCTATGCTAACATATGTTAATTAACATTTTTATGTATATGTATCCTCATTTATAAAACACATGTATTTAACTCCTTCACACATCTACTTTAAATAGGTATATGCACATATTTTACATATGCACATACATTCAATCATATCATCTACCTACTTCATTTATGCACATGTACTTATGCACTTACTCACATGCACATATACTAACTTTAATCATATACATATGCACTAACATATACTACATATGCACATGCACCATACATTCACATGCATACATGCATAAATGAACTAATTTTCTTAACTCTCATGCACATGCATACATCATTTACTTACATGCACATACATATATGCTAAAATCATTCATGCACACATTAAAACTCTATAATACATGTACATGCATACATTCTCTTATGCATACATGCACACATACTCACATGCATATACATGCAGAGCTCTCTCATGCTCACATGTATAAACATGCACTACACATGCATCACACTTTTCATGCATACACATGCATTCATGCATCACTCTTACTAACTGGCATGCTTATGCATTTGTGCACATTACACTCAAATACTCATGCACACATGCATCCTACTTACATGCATACAATCATACATAGATGCATTCATACACTTATGCATGCGTCGTAACATATATGCTCACATGCACATGCATACATGCATTACACACTAACATACATGTACACATCATTCATGTATATGCACTTGTCACTAACATACATGCATATATGCATACCTACATATGCATACATGCATACTCATATGCTCAAGCATAAACACATACTAACATGCATACAATCATGTATACATACATTCATACTAACATGCATACAATCATGCATAGATACATTCATACTAACATGCATACATTCATGCATACACATATTCATACTAACATGCATACATTCATGCATACACACATTCATACTTTTCCTAACATTCATATGCATACATGCTGTCCGCAAACATGCTTACCCTCTCTCTCTCTCTGTATACACACACAATAATTGTAAAGATCAAGAACCATGCATAACCCAGAATTTTACAGCATAAAGTATGCATAATTGACCTCTTTATGTAATATAAACCTTCGTAAATTGAAGTTGTATTCAAACCTACAAAGTGAAAATCATGAACGCACACTAAAATACAAGAAAATAGAACCCTTGTTTATGTAACATTTACCCCTCTCTCTCTCTCTCTCTCCCTCTCTCTCTATCTCTCTCTCCCCTTGTCTCTCTTTGGAATTCAGGATGCCCGCCTACTGTCTCAGTCCACGCTCAAGCAACCACAGCTACCGGGTCTCTCTCTCTCTCTCTCTCTCTCTCTCTCTCTCTCTCTCTCTCTCTCTATATATATATATATATATATATATATATATATATATCTCAACTCGCTTTCCCCATTAATTTCTACAACGCCCGACTTTTCTCTTTCTCTAACACATGTCAGGGATTTTTCCTAGTAGTAGACAACCAGAGAATTTAGATCTCTATGTCTATCTCTCGCTAGCACTCAATGCCTCTGCCAGAACATCACCACAAGTCTCTATCTATGTATGCCTTATTGCGCGCTATGCGGCGGCGGTGAAGATTCATCCCTCGGGACGGGCGGAGTCTCTCGGCGCGAACGACGGGCTGAACAACGGGCGATTGACACGAGCGCGCGATTGACACGAAGATAGGTCCAAAGAGATTGACCGCGAACGACGGACTGAAATGCACGAACGACGGACTGAACAACAGGTGATTGACACGGGCGCGCGACTGATTGGTTTCAGTCCTTCGCGACTGAGCGTTTTCAGTCGATCGTGAGAGTGCTATCACGGGCGCGCGACTGATTGGATTCAGTCCATCGCGACTGATTGGCTTCAGTCGGTCGTCTCGGTGCTCGTGCGCGACTGATTGGAGTTTCGATCGATCGTGAGAGTGTCGGCGATTGACACGGGTGGCTATCCATCGCGGGGAGGGAGTCTCTGTCCATCGCAGCGGCCACGTGTATCCGTCGTGAGGTGTGCCACGATTGACGCACCTGACGAAGAGGGCTATGACAGAGTTGATTATAGTGTTTTAATATGTAATTATGATGTAAAAGAAAGGATGTTTGTCATTTTCAGAAACTCTGATGCGTATCTTCAACATCTATTTCTCCTAAACGTGGCCTTGCGCGATTGACAGAGGACTCTTTTCGAAAAAGAAAAAAAAAAAAGGGAAAAAAAAAGAAGAAAGAAAAAGAGGGAAAAAAAAAAAAAAGGGGGGAAAAGAAAAAGAAGAAAAAAGAAAAAAGAGTAAAGTTTCGAAAAAGAAGAGTGCTACTCTTGGGCTTCTCTGGATCCCATTTCCAGCAATGACCTAGTCTTCCCGCTAGTGGGTTGAGGTCTCTCAATGCCTAAGTAAATTCGAGGAGCAGGGGTGGGTGCTGGTTCCTTTTGGCCATGGATGTGGCTTCATCCTCTCTCGTCAAAAGTAATCGGGCCCCTCCCCCTAGGGAGACCGATATCCTGGCCGCTCTGCTGGAGGGGGGGTCGTGCGCCGCCCCTGGGGCATCCGAAAGTTTTGAATCCCCCATTGTTTCCCTCAGTAGACCCACAGTTCTGTCGGCTCAGGAGGAGCTCAAGAAAATTTGCCTCGTCGGCCAAGTGTTTGGCCCTAGGCCCCCGCTCGAAACTGTGCGACAATGGCTTCGAAAAGAGTGGTTCCCTCGAGGACTAATTGTCAGCAAATGTCAGTTCTTACCAGCGAACCACATGCTACTAGTCTTTGAAAATGAAGAGATGGCGTTCCAAGCCCTTAGCGTTGGCACCTGGCAGTTCGGTCGGGCGACCCTGTGCCTATTCAGATGGTCCCCGGACTTTACTCCCGACAAATCGAAGTCGCTTCGGTACCCTCTTTGGGTTGAGCTCCCTAACCTTCCTTACTTCTTGTACAACTTCGTGTGGGACATTGTCTCTCCTATCGGCAAGCCGCTGGCTTCACGCGAAGACGTTGGTGGTCTCATCTATGAAGGTGCAAGACACTCGTTCAATGCTAGGTGGCACCCCCAAATCTGTGTCGAGGCCGACCTCAGTTCGCCGCTTCCTTCAACGATCAAAGTGGACATGGGCGAAGGAGATGTTTGGGAACAGGACATCACATACAAAAACCTTCCCAACGCGTGCTTTCGCTGTGGCCAACAAGGTCACAGGATCAAAGATTGCCCTTTGAGACGAAAAAGCAAGCCAAATCACGAAGCCCCCAAAAATGCTCAAGACAGCAATGGAGCATTGAATCACTCGACGAAAGTAGAGGAATCCAAGGGTCCCCGTAATCCAGAAGCTGATGCAGACGGGTTCATCGAAGTCAGAAGAAGAAGGAAAAGAAGCCCTAGGGCAACCTCTGAGCGAAACAACAAGTCGGTTTCCCCCTCCTGCAACTTGTATTGCAATCTGGAAAAGGAAATCAATGAGTTTGACTACCCAGGTGGGAACCAACTTGAGGAGGACACTGATGCCAAAGGCCTGGAGATCCCTAACAGTAAAGAAACCTTGCAGGAGGGTTACACTACAAGCAAAGAAGACGGCTTTACTACCAGCAACGAAGATAACATGGATAGTGAAAGCTCCATCATCGGATCGACTATTCCGGAAACGGAGCTGAAAACAGTATCCTGCTCTTCCCAGCAGGAGGCATCCCGCAAAGGAAAACAACCTATGGATTTACCGTGGAAAAGCCCCCACAAGAACCTATTGCTAACTCGGGATCCGATCCGAGCGAAAAAGAAAGATGAAGCCAAGAGAAGAAAGGACAAAGCTCCCTCCCGCAAAGAGGGATTAATACAAAAATGATTGTCATCTCGCTAAATGCTAGAGGGCTAACCGACCCCTCAAGAGCGACCATCATTGGTCAATGGCTTCGCGACATTAGCTTAAACCCAGACTTTATATGTATTCAAGAGATTAAAATTGACGGAGAAGACCTCCAGAAACGGCTCAGACAGGTCTCCTCGGCCCATGTGTGGATCCCAACGAAGCACCAGCGGGGGTCTGGAGGAACGGTTATCGGTGTTAAACAACTCTGGTCTGAAAAGCTTGAGAACTTCATTGAAGATGTAAGTCACCGTTGGATTGCTGTCTCTTTTGGTGCTCCTCTTTATGTTACTATGGTTTCTCTGTACGCCCCTAACGGGGATTTGGAGAGACTGAACACTTGGGCCTCCTTAGACTCGCTTCCCCACAACGTGCTTATATGTGGGGACTTCAACATGGTGGAGGACCCTACGGACAGAAGGATGGGCAAGGGCAGGGTCATCGACAGTCGGGAGAAAGAAACGTGGGACATGACCAAACTTCACTTGGATTTGGTTGAATTCAAAGACTCGAATGGCTTTTCTTGGTCGAATCTCCAAGCGGGCGAGGACCTGAGGAAAGCTAGACTCGACAGATGCTACATCTCTCAGAGCTTTACTCATCAGTGGGGCCACCCTACCATCACGCAACGCACTGACCTCACTATCTCTGATCACTACCCGATCGTAATCACTTTCCAACCTTCCAACAAGATCCGCAAGGCCCCGTGGTTCCATGCCAACGCAACCACCTTCTCTCTCCCCTCCGTCCATCAAGAAATTGCCGATGTGTGGAAGGTGGCGTTCGCCTCTGGCTTGGCCCCTGCCAAGTGCTGGAGAAGTGCGGTCGACAAGTCTCGCAAGATCATGATCAGAACTAAGAAGATGCTCGAGACTGTGCGGCGGGCTCGTAGGGAAGCTCTTTACCACAGACTCTGGCGGCTCGAGGAGGAAGTGAACAAAGGGAAACACCAAGCCCAGAAAGGTCTCCGAAAAATCAGAGCGGTGTTGAGGTACGACGAAGAAATACAAAGGAAAAACTTGCAAATTTTCTTCAAGGAGTGGTGGGCTGGCAAAGCCGATAAACCCACCAAAGAGATGTGCCGTATCCTCAAAAGGAAACACAACAGAGAATCGATCCCCCTACTGCTAGATCCACATGGCAATGTATGCAATTCGGAAGAAGACAATTTTGGCATCATCGAAGGGCACTTCACGAGACTCCTGGGAACCTCGAACCCCCTCTCCCACCATAGAAGGGGCTGTATGGCTGCCATTTCCAGGGTTTCCCCCCGGAGGATACCACCCAACCTCCACTCCCTGCTTCATGCCCCTATCTCTGAATCTGAAATCATTGAGGTCATTGATGCCCTCCCTCTCGGTAAAAGCCCGGGACCCGACGGACTCACTAACGAGTTCTTTAAATCCTTCAAGCTGGTGGTTGCCATCCCTCTTCGGATGGTTTGGCAAGAAGCGCTAAAGTTTGGTGCTCTTCCTTCTTGTCTAAATAATGGAATTATCAAGTTGATACACAAGAAGGGGGAAAAGAATAGAATCGAGAACTGGCGGCCTATTACGATGCTCCAAACAGGATACAAGATAATCGCCAAAGTCATTGCCAACAGAATCTCGTGCCACCTGAGAGCTTGGCTTAGTGAGGACCAAAAAGGTTTCATCAAAGGCAGGTCTATCCTGGAAACCATTATGGATATTTGGGAAGGTATTCAATTTGCAAATGAGTCTAACCAAGATGTGGTTTTCCTCAAGGTCGACTTTGACAAAGCCTACGACAGGCTAGAATGGGACTATATTCTGCAGTCACTCCAAGATCTCGGATGTAGTCAGAAATTCACCAAGATGATCGCGACCCTTCTCGGAAACGCAACGACCCAAATTAACGTTAACGGCAAACTTTCGAAGGCGATCCATCTTAAAAGCTCTATTAGACAAGGGTGCCCTCTGGCCCCCCTTCTTTTTGCCATCGCCACTGAGGGGCTGAGCAGACTAGTGGCGCATCATGTGGAGACTGGCAATATCAAAGGCCTCCGGCTGCCTCACGACCACAGTCAAATCATCATGAGACTATTTGCCGATGATATGAACGCGTTCGTTCACAATGATAATACCAGCCTGGAGACTTTCTGGAGGTGTCTTGCTACCTTTTGTGAAGCCTCTGGATCCAAAATCAACCACTCTAAGACCGCCTTTAGGGCTATTGTGGGACACCATCCTGGCCTTCTCATTGATCATGGCTGTCAAATCATTCCGCAGGGCCAAATCTTTCGACTTCTTGGAATCCCCTTGGGGTTTGGCGTCTCTATGGAGCAGAGATGGAACTGGGTGTTGGCCAAACTCGAAAACAAGCTTAACTATTGGAAAGGTATGCAAATCAATCTCGCTGGGCGTGCGACGGTTATCAACACGTTCCTCCTCTCTTCTACCATCTATTTCCTTTCTTGTTGGAGACCGAATGAGCAAGGCCTGTCCAAACTGAATAGTATTTGTAGAAACTTTCTTTGGACGGGCGATCATAACAGAAGGGGGGTGCCTAAAATCAAATGGGCCATCTGCACTAGCCATAAAGATAGCGGGGGGCTTGGTATCCTGGACATTGGGTGTATGGCTAACAAACTGGCTGCCAAATGGATGATTAAGGCTTGGTGCAATAGGGAGGCCTCGTGGGCCAAGCTGATTTTCAGAAACAAGGATGAGTTGGCTCTCATGGGGTTCCCAAACTGGAAGAATCTTGACATCATGACCCTGCTATTCTCCCCGATCCCCGTCTTCCCGAAAGGCTCCAATCTCGTGTGCTCCCTTTGGAAGGGATGGAATAAAGTCAAAAGCTTCACAAGAATTAGTGAGGACTGGAAGTGGGCGGCCGGAATCAGACAAACGACTCTATCTGGTTTCCGATACATGGCATCCGGAGTGTGGAGTCGTGGAACATTCAAAATGCCAAGAGGTTATGGAACAAAGGATTCAAAAAATGGAAACACCTCTGGAAACACGACACCAACAGCTGGATCAACTTCGTGGATATTGACCCTTGCATAAACATCTCCTACGAAGAATGGAACACTTTGCAAAGCCGATGCCTCGCATGGGATCGTCACAAGACTCGCCTTCTCATGGGACACGACACACCGAACTCGCTTGGTCTCAAATGGCACAATGGAAATAGCCTACTCAAAATCCCGAACATCAAAGAAACGGCTGACCACCAGATAAGCCTCAACAAGAAGTGGTGCCTATCTTGGACGCGGCTTCGGTGGGACATGAAATTCATGGGTATCTGGCACCCCCTTATAGAGACAAAGAAGTCTGTCCTCTTATGGCAAATTCTTCATCGAGGAATTTGGACCAACCATAAGGCTAGCAAACTTTGTGGGATTCCTCCTTGGTGCAAACGCTGCCACCGGGCTATCGAAGATGTCCCACACATCTTCCTTACTTGCCCCAACTCCTACAGAATCTGGCAGACGGTTCGAACGAAAATCAGACTTCAAAATCAGCTTAGTTGGAAACAAGTCCTTTTGGGAGAAGCGATCGGCTGCTCTGCGACTCTCTGGAACGCCATCAGAGGGGAAGTCTTGTGGAAAATTTGGCGGGAGCGGTGTGCTCTCAACTTCGGAGATCCCCCCAGGGAGTGGTCGATTGAGAAATCACTATTCCTCCTTGGCAAAAGGATTGTTAACAGTAAGAAATCCCCCCCCCTTCAGGCACCATCAAGTCCTCCTTTTGATCAACAACAAGCTCAAACCCAAGTGGGCCCCGCATGAGGGCGATGAGAGGGTGATTAACCTTCTCTGTAATGCAACCTAGGATTCATTCAAGCTTCCCCTGCTTTGTGGGATTTGGGGGGTCCCGTGGGCACTAGTCCCCTTCTATTGTACCTTTGTTTCTTAATTTAATTCAAGTCCGGGAGAGTAGGCTATTGCCGAACTTCCTTTATATTAAAAAAAAAAGTCTCTATCTATGTATCTCCCTCTCTCTATTGAAAAATGTGGCGAGGAAAAGTCGTTTTTCCTATTTTCGCATGTCATAACTACGAAGAGAAGCCACTTTCTTTTCTCTCTCTCTCTCCTGACTCTGAGCACAATAGTGCTCAGCCTTGGCGTAACTTTACAGCAACCGAACAACTTTGATCCACACTCTCTCTCTCTCTCTCGTATTTTCGGGTAGAAGGCCTTTCTTTGCCATCTACATTAGTAATAGCCACCGGAAGGAGAAGTAGTTGTTATGAGCCACTACATCTCTTAGTCGCTCTGATTGGCATGATTAACTCATTACAGAGCTGGGATCTCTTCAACAAGCCCTCCACCAGCTTCTTCCCTGTTGAAAATGAGTCGCTCCCTTTGTTCGATCTTCTCTCGATGCGTGCAGTTCTGTCAAGAGAAACCACCTGTCTCTTTTTCTCTCTCAAGCTTTGATGCTAGATCATAACAGGTTGGAGTGGAAGAGGCAGAAGTATAACTATGCTAACATGCTCTCTCTCTCTCTCTTGTTGTTGTCTGCGCGTCAGCCTGCCGTGGATGGAGGGAGGAGAAGATAATGCTCTCTCTCTCTTGTCGCTGTCTGCACGTCAACCTGCCAAGGATGGAGGGAGGAGAAGATAATGCTCTCTCTCTTGTCGCTGTCTACACGTCAACCTGCCGTGGATGGAGGGGGAAGAAGATAGAAGCACTCTTTCTCTCTCTCTCTCACATTACTAACACATTCTACTGTGCACACGTAGAATTGAAACTCCTACTAACTTCCACATACATAGACGTAACGGTACCTATTTTAAATAATTAAAAAAAATTATTAACTATATTACTTAATTATGAAATATGTATTATAATTTATTAAATCTAACCCTATTTTCTCTATGTTATAACTTAAATATATATATATATTAATTATTTTTATATTTCATATGTATAATTAATTGTATGCAATTGAAAATACGAATTTAGAAAATCCTATAAAAGTTATTTAGATAATTGAGGAACTTACCATTCCATTAACCCTATTCTTAAGTAAAATTTAATTTATATAAGTATGCTTTCTTTTATTTTTTAGACGTCCGCTATAAGATACATCTAAATAACTCTTCTGCAGCAAACCTCCGCCTCATATACACCGCATAGTATTTCAAAAGTGGTTTGAAGACCACAACTGAATCATATTTTTCTTTCTCCTTTTTCTTTTGTATTATCTTTTTTCTATTCTTTTTTTTTTCTTTTCTTTTTTCCATTTTGTAGTAGCCATTAATATACTGCTTGATGGTCTCATTTTTCTCTTTTCTTAATTTTTCTTCGTAAATTTTTTGTTTAAGGGGAAAGGCTTAACCCCTAATCAGAGCAGAGGATCTAGAAATTTTCTACAGCCAAAATTAGGATCTCATTTGCTAAATGAGTTAAGAAAGTAAAGAATTCTACTAATATAAAGTAAATTCCTCTTTTACTAAGGGTCACAATTCAAGCGTTCCTCTCTCCTATCTTCACAATGCATTATAAGTTTTGTAAATTAGACTTTCAACCTATATACATATTCCTACTTTAATTTCTTGCTCGTTATTTATGTTATTTTAATAAATCTCCACTTTATATCAGAAACAAATAAATTTCTATTTATGAAATGCATGAAAAGAAACATAAATAGTAAGAAATAATTAGAATTAAGTCACCTGGTTATTCTTCGTCTTCATCTTCATCCTCTAAGAAGTTGTCATCCAACTTGAACTTATTGCTTTCTCTTCTTTTAAATAACTTGATTCTTTTCCCTGCAATCAAATTTCTTAACACAGAACCATTCAATTGTCGTAATTTATAAGTACCTATCTCAAAAATCTAAACAACAACATAAGATCCGAACCAACATTTAGTTAGTTTACGACATCCATCATATTGAGTATCGAAAGTACTATCATATACAAGCACCTAATCACCACTCCCTATTGGTTGCGGTCTCAGTCTATGTTTCTTATCAAAATATATTTTATTTTTTGTTGATATATTTAGGTAGTGATGTGTGTGAACACACTAGGACCGCCGGGGCACTTTTTTCCCTCTTTAGGAGGTTTTTTTCACCGGCTTGTATATACGCATGTTGCCCTAATGGGCTACTAATCTTTGTACATTCTCTAGTAATACATTCAGTATTGTGTGTTTGTGCTCCAAGCTTCTTCTTCTTCCTTGTGCTGTTCGAGTGCTTTTGAAGACATCTATCTCCAACAATTGGTATCAGAGCAGGTCGTCGCTTCATCTAGGGCGCGGTCGACACTCCTCCATTTGCAATCTCAGATTCGCATGAAATTTGGTGAGCATACTCAGGGTGTTTCAAAGATCAAAACATATTCGCTCTGTGGTATCGAAATCGCGATTTAAGCTTGTTTCGGCCTCCGAATGCACTATCGCAGTGCTTGTGCAGGCTATTTCATCTTTTTGTGCCAAAGGTATATAGGAGTTTCTGTTCGTCAGTATAAGCGTCTCGAAGTCTGCTATAGGTTTAGCAGAACTCATCTGGGCAATTCCGTTCAACCTTTTGAGATACAGTCAACTTTTTGCATCAAGGTATTTTAGTCACCGGCCATGGATGAAAGCAGTGATGGATTCCGTATGTTGGTTGTTGAGGATAAGTTGGATGGTACCAACTACCCATTATGGGCTTATATGATGCGACATGTGTTGGTTGCAAAAGGATTGTGGAACATTGTGCACGGTGTTGAAAGACGTCCAGTTACACCTGTAAAAACAGGTACTGCAAATAGAGGTGTTGGAGCTGATGAAGATAGTGTTGAAGGTGATATTCCGTAGATTCCTGTTCGTGCTACTGTTTCTATTGCACCTACTGCAGAGCAGATTTGTTGGGATGGCAGAGATGCCCAGGCACATGCATTGATAGCTTTGTCTATCAAACATGCCATTATTCCTCACATACGCTCTTGCAGAACAGCTAGGGATGCTTGGGATACACTTACCACATTGTACCAAGCTAGGAATGAGGCTCGTGTTGCTTATCTCCGAAAACAGTTGGAGAGTGAGCACATGAATGAAGGTGATTCCATGGAGAGTTTCCTAACAAAGATCAAAGACTTGAAGGAACAGTTGATTTTTGCTGATGAGGTTATACCAGCTAGCTCACTTGTGCAGACTATTTTGAATGGTCTTCCTGATTCATATCAGAGTTTTGCTTCTACTCTTTGGTTAATGATGAAAGGCAATCCAAATGCCTTGTCATTTGAGGAGTTAGTCTCTCTTCTGTTGCAGGAAGATGAGTCCAGGCAGAACAGGTCCATTATGCATGTTGTAGATCAAGCTTTCCTAGCTAGTCAGAAGGGCAAAGGAAAATGGAGCTCTTCTACTAGTAAGCAAAAATCCGCAAATGCTGCACATTCGAAGAACCAAGACAAAGATGAGAAAAAATCAGAAAAGCAGAAATTGTTTTGTAAGTACTGTAAAGGGAATGATCATATTATAAAGAACTATCCAAAACTGGCTGCAAAAGAGGCAACGAAGAAAGAGGCTGGAATGGTTGTTGCAGAAGCCTCTACACCAAAAACGGAGTCCGCTAATCTTGTGCAGGAAGAAGAATGGGTGTTTACTACTGTTTGCAGTTTTGACCCATCTTCTCATGAGCAGTGCATGTCTGCAGTAGACTCAGATGTTTGGTATTTTGACAGTGGGGCAACCAAACATATTACCTCACAGCGCAGTTTCTTCTCTTCACTCGAGCCTACCCCTACAGGGAATACTGTTACATGCACCAACAACTCCTCTTATCCTGTTATGGGAGTTGGTAAGATCATTTTGACTACTGTTGATGGTAGTTCTTTCACTTTGTCAGATGCTTCGTTTGTGCCAGGGATCAAGAAAAATCTGTTATCAGTTTTTGCATTAGCCAAGATTGGCTTGGTTGTGAAATTTGTTAATGATAGGTGTACAGTTCATGATATGTCAAATGGCGATGTGATTATTGCTTCTGGCATTTTATGTCGTGGGCTATATAAGCTCATAGACTATGAAAGATCTCTAAATGATTCGGCATGTGCAGTTCATGATTCTCAGGCTATGTCAGATGCAAAGCTTTGGCATGCACGCTTTGGTCATCTAAATTTTGCTACTTTGCTATGCCTACAGAAATCTGAAATGGTGTCCTCTTTGCCCAAACTTGAGGCACCTGGAAAACATGTTTGTGAAGGCTATATTTTGGGCAAAATGCAGCATTCGTCCTTTCCAAAAGATGGTTCAGTTCGGGCTACGCAGAAATTGCAGCTTGTACATAGTGGTGTCTATGGTCCGATGCAGACACCCTCTTTTGGAAATTACCTTTACTTTGTGACTTTCATTGATGATTTTTCCAGGCATGCATGGGTGTATCCACTCAAAGCAAAGTGCGAAGTGTTCATGTGCTTCAAACATTTTTTACTTTTGGCTGAAAATCTCTCAGCATGTAAAATAGGCACCCTCCATTCTGATCGAGAGGGAGAATATATGTCTTCTAATTTTAATGCATTTCTGGCTGAACATGGGATAAAACACCAGTATACAATGCCGTATACACCTCAACAGAATGGAGTTTCTGAACGAAAGAACAGGTCACTCATGGAGATGGTGAGGTGCATGGTCAAAAGTCAGGCTTTACCACATAGTTTCTGGCTTGAGGCTATTATGTGTGCAACATATGTACTGAACAGGTGTCCCACTAAAGTGTTGCAGTCTATCACTCCATATGAGGCTTGGCATGACCGCAAGCCATTTGTTGCTCATCTGCATGTTTTTGGTTGTTTGGCATATGCACTAGTGCCTGAACAACATAGCAGAAAACTGGATGATAAGACAGTAAAATGTATTTTTGTTGGGTACAGTTCTGAAAGTAAAGGCTATCGTTGTATCATCCACAGATTAAACACATTTTGGTTAGCCGTGATGTTGTCTTTGTGGAAGATGCTATTCAGCCATTGCTTTCATGTACTAAGGAGACATCTATTAGCTCCAAAGACATGTATGATACTTTGATGCCTCTTTTTACAGGTGGACAGTCTAGTGCTAATCCTAATGAGGCAACTTCTCAGCCTTTGCAGGTGTCATATGATGATGCAGATCATTCCATTTCTGATGCAACTTTACATGATGCACTTGTTGATGAGAGAGCTAATATTGAGCAAGCAAAAACTATGCCAAAATGGCTGGTGCAGACTTTGCGTGACAACAAATTAGATGCACCTTTGTCATATCGTACTCGTTCAGGCTCGCATAGTGCCTCTTTTGCATCAGATTGCTATGCTATGGCTGCGTCTAGTCTCTGTGATGAGAATGAGCCTGTTTCTTTTCATGAAGCATAGAATTCAGAAAATTGGATGGCTGCTATGCAATCTGAATATGATGCTATAATGAAGAATGGTACATGGTCCTTATGTGACTTGCCTCCGGGCAAGAAGGCCATTGGCACTAAGTGGGTATACAAGTTGAAGCATAAACCTGATGGTATAGTTGATAGGTATAAGGCTAGGCTTGTTGCAAAGGGTTATGCGCAGGAGAGAGGCATTGATTTTGATGAGACGTTTGCACCTACATGCCGTATGACTACTGTTCGGAGCATTTGTGCACTTGCAGCCCATCATGGTTGGAATGTACATCAGTTGGACATTAAAATAGCATTTCTCAATGGTGACTTGCATGAAGAAGTGTATGTTTTTTAGCCTCGTGGAAAAAGAGCATGAAAACCAGGTGTGCAAATTAAAGAAGGCATTATATGGTTTAAAGCAAGCACCACGTGCTTGGTATGAGAAGATACATGCCTATCTGGTTGCACATGGTTTTGAGAATAGTCCAACTGAAAGCACCTTATATGTTAAGTGTGCTAATGATGTGCTTCTGATCATTGTTGTTTATGTTGAAGAAATGCTGCTCACTGGTCCTATTGAGAAGCATATTGCTGATTTCAAGGCTGATTTGCATGCCTCATTTGAGATGTCTGATTTGCAGCATTTGCATCACTATTTGGGCATTCAATTTATGCAAGTTGATGGTGGAATGGCTTTGTGTCAAACGAAATCTATTGGCACGTTACTGCAGCGTTTTGGCCTTGAAGATTGTAAGCCTATTGCCACTCCTATGGAGACAGGTTTACGATTGAGTCTTCATGATGCTGGAGATGCTTTTGATGTTGTTCTCTATCAGCAGGCTGTTGGATGCTTGATTTACTTATGCATTACTTGGCCAGATATTCAATTTGCTGTCTCACAGATGAGCAGGTTTATGCATTGCCCAAGAGTCACGCATTGGAAAGTGGTTAAGCGCATCTTTCGCTACTTGAGTGGTACTCGGCTACTTGGGTTGTTTTATCCCAAGGGGGAATCACTACCGCCAGATTTGCATGCTTTTTCTGACTCAGATTGGGTTGGTTGCTATGACACTCATGTGTCCACCAGTGGTTTTTGCTTCATGCTTGGTAGCTCATGTATATCTTGGTTGAGCAAGAAGCAGCCTACTGTGGCCACTTCTAGTTATGAGGCTGAGTATAGGACAGCTTTTATAGTGACTCTTGAGTGTGTGTGGCTCAGACGCCTTATGGCTGGTTTGGGTGTTGGCCAGTCTTCTGCCACCACAATCTTCACTGACAGTCAGAGCGCATTGGCAGTTGCGAGGAACCCTGTGTTCCATGCTCGCACTAAGCACATTGAGGTGCATTATCACTATGTCAGGGAGAGGTTCTCTGCTGAGGAGATCAGCTTGGCATATGTGCCCACGCAGGAGAACATTGCAGACCTTTTCACGAAGGCTCTGCCCAGGGAGAAGTTTGAAGCTTTCCGCAAAGCTTTGGGCTTACTTCCTTTTGTGGAGTGATTTCCACATAGCTTGGCACTTCCTTATACATGAGTGCCAGCTCCTTGTTCACCGCATCACTCCCAGGGGGGATTTGTTGATATATTTAGATAGTGATGTGTGTGAACACACTAGGACCGTCGGGGCACTTTTTTCCTTCTTTAGGAGGTTTTTTTCCCCCGGCTTGTATATACGCCTATTTCCCTAATGGGCTACTAATCTTTGTACATTCTCTAGTAATACATTTAGTATTGTGTGTTTGTGCTCCAAGCTTCTTCTTCTTCTTCCTTGTGTTGTTCGAGTGCCTCCACAGACATCTATCTCAAACATTTTTCAGTCGAGATATTTTTATTTTTTTAATTGCTTCGTTTAGATTTTTGTTACCTTGTTTTAGTTGTTTGATGCTTTTATGCATTAGGGCATAAAATGACAAAAAAATGGGCCATGTAAGGATTTCACCTAGCTGTATTAATCTATATTAATCTTATCAAATCATCTTTAAAATTTCCATCTAGGCTTATTTAAAACATATCTTAGATGAATATATTAGTTTTTAAAGAGAGAGAAAGTTATGTCAGAATCATGAAAAATGATATGCCTCAAATTTTGTGCATGTCGGACATTCAAAAAATTTGAACTTTTCCATCTTTTCCTTTGACCTATATAATGTGTTTTTAGGACGTGTTCCACTTTCTTTCTCTACTCTTCAAAGAAGACGAACTTCTTTCCTTTTCACAAATCTGGATGCATTTGCCATGGAGAACCTAAATCCAAACACTTTCATTGAACTTTGAACTAGAAAGACTCTATGTGATGCTTTCCATACAAATATCATGTTGATTTATGAGTATGCAACAACAAGAAAGGTATTCCAGAGAGCGTTACAACCTCGTGAAGCTGAATCATCACGCAAAGAAGGAAAAAATGTTTTGATTCATGGATAGATGAAGTTGTTTATCCAATTGATTCTCAAATCGGAATGTAATTACCTTTTCATAATCTTCATGATTTGATTAGATTTGTAGGAGATGGTGATGCCAGTTTACATGGATATTGTTCAAAGAACTTGTAGTTATTAGGGACACGACCAATTCAAGTGATTAGGCTCATTTGAATATCTTCGATGGTCCTAATTTCTTGAACTGCTCATTCCTAGAAATCATTAAAAATCAAAGATATTTGTCCTATTTCTTTTGCACATATCTATGAATGATAACGCACAAGGAAGTTGTGTAGGGGAAATATGGAAAATTCAATTTCTAACATGAATCAAGAAGACAAACAATTTAAGGGTATCATTAGGAAATCTTGGATGGGCCTAATCACTTTAATTGGTTGTGTGTGAAAATTAGTACAAATAGGTTATCGATAATTGGAAACAAGACCTATGCATATCAGAATCATGAAAATAGAGATTTGATCTTATGGTTTTGGCATGTTCAAAATGCAATGGTGATATTAGTTTCTCCAAATTCTACACCAATCATAAGAAACATAATTTCACATGGAATCTAAGGTTCAAGTTGAATTCCTTTATGTCGAGGACATTAAGGAGATTGCATAGGGAGAAAGTAAAGAATATGAAACTATGACATGATTGATTCAAGCGATTAGGCCCATCCAAGATCTTTTGATGGGACTAATTGCTTGAATCTATCATATGTCAAAATCATAAGATCTAGAGGTTAGTTTGACCATTTCTTTGGTCAATATATGTGAATGATGAGGAATAAAAGGATTGGATAAGGAGAAAACCAAAGAACTCAAGTTTACGAATGAATCTAGGATTCAACCAATTCTAGTGATTAGGCTCATCTAAAAATCTTGGACATACCTGATTGCTTGAATTGGTCGCATCTCAAAGATGAGTTAAAAATGAAAGGGAAATGATTTAGAACTATCCTCGAAAAACTATTCCACTCATCCTTCAAAGATGGCTTAGTTTTTTTCTACAAGGGATTCAAAATCAAAGGAGGGTTGAACATATTCATTGCGTCTAGAAACTGATTGAGTCCCAAACCCGCTTGATCCATGAAATCAAGTAGTTTCTAAGATGGAGAGATTGAGAATTGCATTTTTCTTAGGAGTGTTGAGTATGGCTACAAAAAATTGTTGATGATAGAAAATGAGGAAAATCTAAGGGACCTGATATTTATGAGGGAAAAGAGGCATTGAAGAATCCATGTGGACCAATGAGAGCATGCCATGTGGTAAGGCCTTGTGTAGCTCAGTGATGAGTAGCACCTCCTTTAATGTCAATCCGGGAAGACGTGAGGATGGTATGAAGACCTCGAGCAAGTGGCGGCACAAGTGCGTGAGTGAGAAGCACACAAGCATGCACACACATACACACACACGCGCACACACGGCAAGACAAAGAGGGAGAATCACTGGAGTTCTTTAGATTACTTTCAAAAGCTCTTACAAGTTTGTTTCAATTACAATCCAACCTGAAAAATGAGCTCTCTAGCTCTTTTTATAGTTTTTGGCTAAGTTTTGGCCCTGTCCAGACCTAGTGTCCGGCCTGGTTAAAAATTAGGTTCCAGGGCCCATTTGAGGGCTCAAACGATATCTAAAAAATATGAAAATTGGCAGGTAGATACTTCTAAAGCTCCTCAAGCTCAAGGACTCCTTGGCTTGCACAAAATGGAGCTACAAAAAGATGAAATGATATTTATAATGGCATTTAGTGATAAGAATCACTTTTAATGGTTGTAGAGGTTTTGAAAAATTAAGGTTGCCTTAGTGCTAAATCTGCGTGAATGTTCATAAGTGCTTCTTCCTGGAGAAAATTGTTGGCCTACTTGCCAGATCATCGTTGACTCCCTTGTCTGCTTGTGCTTTCTCTTCTCTCGGACTCTCTTCTTGTGCTTCCTTGTCTTGTCAGTCCTTCCGCTCCAGCTCCAACACCCCCCCCTCTCTCGCGTCTATCATCCCTGACAGACCCTTGTTGAGAGGGTTTGTGGATGTAGTACTCGACGACGTCCTGCGCTAAATGATGTTCAGCAATTCGCAAACCTTTGGCCAAATCTGTCAGAAGAGCATCCCAGTCTACCGGCCCAGGAACCTCTGGATGTGGCATACGTAGCTTTTCGGAGTGGAGAGCTTGTTCCACTGCAAACAACTGCAAGAGATGGGATGGTCTGGGAATGAATATCTCGGAATGATATTCCCAGAATCCCGTGACAAACATCTCTTCAAACGTTTGTTTGAAGCAGGCCGGTAGATATTTGATACGAGCGTGCCATGCATACACAACATTGATCGATGGAGTCGTGCTCATGTCGTATACAAGGTCCTGGTTCCCTTCATTAAATCCTAGTGCTGAGAGATGCGGTTCCTTGACATTTTTGAAGGTCCTGAAGGTGACCAGCATAAGTTCGAAAATTTTCAGGCACATCTGAGTCATGATATCAGGAACATTCTTGAAACGGACCCCCCAATGTCGGATCGTTGAAATCATATAGCCAATTGTAGGTGCGCCTTCAGGGGGTGCGAAGTACACGTAATTTAGCCACTTCTCACATCCTTTGATCGTCAGCACTATATGTGTGTACTCCGGCCAGGATCTCCTTCAAAACACAGGGCAATAACATGGATTATATTTGATGTACAATGGCATGTTGTTCCATGTTCTTACCATTTCCGGGTAGGTTTCGAGCAGTCGAATTCTCCATGTTGGTTGGCGGATATGTCCTTGCTTGGCACTCTCTGGGATGTCATCGGGTGCAAATTGGGTGGCAGAGGTGGGTTCCCTTGAGGTGTGGTGCTTGATCTCTGCATTATAATCCACCATTAGCACGCAAAAGGTACATACAGATCATCCGATGGGGCGATCCACCTATGGTGCGAAAGATTCTGAAAATAATCAGATTTTATTACCACCTCTTCCAATTTTGACATCAATGCGATTTGGACGGCCACCCTGTCATCATGCGTGGTGGCTACCTTCTCTAACTTTTGCATCCATTCCCGTGCCTCGATCTCAATTGTGTCCATGCCCTGTTCTGTGCGCTTACCTCCGGGTGTTGGCATCGGGACATAGGGATCCTCAAATGTTTCTTCTACCTCAATTGGCACCAGGTCGTCAGGCTCGAGGTCTACCAGAGGGGAGGGCTGACGCTCATATTGCATAACCTTGCTGCGTAATTCCTCAAGTTCGGCCCGGAGTTTAATGACCTCTTCAGCTGTTTCTTCTGCGGTTATGCTCGGGCTGGGTTCTGTCTGTCGAGTGGCCAACTGTCTTCGTAACTCATCTCTTTCTTTTTCTAAAGCGGCATGGGCCTCCATTAAGTCTGCATGAGTTTCTAACACCACCTGCATATTCTCAGAGGGTATCGCCTTGAATCGTTCTGGGTCAATCTCTTGTGGGGAACCCTCCATGGCCGCTTCTAGGTTTTCTTCGTTCTGTTTCTGTAATCTCTTATTTTCTTCTAACGCGATCGACATATGCTTGCGGAGGAGGCCCAAGTTCCGTCGAAGTTTCAGGTTTTCCGTGATCTGAGAATGGAGCAGCTCGTCCATATGTCGTCGTTCTTCATCATCTGTTTGAGGTGGGTTGGCTTCTAATTGTGCATATTGCTCCTGTAATGTCACGTGCTGCTGTTCTAATTGCTGCTTCTGCTCTTCAAGATCCCTACATCTTGCTTGGAGATCCTCGTGGCGTTGGAAGAGCCTTGTATGTTGGTCGTCCAAGTGTTGGTAATGTTGCTGGAGTTGGGCCATGCATTGATGCATATTATTAAATAAGTTACCGAGAGGAATAGTATTGAATGCAGAGGGGTAGGGAAAGGGAAAGGGGGTTGTGAATGCAGTACTGGGGACGGGTGAGGGGGGAGGTGGGGGAATGGGAGATTGTGGGTAAATGGGGGATGGGAGAGGTGCAGAGGTGGGTGATACCTCCATGAAAGTGGGGTTCGTGGTGGGAGTGACTGTGAACATGGGGATTGTGGTAGCGGTGAGGGTTGTGAATGTGTATAGAGGTGTGTGTAGTTGTGAACTTCTAGGAAGTGTGCTCGGGGTGGTGAGGTGTACCGTGGCTGTAGTTAGACTTATGTTTTCAGTGGGAGTAGAGTGTGTGGGTTGGCTGATGGTTTGTACGTTGGTGTGTGTAGTGGTTTCAGAGGTGGTGACAGTGGAGGTTACAGTGGTAGAGGGAGGTGAGTGAGGTCGATGTGGGGGAGAAGGTGGCAAGGGAGGTGATGGGGGTGCACCCGATGTGTGGGCTTCCTCGGTGTCGTGAACTGTGTGTGCCGTGCCAGTGGTTGTGGGGGTGCCTTGTGGTCCTGATCCTAATACATTCATTTGTTTTCCCGTTCGTGGGGGGCGTCTTCCATATCTTCTCTCTGTTCTTCGTGAGTGCACTAGTGCGGTATGCACCGTTTCTGGTACTCCTAAAGCATCTGATATCATTTCCAAGGTGGCACGGTATTGCTCGTCCACACCTTCCTCCCCCAGAATCTGGTTCATGAGAGCTTTACCCGCAGCTAATGAGAGCCTGTGTTGCTCTTGAACTCGGTTCATTGTATCGTAAAGCTTCTTTAATGCGCTAGTGTAGGCGGGGGCACCTTCCAGTACTTGTAGGGCTTCTGGATCATACTCTTGTTCTTCTGCTTCTGAGTGTCCGCCCTGTGTCTCCCCATGAGCTTCTTCTTCAGTGTCCACGTTGACTACGTCTGGTTGGCTGGGCTGTGCTTGGTCTGGGGCAGTTTGCTGTCCACTGGCTTGCTCTTCTTCAACTTCTGCATTTACAGCTTCTATGATTCTTGCAACTTCTTCGTCACTTAAGTCCTCTAGAGTGAACCCATGCGGGAACTCCAGATCAGTCGGTACTGGTGGGAATACAAGATTGGGTCCATCAGTGTTGTGCCTGGGTAGCCTGATAGTAAATGGTTGCACTCTTCGTGGAAGTCTTGGGGTTGTCTCAGGCGTCAGGGTTGCCCCGCGAGCTTGTGCACAAGGCATCTGGACGGTGCCTCGCATCTTCTTTGAGGGAGGCCCTACAGCTGACAATCTGCGTTGAAATTCCTGAGCTCTGGACCAGATCAGAGCCCTTTGCACCGGTACATCATAGGCGAGACATCTGTATACGATTCTTGTGAGTGCACAGCAACCATACAATACAGATCTTTGCTTCTTATACCATCTCTGATGAGCCATATGAATCTGGTCGATAATCCAGTGGGGCATATTGATGGTCAACTCAAAAGCATCCGCCAGGTAGAGGCTAAACCAGATCTTTTTGGGAGGCATTGTGAACCTATCCTGCGCGGGGAAGGCGAAATTTTGCATGACCATACGTAAGTGGATGGCGATCGTGGGTGTCATTGCAACCATGTCCTTCAGCTTTGTCAGATTCCTGTTCTTCATGTTGTCTGGAACCATTGTCTCTTTCTCTGTTGGAATGTGCATTCCCTGCATGTCGAGTGCTTCTCTTACCAGATTGATAGTTAAGCGGAAACGCTTCAGCTCGTTGCCCCTTGTGAGTGATGGGAGCACAAAGGAGCTGTATCCTTTCTTGTCTTTGCTGGGGGTGAGGGTACTAATTAGATATGAGCATCTTAGGAAATCTGGCTTTGGTAGTTGGGACTTGAAGTAGTCATAAAGCCCTGCCTTTTTCCAGATCGGCTTCAGTCCTTCGTTATTCTGTAGCCTTTCAAATTCCCTGGTAAAGAAATGGTATCGGCCCCATTGTCCATTGAATTCGACTTCGGACTCCCACATATACGTGCCTTCACCCAGGGGGCCAGCAACGTCACTGAACCAATGTGAGGTTTTGCCCACCGGCATTGTGTGTCCCTGCGGAGGATTCTGAATTGGTATGGCGTGCAATGCCCGTAATGCCGCTGGTCTTTCTTTCAATTCTTCCTCGACTGGAAGGCTTTCGATGTCTACCACTTGTGGGCTGGAGCCTGCCTGGGAGCTAGTTCCTACTGTATCTGCCATTTTACTTCTTGGTGTCTGTCTCTGTGAGAAGATACAAACATGTGTTAATATTGTACAGGACAAGGGAGGACCGTTGTTGTTCCCATCACAATATTAACATGAGGGTCGGGAGCGAATAATGGGTTAGTAAGTGTTCGGTGCAAGTGTGTGTAGTTAATGCTTGGGTAGTCCTAGGAGACTAATGAAGTTAGTAAGTGGGGATGAATTTACAAATTAGGGTCGGGGGGCTTATTACAGGTCTTAGGCTGCCAATTGCAGTGGATGGGCTTTGCTTTTGGTTTCGTAGAGACACTAGAGAGCTTTCTAGGTGTCGCGGTTTGAAAATGAGGCCTTTTAGGGACCCATGTACAAGTGATTACATGCGTGCTCTTGGGTCTTGGTGCGTTCCTGAGTGTTGAGAACAAGTGAATACTGGCTGTACGCGTAGATGGGTTATGCTGCATAGGTTGTGGCCTTGGCGTCGCTACTTGTGCCCTCAAGCAAGCCTTAGGCACCCAAATTTGTCTCGATTGTGGGCTAGCCTTCATCGACTTCTTGGGCACCCAAATAGATTTCCCGTTAGCAGAAGAATTTCCAAAAGACTTCTTATTAGTGTCGTGTTGTCGGTTACTAATAAGAGGCTTTGCCCGTGTGGTTGGCTTGAGTGCAACCGTGTGTTCGCCTTTCCGCACCCACACTTGTTTCACTTGCTGAGATATTTGGCTGCGCAGGTACTTTTGATTTCCGGCATGGGTAGTACTCTGCTTCTTCTGCTTTTGATCCTCCTTTGGTTGCTGCCTCCTTCTGGCCTTTGGAAAAGAAGGGAGTTCCGTTGCATCCCTGACTCCTTTTTTGAGAATATCATTCCTCTGCAACACATAGTTTTGGACAAGAACAGCATGGTCAACTTCATGTGCACCCCTGGAGGGACCAGGAGTCTGTGCCTTTCCTAGTTCCTTGAGTGCTCCATTGTCTAATTCTACTGTAACTCGACTATGATTGACCCAAACCTGGAGAAGTCCACTTCTTAGGTTTAAATTGACTGCTTGGTCATAGATCCAATCTTGACCCAAGACAAGAGGTTCAGTGAGATCCTCATCCTGACACACCAGTACTTTAACTGTCATTGCCTCATCATGAATGTAGAGGGGAAGTTCCACCTCGCCCATGCAAGGGGTTTCCACGCCTCCCAATCCTATGAGATATGCTTCCACAGGATTGACAGTTAACTGCAACTCTTGACAGTAAGACACTCTAACAGCACTAGTGGCTGCACCTGAGTCAATCAAGGCTCTTACGGTCCTTGCACTCTTTCCTTGTCCTATCTCTAGGGTTACGAAAGGACGTCGATCAGTTATCCTATGTGAGCTGGTTCCTGCGACTGCACACATTGCCATATGATATCCTTGATCTGCATAGTCATTTGTCCTAGGCTTCTCTCTACCTTGCCTTCGTAATTTCATCCTTCTGATGCGTTCTAAAGCTTCGGCTTGAGCTTCTTCTCGAACTCGCTTTTCTTCCTCTTTGCGTTTCTTAGCAGTGTTGAGTCGGCTGAGCATTTCCTCCGTGAGGGGTTCCTGATACAACTTGACTCTGCAACCACTAATATAGTTTGGGAGAATATCACCTTCTAACGTGGCTAGTTGTACTGCTCCGCTCGTGGAGATCCTATTGATGATCATTGGTCCGTAGCCTCTCTTTTCTAGCTTCCTTGCGTGTTGTTTCAGTGTATAGACTAAAACTAGATCTCCTGCTTTCAAACCCTTATCCTTTACGTGGGCATCAAAGTATGCCTTCTGTCTCTTCTTGGCTGCATATATTCCTGCAGCGGCTCTTAGTCTTGTTTCTCCTAATCGTTCAAGGTCAAAGATCCTAGAGGAGAGCTCATGACCTGTCCATTCATACTCTTGTGCTACTCTCAATGTAGGGATCAAGAAGTCCAAGGGTAGCACAACGTTTTGGCCAAATACCATCTGAAAGGGGGTGGCTTGGAGTACCGTTTTGTAGGCAACTCGATATGCCCAAACAGCATGGTGTAGCTGTTTGTCCCAGTCAGAACGTTTAGTGTTCACTAGTTTTGTCAGTACATTGCATAAGATCTTATTAGTGCTCTCAGCTTGTCCATTAGCCTGAGGGTGATAAGGGGCAGACTTCTTGTGTATTACCAAGAATTCTTGGAGTAGATTTTCAATCACTTCATTCAAGAAATGAGTGCCTCTATCACTTACAAGCTCTATAGGTAGCCCATATCTAGTGAATACATTCTCAAACAAGAATTTAGCAGTTGTTTGAGCATCGTTCTTTGTCGTAGCCTTTACCTCTACCCACTTAGTGAGATAATCTGTTGCAACAATGATGTATTCCGCATGAGAACCCTTAGCTGGGGGATTAATAGGGCCCACGAAGTCTATTCCCCACTTAGAGAATGCACGTCCACCCATCATAGGTTTCAGTGGCATCTCATCTTTGCGTATAGGATACTGAGTCCTTTGACAGACATCACACCGTTTCACATAGGTATGTGCATCCATGTGAAGGGTAGGCCACCAGAAGCCCGCAAATAGAATTGCCTTGATCACCCGATCTGGTCCAAAGTGTCCTCCTGCTACACCTTGGTGAGCAGTTTCCAAGATCTTGAGATATTCACTTTCATGGACACATAACCTCAGGTAACCATCTTTACCGCGCTTATATAGATTATCACCAATGAGTGAGTAATCCAAGGCTTCTTGTTCTAAACTCCGTTTCCTAGCCAGAGTCATGTCTGGAGGGAATGTGTTTGTCCTCAAGAATGATACTAGAGGTTCACTCCAATCTGGCTCAATGGATACTTGATAAAGAGTAGCGTGTTCCACAGGTGGCTTAGTGCAGCAGATTGGGCACTCCTTGCACAACTTTTGGACATCAGCTTCCATAGTTGGCCAATGTACTCCGAGTCTCTTTAGGGTCTGTAAAGTTCGTTGCTTTGAATGGTGTTGCTCTAGTGCACCTACATGTGCTAATTGCAACCATTTAGAGTACTCATCCTCTTCTACGCAGCACGCCAAAATCCCTTGATCTGTGTGCTTGTACATGCTTCCGGCTATGATGTGGTACTTTTGGGCTTTTACAACCTCTCTATTCCGTGTGTTTACCACTGGATGGTTAGGCCCGTATGTCAATACTGGTACTAATGGCTTAGCCCACTGCGGCACCACTTCCAAATTAAACAAGTAAGCATCAGGAAGGTCATCTGATACTCCTTGTGGGGCCTCTCCCGATGTGAGCCTAGAGAGATGATCAGCTCTCAAATGAGTCCTACCTTTCCTTACCACAACCTCAAAATCATATTCCATTAGCAAGAGAAACCATCTCACTAATCTTCCTGTATTGCATGGCTTGTTTACAAGATATAACAATGCCTGATGATCAGTAAAAAATTTAAACTTATTTGCAAGCAAATAGTGTCTAAATTTCTTAACTGCATATACCATGCCTAATCCTTCTCTCTCTGTAGTGGTGTAATTTCGTTCAGCCGCATTCAATTGTCTACTGGCATAGGCAATTGGAAGATCCATATTACCTTCACCAGTAGGTTGTGCAAGCACACATCCAATAGCATAATTGGATGCATCCACGTGAACATGGAATGGCTTATTCCAATCTGGTGTGGTCAAGATTGGTGCTGAACATAATCTTCGTTTAAGCTCCTGGAAAGAATTCTCACATTCATCAGTCCACTCAAAGTTAGTCAGAAGTCCGTACATGGGCTTTGCAATGACAGCATACATGTGTATAAATCGTCGGTAATAGCCACAATGCCCCATGAAAGCTTGTACTTCCTTGACATTCTTTGGCTAGGTAGCTCTGCTATGGCTCTCACCTTTTCTTCGTCGGTAGATATGCCATTCTTTGACACTATGTGTCCTAGAATCTTGCCTTGCCTGACCATAAAAACACACTTTTCTAGGTTCAGGCAGACTTGATATTCTCTACATTTGTCAAAGATTTGTCTGAGTTCAGGAATATGGGTTTGTCTCATATTGGAATGAGCACAAAGATCATCAACATAGACTTCTAAGCTTTTCCTCAGGAACTCCTTAAACACATGACACATCAGCCTCTGGAAGGTCGCGGTTGCATTGGTAAGCCCAAATGGCATTACTCTAAAAGCAAAAGTGCCCCATTCTGTGGCAAAGGCTGTCTTATGCTAATCCTCTGGAGCTATGGCTACTTGATTGTAACCCGAAAATCCATCAAGGAAGCTGTACACTTCCTTTCCTGCCACTCTTTCTAAGAGATGTTCTGTGATAGGAAGCGGATAGTTATCTCGAATTGTGGCTGCATTAACCTTTTTCAAGTTAATGCACACGCGCAGTTTGCCATTCTTCTTGGGCACCACTACGATGGGGGATACCCATTCAGTGTGCTCAATTTCATAGATAAATCCAGCTTCGACCAGTCTATCTATCTCTTCTTTGATCTTAGCAGCATAATTATCGTTATATGTATAAGGCTTTTGCTTAGAGGGTTTGGCATCTGAAGTCATGGGGATGGTGTGTGAGCATATATGAGGGTCAACACCTTTCAAATCCTTGTAACTCCAAGCGAATACATCTCTGTATTCTCTTAGCAAGGCAATCAATTCGTACTCTTCTTCTTCTGTTAGGTCATGACCTATATACGTACATCTCTCCTCTCCCTCTTCTAGGGCCACTACGATTTTCTTGGTAGTTTCTTTGTTATCATAGGCCTCTCCTGATTGTGCCGCTCGTTTAGGCATTCTTATCATGACTCTCCTGTCATCTATCTCATACTTCTTAAAATTTTCTGGGACCTCAAACAAAGATTCTTCCTCTTCTGGTGAGACTTCTCTTTTCTTTCGTTTCTTTCCTTCTTCCTTTGGGCTCACATGCGTTGCTAATCTTACATCATTTGTAAGCTCTCCATGCCTCTGGGGTTGAAATTCTACTTCATGGAAGTATTCTTCATCCGATGCAAATGGTGGGTCCATAATGATTGACTCTAGATCGGAGTCACTTGCAATCTCAAATGCATCAGGGCTAGGTTCGCATTCTTCTAGAACTGCCTCTCCCATGATTGGCTCTATGGAGAAGACTGAAATGTCATAGCCATCCTCATCACAGTGAGGTGTCCATTGTTCTTCATTGATGGCTACGTCCATTGTTGCTAAAATTTCTGCCCAGCCATGGGGTTCAAATTCCTCATCAGGAAAAACTACAGGTGCATAGGCTGGGTCTTGAATTGCTCTATGTGTTTCTTTTGCACCTATTTCTCTGGCTTTTTCTCTCTTCTCTTCCTCTACTGCTACTTTGCACATCCATAAGTGAGTGTCTTCATGCATCCATGAAGATCCTGACCCTATGGAACGCACCGATTCTGTATCATCTTTGGCTCTATGGATGGGATTCCACTGGATAGGAGGGACATCTCTATGAGAATAATTCTTGAGATTAACTTTGGTTGTAACACCCAAGTGCTGCAGGTACAAAGAATTGGTTCCCCAATCCTGTACCACTTGCAACTGTCGCATGAATGGTCTTCCCAAAATCATCTCATAGGCATGATTTTTGCTGAAGTCACATATAGCAAAACTATGCTCAAACTCGACACCACAAGTGGTGAGAGTTATTCCTTCTAGCAATCCTAGGGGTCTCTCTATGTGACCATCGGCCATTTGCAATTTCATTCTCGTTGGCCTGAGTGCTGGCTTGCCCCAACGCTTCCATAGGGAAGTGGTGGCAATTGCAACTCCTGCACCTGAGTCCAAAATTGCCTTGGTGGTGTACTCCTGGTAGGTGATGGGAAGATAGGTGTTCCCTTCTTCACCTTCACACATATCTCCTATCTTATCCAAGGGAATTTCTGGCACTGTCCTATGGGATCCTACCCGGGAACGTGGTTTTGCAACTTCAGTTACTTGACTAGCTACATATTTTCGTGCTTTTGGTCTATCCCTAGGCAGTTCTTCCAAAGTGGGATCGCGCTGCACCTTAGTGTTCTTTACTACCTCCATGTTCCTTGATTTGACTGAGTCATCGTTCCTTACCATGACTGTGGGTGCTCTCATACACGTGGACTTTGCTTCCCATGGGCCTGTGAAATGGGGTAGCTCTTGTATGGAATTAGACTCAAAGTCCAATCTCTCGTGAGACTGAGTACTCTCATGTTCCCCGTAAATAGATGGGATGTCTTGTGGGAATTGATCGTGTGCATCATCCACAAGTTCAAAAGGAGGGGCGACTTCACTTTCGTTATCCCATTTGTCTTCTTGAATCTCTCGTAGGAAGTCTGGTGCAAACCGATTCATAGAAGAAGAAGTGTCTGGCTCCGTGGAATTGGGCACATAAGCAACCTGGGAAGGAGGGCTTATTCTATCATTGGATCTCTCCTTGTTCTCATAGATGGCTGGAGCACAAGCTTCCTGGGGAGGATCACTTATTCTATTACTCTTCCGAGCAGGCTTATACGCTCCCTGAGGAGGAATGTAGGCAACCTGTGGAGGTACGTAAGCTTTCGAGGGGGGTTCATCTGCCTTTTGGGGGGGAAGATAAGCTTCTTGAGGAGGCACATGGGCTTCCTGAGGAGGCTGGCTTATCCGTTCCCTTGTCCTTTCCTTTCTTTGAGGGGCAGGTTCCTTTTCTGATTGTGCAATTAGCCTCTCTATTCTTTCTAGCAGTCCATCAAAGTGTAACTGCGTCTTAGCTGAGCTAGAAATGTTCAATAGGCGGCTGGCCTCAAACATGGTTTGAGCCAATTCCACCATCTTAGCACAAATTTTTGTTCGTTCAAGCTCTAGCTCGGCTCTAGGGTAGCATTTTTCATGATCGGTTATGGTTGGCCCTTCTTGAATTCTGGCCTGATATGCTTTCAGCATCATATTTAGGTCTTCAGGAGTGGGGTCAGCTAGGACTGATCCTACTCTAGGGGGTGGTGGGATTTGATGAGGCGGTGGGGAAGATGATGGGTCGGATGGAGATGGGAGTGGTGGTGGTGGAGTAGTGTGAGAGGGAGTTTGAGTTGTGAGTTCGGTTATTCTGGCTCTTGTTTCCCTTACGCTTTCCTCGAGTTCACTCATCTTTTTAGCCCATTGTCTTTTCATTCTTTCCCTACTATCTTTCCACGCTCTAGTCCTTTTCTTTGTCACGCTCTCGGTTTCACTAGCCTCTGGGCCCTTTTCCTGGCTTGCCTCTTGGTTTTGCTGCAATGCTTGAGCTCTAGTGACTACCTGTACTGGTGCAGTGGAAGTGACACTTCCTGAGGAGTCTACCACTAACCCAACAACGTTGATAGGGGTGATTTTTGGCATGTTATTGGGGTTCTTTGGGCAATCTCGCAAGAGATGCTCTTTTCCACAGTCTTGGCAAAAGCCTTGGATGGTCACTGACTGGGGTTGTATAGGTGGAGGCAAGGGACAATCACGAATGAGGTGATCTCCTTGGCACCTGTAGCACGGTCCTCTAGGAAATGGTGGTCGTACCTGCCTAGGTTGAGGCCTAGGGTTGGGGTTTGCATACAGGACGTTTGTATAATCTGACTCCCAACTAGGTTCATTTGGCTCTTCGCTGTAATAGGACTCACCATGTTCTGGAGATTGCATGTAGTAAGCCTGGGGGCTATCCACATGGGTAGAATCAAAGCTATGGTCACTTGGGTCACTTTCTGAGATCAATGGGGTTACTGGTACTATGGCCCTATTCAGGTTTTCTTCTGCAACAGCATACTTTACTGGAATCACGTTAGCGGGGTTTGGAGGCTGTTGAGCTAGCACCGGTTGGGGTCTCTGTTGGGCCTGATATTGTGGTTGGTAGGTTTGTTGGGGTCTAGCATATTGTGGTGATGGAGGGTACTGGTTCTGGTATCTGCCTTGTTGGTAGGGCTGAGGGTAGGGTTGTCTAACTGCCTGCTTGTTGTATGGGCAATCTTGCGCAGTGTGATTGGTGTACTTCCGTTCTATGGTGCAGTACTGGCTACTAGGATTAACTTGGGGTTGAGCCATAATGGGACATACATTCGCCATATGGTCACCACCGCATGTATAGCACCTTTTCACAGGAGCAAACCTTGGGATTTGTTTGCTAGTTACACCTAACTTCTGAGCTACTTTTTCGGCAAGTTCCTCAATTGATGTGGACTGCGTGGAAGAGTGACTAGATGCACTATCTGAATCTTTGTAGATTTTGGAGAGCTCTAGTTCTTCCCCTAGGTTATCTTCGATGTCAATGCACATGCGTACACATTCTTCTATGGTCCTAGGGTCCTTCAGATACACATAGGATCTCAATTTCGTACTCAGCAATCCATCAAGGAATAAGGCTACTTGTTTAGCAGATGTGGGTAGCTCCGAAATAGGGCACCTTTCAAGATATTGTCTAAATCTTCTTCCGGCCAATCTGACAGTCTCTTGGGGGGTCTGTTTGAAGCTGTGAATCAATGAGGAGGTATTGTGTCTTATGCCGCTCTTAGAGAACTCTACAATGAATGCCTCTAGGAGTTGGTCTATGCTCCTGAACTGCCACTCATCCAATGGCTGAAACCATGTAAGTGCCGTATTCCTCAGGGTTAGACCGAAGGCATTGTACTGCGTGAATAGATCCTCCACTTGTTCAGCTCTCAAGACTTGCTTGAACTC
Organism: Ceratopteris richardii; assembly: GCA_020310875.1. Taxonomy (NCBI): domain Eukaryota; kingdom Viridiplantae; phylum Streptophyta; class Polypodiopsida; order Polypodiales; family Pteridaceae; genus Ceratopteris; species Ceratopteris richardii. The sequence goes on from CM035413.1 coordinate 60,963,002, forward strand.
CGCCACATGATCATAGGGATCTCCTGTGCCGTCAAAGTAATTCTTCATGGACTTAACTAGCTGGGTGGGTCTCAAAGTTCTTGTGTGCTCTCTAGGCCTCGGCAGAGGGAATCCATCTACATTTCTTTGGTTCCTGTGGGCTCTAAGCATCTCAGGTTCTACCCTATTCGTCTCCGTTCTCGTTCTTTCTCTGCCCACTGGGTTGGCAAAACTTACTTCTGGTCTATCTTTACTTCTGTCTCTTTGCATACCATGAGCTTGGGATGTTCCAGCTCTAGGGTGACCATAGGATACATTTGATCTTGGTTGGGGAAAAACGAATTCACCCTTCCAAGCGTAAGCATGCCTATCATTTTCCGTAACCGCAAAGATCCGTTCTGAAGCATGATCTAAGTAGGTCACTCTGCCTGGGCTATCCGGATCCTTAAACTCATAGATCATGATATTTCCTATGTCCGTTGGCTGATTAGATTTATACCTCCAAAAGGCTTCGTCAGTTTCTCGATTGAGGAGCAACTCTATGCTCTTGTTATCTTGGGGTACCCACTCAGGTGTGATAATCCTAGTGAGAACTGATTTACCTCGAGGGGTTCTAGGTTCCGCACCCATGTTCCCTTGTTCCAAGTCACCTAAGTCCGCTTCTGAGATTACATTTCCAAATTCATCTGTCCTATCTGGGTGACTGGTGACTACGTATATGGTTCCTTCTTTGTCCAGGTATGCACCGTTCTCAAATTTGACAGCTGGGTGCTCTAGTCCAATGGATTGATCAGGATTTTTAATCTGGACCACGGATCTTCCTAGGCCGTCCTCATAGATGCTAGCACCTAATCGGTTGGTCCTAAGGTACTCCAACTGTGTTTTGTAAGGGCCTTCCACACTGTACAAGTAAGGCACTCCTGAACTTCCCGTAGGTCTGTCCATGCCTTGAGACATCTCTGACTCACTGGTCTCAGAGCTAGGGTAGTACGAGTGTTGGCTCAACTGCTGGGCCCAAGACCTAGCAGTGTGGTTAACACTAGCCTCTGAAGATCTAAGGCTCTATCTCTCCCTTACTAGATGTCGTCCCGATCTAAGGTTCATATGCCTAACTAAGTAGCCCAATTCTTTGCCCAGAGTACAACCTCGTTGCCGATCAATTGGTATCAGTCACTTGATTCTTTTTAGTTATTTCTCGTGTTTAAGGTCTTGTCTGATATTACGTCATCAGGAATACTTGAATGTTCTTCGTGCTTTCAGGTTGATCGTTCCACGTTAGGTTCTTTTCCTTTATGTTATCGACAGTACAGAGATTAAGTTTTTAGCTTGAACTTGAGTTTTTAGGTAATCTTCAACTTGATAACTGCCTATCATCGCTCTGACTTACTCCTACCACTAGTCGTTCTTAGCCTAAGCTAGAAATTGACAAAGGGAGTTGAGTATTTCCAACCTTTTGTTTCCTGCTTGGTTGCCTTTGGATGCCCAGGAAGTGTGTTCCCAAGCTTGCACTTACACTTGCTCAAAACGCCCTGCGATGCTCTCAATAGATCTGTAAGAGTTCCACAGTTAGCTCAAGACTTAAACTCCAAAGATAGAACCAATGAGTTTCATTCAGGTAGCACAACACCAATTTTCACTATGATTTTTTTGGAAAATAATTCTAGAGATCCCTGACTTTGATCCCCCTGGGTATGGTCAACTTCAAAATACTCTATCTGAAAATCAACGTATTATCTTTATAAAAAACAGTTGAGGCCTTGTACTATATGCCACGAGCTTTCCGACAAGCCCTAGAGCTCGAAAAATTGATTTTGTATGAAAAAGTTATGACTGTTCAGGGTTTAGGGGGTTAAAACAAGATTCACTCTGGCCTACAGATCCTAGGATTTTCTCCAAATCACAAGTGTAGGAACCTCCCAAAATGCTAATAGATTGACTATTTTGCCCCAAAATTATCCCAAAAATCAAACCCTAATTTTTCGCCGAAAAGCCTGTCAATCGCGATCGACAGGTCTGTCAATCGCGATTGACAGAGGTGTCCGTCGGGGCTGTCAATCGCGATCGACGGTGTCAATCGCGATCGACAGAGTCGATCGTGGCTGTCAATCGCGATCGACAGTATCAATCGCGATCGACACGTTTTTCGGATTTTTCGCCGAGATTTCAGTCAATCGGGGTCCTATCAGTCGCGATGGACACGTGGCTACGCGCAGAAGTCAATCAATCGTGGAATTTCAGTCAATCGCGATCGACGGTATCAATCGCGATTGACAGAGGTGTCGGTCGTGGCTGTCGATCGCGATCGACGGTATCAATCGCGATTGACAGGGTCCTACATGGCAGTCAGTCGATCGTGGAGGTCTGTCGATCGCGATTGACAGGGTCTGTCGGTCGCGATTGACAGGGTCTGTCGGTCGCGATTGACAGGGTCTGTCGGTCGCGATTGACAGAGGCTGTCGGTCGCGATTGACAGAAAACCTCGGAATTTTTCTACTGTTTTTAATGTTTTAGGATGTGCTCCTTGTGCTTGTACTAGTGGTGCACTCACTTTTGTGAAAAGCCAAAAATTTCTGTCAGTCGCGATCGACAGAAGCCTGCGACCGCGAGACAGTTTCTTCGAATTTCGTACCTGCGCAGGAAGCTGGGGATGATGATACAGCAAGAACCTGCAATGAAACTCAAGAAACATGCAAAATACGCACACACAATATTGCTCTCTCGCTCTCTCTCACAAGTGAAATGAGGGAAATGAGGTGGAGATGGTGATATGATCAAAACTGAAAATTTTCGCGATGATGGAGATGGAGGTGGGAGATGGTGATGATGATGATGGTGATGAAGATGGTGAAGAAAGTAAAAGAAAATCGATGAGAGTGAAGAAAATACCTACAACTCCAACGCGTCAACTCTACGTCTTACCATCACACGCTCGTCCTCAAAGCTCGATCCCCGGCAACGGCGCCAAAATTTGGTGTAGCTCAGTGATGAGTAGCACCTCCTTTAATGTCAATCCGGGAAGACGTGAGGATGGTATGAAGACCTCGAGCAAGTGGCGGCACAAGTGCGTGAGTGAGAAGCACACAAGCATGCACACACATACACACACACGCGCACACACGGCAAGACAAAGAGGGAGAATCACTGGAGTTCTTTAGATTACTTTCAAAAGCTCTTACAAGTTTGTTTCAATTACAATCCAACCTGAAAAATGAGCTCTCTAGCTCTTTTTATAGTTTTTGGCTAAGTTTTGGCCCTGTCCAGACCTAGTGTCCGGCCTGGTTAAAAATTAGGTTCCAGGGCCCATTTGAGGGCTCAAACGATATCTAAAAAATATGAAAATTGGCAGGTAGATACTTCTAAAGCTCCTCAAGCTCAAGGACTCCTTGGCTTGCACAAAATGGAGCTACAAAAAGATGAAATGATATTTACAATGGCATTTAGTGATAAGAATCACTTTTAATGGTTGTAGAGGTTTTGAAAAATTAAGGTTGCCTTAGTGCTAAATCTGCGTGAATGTTCATAAGTGCTTCTTCCTGGAGAAAATTGTTGGCCTACTTGCCAGATCTTCGTTGACTCCCTTGTCTGCTTGTGCTTTCTCTTCTCTCGGACTCTCTTCTTGTGCTTCCTTGTCTTGTCAGTCCTTCCGCTCCAGCTCCAACACCTTGATAGTCCTAATGTTCAAATGACATGGAGGAATGAAGTTCTAACACATAGAAACCTGCACTTTGAGATGCACAATGGGCAAATGATGTGAACCAATGAAAAGTGCCACATGGTAATGTACATTGCGATTTGCAACAATTGGATGATGTGGACCAATGACAATGGACCATGTGGCATCAATGTTTAATAGATCCTATAGACTCTATATAATCTCCTTAGCTCATTTGCGGCATTTTACTTTTGCTCTCTCTCGTCTAACTCAACTAGTGATATTCTTCATCGCCTTTGTTTTTCAATTCTCTTTTGCAAGAAACAACCTCCTCTCATAGTCTATTGAAGTCTCTTGGTATGCAAAATGAGATATGCATTTCTTCAATTTTTGAAGTGTTTTCTAAACTATTCTATATGGAGAATTCATTCATATATCTTGAAACATGACACTTCTTTGTACAGGATTTATTCAAGCGATCAGGGCCATCAAAGAAGTTTGGATGGCCCTAATCACTTGAATTAGTCATGTCCAAAGCGCACAAGTATATGGTGCTTCTTTGATTTTCCTCCTTATAAAGAGTGTTTTTCATTTGATTATGTGATGAATTTCACATTTCACAAATTGTTGATGGAGAAATAAAACATAACCAATTCAAGTGATTTACACCATTGGAGAACCATTGATGGTGCTACTCCCTTGAATCAGTTATCTACATTCAAACGAATTTATTTTATGTCTATTTTCTTTTTTTTAGTATTATAAATGTCATACTATATGTTTACGTTATGGAATACACATGGAAGCACTTAAGGGCTTTCATTATTCTACATGATTCAAGCAATAAGGGTAGTGGGAAGACAACAAGATGTTGAAAGATTTTCCTCAAGCATAGACAAATATCATGAATGTTGTTGTTCACTCAAGAAGCAATACCCTATATGCATCAAATAGCAATGAGGAGTAGCCCATATATTTTGATACGTTCTTTAGATAGAACATTGAAAAATCATACTATTCACTACAAAGCTTATGTACATCATAGAATGAGTCTAGATTCAGCTAGATTTTTTTTCATTTGATATATATATCTACAAAAAAGCAAAAATAGTAGTATTCTATATGTGATGGGGAAAATGAGTCATGAAGCCACAAGAAATTGCATAAGAGAAAAGAACTCAAGTTAAGATATGATTCTGGGACACAATGAATTCAAGCAATTAGGCTCATTGAAGATCTTGGATGGGCCTAATTGCTTGAATTAAATGTTTCTTAAAATCATGAAAAACCAAAGATATTTGGCTTACTTCTTTTGCAAATACCTATGAATTAGAAGGGAAAAAGGAAATGCATATGGGAAAATGACAATATACAATTTCTCACATGAATTTAGGACATGAACAATTCAACGGATTAGGCTCATCATGAAATCTTGAATGCACCTAACCACTTGAATGAGTTGTGAGTGAAAATTAGTACAAATAGGTTTTCATTAATTGGAAATAGGACCTGTAGGTATTAGAATCACACAAATAGATAGTGGATCTTAGGGATTTTGACATTCCAGATGCAATGGTAGTATCAGTTCCTTCAAATTTAAAACCAGTCACAAGATACAGAAGTTCACATGGAGTCTAAGGTTCAAAATGACTACCTTTGTATCCAAGACAGATTCAAGTGATTAGGCCTATCCAAGATCTTTCAATGTGCCTAATCTCTTGAATCAGTCGTAAGTTGCCCAAATTTTTGGTAAATATCTATGAATGATTAGGAATATGGGGATTGCAAAAGGAGTAAACCAAAGAGCTAAAGTATATGAATGGTCTAGGACACAATCAATTCAATGGATTTGGCTCATCAAGAAATCTTGGATGGGACTAATCACTTGAATTGGTCATGCCTCAAAGATGAGTCAAAAATGAAAGGGAAATGTTTTTTAGCATACCTTTACCTCATACTCAGCCTAATGCAATTGTTCAACATCAATTCATATTGTTCTTTTGTCCTGAAAAACTTTCTTTTGTTCAATTCTCTTACTAGATGAATGATCAGGCCAAATCAAAAAGCTCATATTCACTAGAAGTAAGCAACATCCACTTTTATGGTGAGGGAAAAATTCCATCCTCCTAGGCAAGGTGAAAGCCTTTCTACACTTTCTAGTAATTCTAGCCCTATCCAAAGGATCCTCCCCAAACATTCTTGGGTGACTATATTTCTTGCCAAAGATTACCACTTCTTGTCCATTGAGTATCCTCATAAAACCATTCCACACATCCTTAAGAGATGGCTTAGTTTTCTTCTACAAGGGCTTCAAAACCAAATGAGGGGTTGAAAACTTATTGAGTTCCAAACCCTCTTCAAGCATGAACTTGATTAGTTTCTCATATGAACAGATTGAGAATTGCATTTTTCTCCTCCATTTTTGGATCTTTGAGGGACTTAATTCTAGATGATAGGGATAACCGATGCAAGCAAAAAGAGGCAATCAAAGATGGTCAAATAGATGCTATCACTTGAATCTATCATGTATAAAATTTAGGCGTAGGATAACTGATCATGGCTAATAAAATTATTGAAGGTAGAAAATGAGAAAAAGCTAAGGGAGCTGATATTTATGAGGGAAAAGAGATGTTGGAGAATCCACATGGACCAATGAGAGCATGCCATGTGGCAAGTTCTAGAGGACCCCAATGGTCAAATGACATGGACGAATGAAATTCTCACACATGGTATCAACGGTCTAACACATCTAAATCTGTCCTATGGATTGGGAGATACACTCTAATCTTTATTGGGGCTAAGTTTTTAAAATGCTTACCCACCTTGCTCAAGCATACTTTCTAGTCTCTAATACCAATTCTTGTATCCAAGGGAAATTGAACTCTTGAACTATTTGCTAGGAGTATGATGGGCTAACCACTCGGCTAAAAAGCCATTGTTGAAGAATTGTTTCTAATCCTCCCTCTTAAGATGTGGTTCAACCATCTCCTACCTATCATTCTTGAGTCTAACATGGTGGACCAAGTAAATAATACCTTCCATGTTTCTTTTGAGCTGATTCTCACATGGTGCACTCTATTATGACCACCCACTCTCAATGTTGTGCAATTGTGGGAGATATTTCCGATAAGGCTGCATAGTAGAGTCCAACGAGTGTTGGAGGAATAAAGTAGAGCAATTGACAATAGTGAAACTATACCAAGAGAGAGGCAAAATCATAGTGAGAAATGTAGCACAAATTAAGATACTTTGTAAATATAGTATGAATTTTCTAGACTAGATGTGAAATAAAAAAAAAAGTGGAATCACATCAAATCGATAACAGATCAAGGAGTTATCACAAAAATTAATATTCTACTAGAAACTAGCTCATTGCGTATAGAGTGAATGAGCAATGAATAAGTATTGAGAAGTTTAAGCTAAAACAAAATGATCAAGTTAGCAGGGGGATATGTGTAGAACATTCCTTACACTCTACACTAGATAGGGAAGAGATAAGAGGTCATGGACATTGCATCCATGACTTGTATTCATACATATATAGGCTATCAAAAAGTCCTCTTACAATTTTGTAAGAGTCAATCAACCAGTTATGTTTTTGGTAAGCTATGACTGACTAAAGTGGTTGAAACATTTTTGTCAATGAAATCCATGTAATGAAGCCCTAAAATGATAGATCCGCATGTCGTCTATGCCTTTGACTCTTGAGCTAAGGTCTACCATTTGATTTTTGACACTCACCCTTAAGTTGAGAACTTCAATCTACCATACGAATGCTTCTCGTTAATTTTAGTGGCTTTGTTCTTTCCAAACCTTTTGTAAACATGTCTAGAAATCGAACCTTGGTACTCACATTCTCAGTATTAACGTCCTTTTCAATCAAGTTCTCTCGAAGGAAGTGATAGTGTACATCAATGTGCTTGGAACTAGCATGGAAAATAGGACTCAAGACTAGGTCTATGATACTCATGTTGCCACACATGATAGGAATTTGTTTCACCTAAAATTTCAAGCCTTTCAGGAGATTCTTTGGCCACATAAGCTCACAAGTGATAAGCGAAAAATCTCTATATTTGAATCTAGTTGAAGATAGTGCTAGTGTTGGCTACTTCATGTAGCTTCATGAGATAGTTTGGCTTTCAATCATGACTACATAACCACATAGTCCCCCCTATCATCCTCTGAGCATCATAGTATGATCTCACTTGGAAGTATTCATTATAAGTATAAAAAACCATCATTTATAGGTCATTTGAGGTGTCTAAGAACCCTCTTAAATGCCATCAAGTTTTGTGTTTTAGGATTTTGCATGAAATGTGAGAAAACGCATACTACATGCTTGATGTCTAGCCTAGTATGAGTTGCATAGTTAAACAATCTTACAATGGATCTATACAAACTAACATATTCAATGTGCTCTCCCTCATTTGCACTCATTTTTACATTTATCTCTAATAGATTTTCAATAGGTTTGTGATTGGACATGTCAGAGTTTCCTAGTACATCAAGAATGTACTTCCTTTGCATGAGGTATGTGCCTTCCTTCTTTTAGATTACTTCTATGACTAAGAAGGACTTCAACTATCCAAGATATGAGATTTTAAACGCTTTTCCTATCTTCTTCTTAATATCTCTAATGGTTGCTCCATCATTCCATGTAAGAATAAGATCATGGGCATAAATGCAACTGTAGATCACCTTCCTTCATGCAGAATGACTAGTTTACATCAATATGTTTGTAGCCACATTTGGATAAGTATTACAATAGCCTTTGGTTCCAAGATATCAAGACTTGTTTGAGACCATAAAATATTTCTTTAACCTACAAATATGATGACAATACCTTTGATATTCAAAGCCTTTAATCTTCTCCATGAAAATAGTCTCGTTTTGGTCATATTTTTTACATCTATTTGGTGGATCCTCCAAATATTTGAGGCTACAATTGCAGTGAGATTTGTCATTATATTCATCCTTTCAATAGGGATGAAAGTCTTGTGAAAATCATTGCAATAGGTTTGTGAGAAACCCTAGACAATCATGTCATTCATATGTGATCATCAATGAAGATAAAAATAAACATATTCCTTCCAACAAGGAGTTCTTGGATTGTCCTGATATGTTGGTTTCAGTAAGGTTACAATGGAAATCTAGTCCTTTTTGTACTCTTCTTAATTGAAACCCATTTTTCTTTCCAAATTGACATGAATCACCCAAATGTTCCATACTTTGAGAATGAAGATTTAGAGGACTACTTACTACACCTCTCCTTTGCATATCCTCTTACTTTTAAAGGGTTATGTTACCAATACTCTTGTGCCATAAATCCACTTGAGCTATTTACTTGCTCTCAAATGTTAGATAGAACATATGTGATGAGGGTGGTATTATCTCCTTGGAGAATGGCATTCCTTCGTTCTTCACTTTAACTATCAACTTGTAGCCTATCCTTTGATCTTCCACAAAACATCCTTTTTCTAATTTGAATACATATCCCCTTTCGACCATTTCTCAAATTGATGTTCGATTTTTTGTGATTTGGGGCATATGTAAAATATCTTTTAGACACTTTACATTCTGATTTTCATCAAAAAGAACATCACCTATGTGTCAGCATATGCTTACTACCATCCTCTATTTCTACATGCCCTTGTTTGCTTGGCTCATGCAAATTGAAAAATATTTCCCTATTTCATCTTACTAGATTTGAAGATCCTTTAGTGATGTACCGAGTGGTGTCTATGCCTTCTTTCCTACCACTTCTTTGCATCATGGCTAAAAGATTATCGTTCTTTAATGTATTTCAAGTATTTGCATAGTTATCTTGATTCTTGTTGTCGCCACCTTGTCTATCTTTTGAGTGAGAGCTCCCTACAAAGTGGCCTAACTTTCCACACTAATAGAATTCCTTTGTGTAGTCACTTACTTGAGATCCACCTCCTCTTCCTCTAGCTCTTCCTCTCCCCCTTACTCCATAACTTTGAATCCAAGCTTATTGATAATTGATGAATCTTCCTTTACCTATGTGTTTTCCATTATATCCACCTCTCTTTCCTTTACCTTTACCTACATAAAGGACTTGGGCTTCATTGCCCTTTGAATGACCTCCATTGAAGCTCATCTCCTTATTCACCATCAATATGTCTAATTTGTCAGAATTTGGTAAACAGTGAGTCATAACAAATGAGAGCTATGTTGATAAAAGAGAGCAACCTCATTGCAAATCAAGAAAATTGCATCCTATATTTGAAAACCCTTTATACTAGTATACATATATTAAAAAAAGAGAAAAAAAATATGATTTCTTTACTTTGTTTCATTTTTGTTAAATTTATGAGCTAAAAAGATGCCCAAAATTTTGATCTATTTAAGATTTACATCTCTATAATCTATACAAGAAATATAAAACTGATAAAAACTCTTATACACAAAATGAACATTGGATGTGTGTTCGATGGAGGATCTTAGATAGTGATTGAAAAATGCTATGTAACAAGGTTTCATTATGCGAATTGCTCTAGAGATTATGTGTAAGCATAAACATGTCATAGATTTTCAAATCAAGTCACAACTTTCTTGATCTATATCTACACCCCCATCCTCGAATGCATTTGATTCAGTCAGAGTTTGTTGTGAGCTCTCTTCTTCTTCTGCTATATTAACAAGAGGTCTATCCTCATCCAAGTACATAGCAAATTCTATAGGATCATGTGTAGATCTTCTTGTTTGCCTATGATTAGTTGTCCCAAACAAAAGGCAAATGATCAACAACATGCAGATACAAGTGACTATGATGATGAACAGAAGACACTAAAGAGGAACATCAAGGCATGGAGCAAAAAAGGGAAATAGAAGATGCAAGAGCTGAGAGATAATGTAGAATCCTCTCAACAAACAATGAGGAGATCAATTAGAGAAAATAAGAAGCCAGAAAGGTATGGATTTGATACCTCTCTCGTCACTAAGCATTCAATCTATATTTTTCCGGATATAAACTCAGAGGAGCCATCAACATTTGAAGAAGCCAATGAGAAATCAAAGTGGAGAGAAGCAATGGAGAGAGGGATAGAATCCCTCTAATAGAATCAAACTTGGGACCTGGAACAACCTCATGGATTCATAGATGAGTCACACCGTGAGTATGTATTAAAACACAGAAGAGCTTTCTATGGACTCAACCAAGCTCCTAGATCTTGGAATCATAGGCTTGTCACATTCCTCCAGGAGAAAGGATTCAAATTGAGCAAGCTTGATTCTTCACTTTTCATTAAGAAGAACAGATCTGAAGTTCACTTGTGTGTGTATGTGGATGATATCATTCTTAAAGGTGATGATGGAGATGGAATCAGAAAGATCAAATCTCAAATGATGGAAGAGTTCAAGATAAGTGATGTTGGATTCGTCACTTATTTTCTTGGCTTGGAAGTTGTCTACATGGATCAAGGAATGCTCCTTACCTGAAGGAAGTATATTAAAGATATGATTGCAAAGTTCAAAATGCAAGATAGTAAAGTTGCAAGTAATCCCCTAGAGGTCAATTACAAGTTATGTGCTCGTGAAAGGGAACCAATTGAAGATATTACAAGCTACAAAAGTCTATTTGGAAGCTTGAACTATGCTACCCTAAATAGGGTAGATATGTTCTATGGAGTAAGTGTGCTTAACCAATTCATGACCCCTAGCAAACCTCACATGAATGCAGCCAAAAGGACATTGAAGTATTTGAAGGGAACAATTAATGAAGGTCTATACTATCATTATATACCTGATTTAAATTTGAAGCTCTTCACTTATGCAAATTGGGTAGGATCGAAGGATGTTAGGAAAAGCACATCTAGATACCTATCTTTTGTAGGTACGAAGATCATTTATTGGTCCTCAAAGAAGCAACCTATTGTAGCGCTTCTCTCAACTGAAGCTAAATATAGAGGATTGGCAAATGCAACACAAGAAGCAATGTGGATCAAGATCCTACCTAGATTTAGGGTTAGATTTTGGTAGTACATTTACATTTGGAGACAACATGAGCTCATTACATTTACCTGCTAATCCTATTTTTCATGCTTGGACTAAGCTTATAGAATTTCATTATCACTTTGTTAGGGAAAATATTTGGAGCAAGGAGATACAATTGTCCTATGTATCTACACATATGCAATGTGCAGACATGATGAATAAAACACTTGATGGAAGCAAGCTCAACAGGTTTAAATCCATGATTGGATTGCAAGAAATACCTACGAAATGAAGACTCAAGCATCTTAGGCTTGAGGGGGAGTTGCTGGTACATTTAGCAAGCCTTGATGCTTGAACAAATATCAAGGTTTATCTCATAAGACACATATGAACACATATGAACACCTCTTGTAAAAGCAGTGAGATTTGATGCTTGAGATAAATGTAAAAAGAGATGAATGAAGGAATCTCGTGACATTACAAGATGCAAGTTATACCCACCTAGTAGTTGGAATCAAATTAATCAAGATCCTAAAAGATAGGATCACTTTTACGTGGCAAATTCAAAACTCAAACTAATTTCATGACTATAAAAGTACATGACCCTTAGTCGCAGGTTGAACACAGCGAAGAAGGACTAATTGAGCTTCAAGATTGTGGCTACAATAATTCCACACATGTATTAGTAAGCCTACATCATCTCTCTTGTATCATACATTCCTCATTTGTTTCACTTAGTGCAAGACATTTCATTTGTATTAGTGATTTTATTTAGAGGGGTTCTCTGTGAATACTCATTTTATTGATGTGACTCAACCTTGTATATGTTGTTTAGACTTTCTACTTGTTAGATAACAATTTTCATATCATTTGGTTTAGAACATGATTTGTTCAGCACCACCTCATCTTTGGAGTGTATCAAACCATCTCCTCACATCAAGTACATTATCTTCATCTTCAAGTAATTCTTCATCCTTAGGAGGTTGAGGTACATAGATGATTTAATCGATTGTGTGCACTAGTATTGATCCTCCTTCTAATAGACTAGGTCAGGGTTGCAGCAACAAAGGTGGTAGTTTGTCATAGTGCTTATCATCTTCTTCCTTATCCCCATGCTTTTATTACTTTCTTTGTAAAATCTTCATCCTCTTCTCCTTTGGTACTTCTTCCACTATATATGGTGGGTCTGGATGGCCTGAATTTCTTTGGAACTATATTTCTCTATTCTTTGCCATACAAAACATACCAAATAAATTTTTGAACTCTTTTTCTATCTTCACAAAGGTTACGTCTATCTTTGAGTTGATCAAACTCTCATGGATTCTCTCATACTCTTGCAACTCCTCTTCAATCCATTTAATAGCCTTGTTAGATAAATCTTCTAGCATTTTTTGGTATTGCTCTTCATATTTTCTTGTTCTTTATTTTGTGTATTATTCTTAGCTCTAAAATTCTTAAAGAATCATATTTTTCTCCTTTGTTCTCCTTGCAAAACATCACAATTCTCTTCGAGATTTTGCAGTAAATCTTCTAAGTTAATTATTTGAATACTTTCAAACAAATCATGATTTTTTTCAAGAGTAAATATTTAAAGGTTTTAAATTATCTTGATTTATTATTATCCAAAAAGTCTCAATTTTATATCTTTTTATTTATTTTGTAATTTCCTAATTTTTTATTTAATATTTAGATTATTTTAATAAAAAAATCGTGTTTTTTCCTTTCAAGTCAAGTCTAAGAATCATGATTTTCTATACATTCATCGATACCAATCATTTTTCAATGCAATCAATCCCAAAAAAGGCGTTTTCCCCCATCACCCCTTTTCTCTATACAAGCAATCAATGTACAACTTCATGCGTGAGTTTGAATTGAAAAAAAAGAATCATGATTTTATGTAATACATAAAATCATGCCGATATCAACTTCTCAAACTTGAAATCATTGAGAACTGATGCATTGACCTTACCTCTTGCTCCTAGGAACAAAGGGATTGCAATGTAGACCCTTGTTTGGTTGCTTTTATGTCTTGGTTTATGTGCACGAATGTATACTCTCACTCTTTCTTGGTCTCTCTCTCTCTCTCTCT
>CM035413.1:60981677-60991677 GCA_020310875.1 Ceratopteris richardii
ACTCCACGATCAGAAACAAGTGATTCTGAAATGTCCTATCACATGGAGAGACCAGTAGGTAGTTCAGGGGTGGCTTATCTGGAAAAGCCAGAAGGACCTTACAAGACCCAATTGGAATACATCAGGACTAATCATCTAGGTGCTCGCATCTAAGAAGATGGCCTAAGAAGATGGCCTAAGAAGATCTGTGGTCTAGACTAAGAACCCCGATCAACCCCATGGACTAGAACACCCGGTAGTCAAGTTTGAGAATGGAGTATACCTAGATAAAGAGGGGACTATATATGTAGTCACCACTCTTCCTGATAGAACAGACGAGTTTGGAAATGTGATTGCAGAGACCAATAGGGGTGATATAGAGCAAGGGAATTTAGAGAGGGAGCCAAGAACTCCCCGTGGTAAATCTGTCTTGACCAGAATCATGACTCCAGAGTGGATTCCACAGGATAATAAAAGCATAGATTTGCTTTTAAACCGAGAAACCGACGAGGCCTTTTGGAGATATAAACCTGCTCACCCTCAGGAAGTAAGTGCTCTCACAATCTATGAGTTTAAAGACCCTGATAGCCCAGGCAAAGTAACCTACCTAGACAATACATCAGAAAGGATCCTCGTGGTCACCGAGCATGGCAGACATGCCTACACATGGAAGGGTGAATTTGTTTTTCCCCAACCTCGGTCTAATGTGTCCTTTGGTCACCAAGGAGCCGGGACCTCCCAGGTTCAGGGAGCTCAAGGAGATAGAAGTAGAGATAGACCTGAAGTAAGTTTTGCCAACTCCCTGGGAAGAGAAAGAACGGGAACGGAAAGAAATAGAGTGGAACTTGAGGGACATAGAGCCCCATGGAATCAAAGGAATGCTCACGATTTCCCTTTGCCAAGACCGAGAGAACACACTAGGACCCTAAGACCAACTCAACTGGTAAAGTCCATGAAGAAGTACTTCGATGGCACTGGAGACCCTTATGACCATGTGGGAGAATTTAGGCAAGTCTTGAAAGCTGAACAGGTAGAGGATCTATTCACACAATATAACGCTTTTGGTCTAACTTAGGAACACTGCCCTTACGTGGTTTCAACCACTCAGCGAGAGGCATTTCAGAAACATAGACTAGCTCCTAGAAGCATTTATCATTGAGTTTTCCAAGAGTGGTATAAGGCACAACACTTCCTCACTAATTCATAGCTTCAAGCAAACACCTCAAGAGACGGTCAGACTAGCAGGAAGACGGTTTAGGCAATACCTAGAGAGGTGCCCGATGCGTGAGTTACCCACACCAGCCAAGCAAGTGGCTTTGTTCTTAGATGGATTGTTGAGCACCAAGCTCAGGTCATATGTGTATCTGAAGGACCCGAGAACTATAGAAGAGTGCGTGCTCATGTGCATAGACATTGAGGATAATCTAGGTGAGGAGTTAGAACTATCAAAAATCTATAAGGATTTGGATAGCTCTAGTAGTCTCACATCTAGACAGTCCACATCCATTGAGGAACTTGTCGAGAAGGTAGCTCAAAAACTAGGTGTCTCTAGCAAACAAATTCCAAGATTTGCCCCAGTTAAACGGTGCTACACTTGTGGAGGTGACCATATGGCAAATGTATGTCCCATTATGGCCCAACCCCAGGTGAATCCTAGTAGCCAGTACTGCACCATAGAGCGGAGGTACACCAACCATACTGCACAGGACTGCCCATATAGCAAACAAACTATTAGGCAAAATTACCCTCAGCCATATCCACAACAGGGTAGATACCAGAATCAGTACCCTCCACAACAATACAACAGACCACAGCAACCCTATCAGCCACCTTATAAAGGGTAGCAGAGACCTCAACCAGTCCTAGTGCAGCAACCCCCAGCTCCAACCAATGTGATCCCAGTGAAATATGCATGTGCTGAAGAAAATCCGAACAGAGCCATAGTCCCAGTCACCCCATTGCTATCAGACAGTGATCCAAGTGACCATAGCTTTGACTCCACACATATTTGATAGCCCTCACGCTTACTACATGCAGTCACCCGAGCTTGGAGTTACAAGGACTTGAAAGTCGTGGACCCTGACATATGCTCACACACCATCCCCATGACCTCAGATGCCAAACCCTCTAAGCAAAAGCCATATGCATATAATGATAATTATGCTGCCAAGATCAAAGAGGAGATAGATAGACTGGTTGAAGCTGGATTTATCTATGAAATTGAGCACAGTGAGTGGGTATCCCCCATCGTAGTGATGCCCAAGAAAAATGGAAAGCTGCGTGTATGCATTAACTTGAAGAAGGTTAATGCAGCCACAATTCGAGATAACTATCCGCTTCCTATTACAGAGCATCTGCTAGAAAGAGTAGCAGGCAAGGAAGTGTACAACTTCCTTGATGGATTCTCGGGCTACAATCAAGTAGCCATTGCTCCAGAGGATCAGCATAAGACGACTTTTGCCACGGAATGGGGCATATTTGCCTTTAGGGTAATGCCATTCAGGCTTACTAATGCACTTGCTACCTTTCAAAGATTGATGTGTCACGTATTTAAAGAGTTCTTGAGGAAGAATTTGGAAGTCTATGTTGATGATCTGTGCGCTCATTCCAACATTAGACAGACCCATATACCTGAACTCAGACAAATCTTTGATAAATGTAGAGAATATCAAGTCTGCCTGAACCCGGAAAAGTGTGTTTTCATGGTCAGGCAAGGCAAAATTCTAGGACACATAGTGTCTAAGAACGGCATATCCGCTGACGAAGAGAAAGTGAGAGCCATCGCAGAACTACCTAGGCCAAAGAACGTCAAGGAAGTACAGGCTTTCATGGGGCATTGTGGTTACTACCGCCGGTTCATTCACATGTATGCTGTCATTGCAAAGCCCATGTATGGACTTCTGACTAACTTTGAGTGGACTGATGAGTGTGAGAATTCCTTCCAGGAGCTTAAACGAAGATTATGTTAAGCACCAATCTTGACCACACCAGATTGGAACAAGCCATTCCATGTTCATGTGGATGCCTCCAATTATGCTGTTGGATGTGTACTTGCACAACCTACGGATGAAGGTAATATGGATGTCCCTATTGCCTATGCCAGTAGACAATTGAATGTTGCTGAGCGGAACTATACAACCATCGAACGAGAAGGATTAGGCATGGTGTACGTGGTTAAAAAGTTTAGACACTATTTGCTTGCAAATAAGTTCAATTTTTTTACTGATCACCAAGCTCTACTGTACCTGGTAAACAAGCCGTGTAATACAGGCAGATTAGTAAGATGGTTTCTCTTACTAATGGAATATGACTTTGAGGTAGTGGTGAGAAAAGGGAAGACTCATTTGAGAGTAGATCATCTCTCTAGGCTCACATCTGGAGAAGCCCCACAAGGAGTATCGGATGATCTTCCGGATGCTTACTTGTTTAGTTTGGAAGTAATACCTCAGTGGGCTAAGCCATTAGTGCCAGTATTGACATACAGACCCAATCACCCAGTCATAAACACTCAAGATAGAGAGGTAGTAAAAGCTCAAAAATATCACATAATGGCAGGAAGTATGTACAAGCACACAGATCAAGGGATCTTGGCTTGTTGTGTGGAAGAGGATGAGTACGCTAAATGGTAAAGTTTAGCACATGTAGGTGCATTAGAGCAACACTACTCAAAACAACGAACCCTACAGACACTAAGGAGACTCGGGGTGCATTGGCCGACTATGGAAACTGATGTCCAAAAGCTATGCAAGGAATGCCCAATCTGTTGCACTAAACCACCTGTGGAACATGCCACTCTGTATCAAGTGTCCATAGTGCCAGATTGGAGTGAACCCCTAGTATCCTTCCTGAGGACGAAAACATTCCCTCCAGACATGACTATGACGAGGCAAAGAAGTCTAGAACAAGAAGCCCTAGATTACTCATTCATTGGTGATAATCTATACAAGCGTGGAAAAGATGGCTACCTGAGACTCTGTGTTCATGAGAGTGAATATCTAAAGATCTTGGAAACTGCTCACCAAGGTGTAGCAGGAGGACACTTTGGACCAGATCGGGTGATCAAGGCAATACTATTTGCGGGCTTCTGGTGGCCGACCCTTCACATGGATGCACATACCTATGTGAAACGGTGTGATGTGTGTCAGAGAACTCAGTATCCTATACACAAAGATGAGATGCCACTGAAACCTATGATGGGTGGACGTGCATTCTCTAAGTGGGGAATAGACTTTATAGGCCCTATTAATCCCCCAGCCAAGGGTTCACATGCTGAATACATCATTGTTGCCACAAACTATCTAATGAAATGGGTAGAAGTAAAAGCTACGATGAAGAATGATGCGCAAACCACTGCTAAGTTCTTATTTGAGAATGTATTCACTAGATACGGGCTACCCATAGAGCTAGTAAGTGATAGAGGGACTCACTTCTTGAATGAAGTCATTGAAAATCTTCTTCAAGAGTTCTTGGTGATACACAAGAAGTATGCCCTCTATCACCCACAAGCTAATGGACAAGCCGAAAGCACAAATAAGATTCTATGCAATGTGCTAACCAAATTAGTGAATAACAAACGCTCTGATTGGGACAAACACCTACACCATGCCGTTTGGGCATGCCGAGTAGCCTATAAAAGGGTACTCCAAGCCACACCCTTTCAGATGGTGTTCGGTCAGAATGCGGTGCTACCATTGGATTTTTGGATACCAACCTTGAAAGTAGCACAAGAGCATGATTGGACAGACCATGAGTTGTCCTCTAGAATCTTTGATCTTGAACGCTTAGGTGAAACACGATTGAGGGCTGCAGCAGGAATTTATGCAGCCAAGAAGAGGAAAAAGGCATATTTCGATGCACATGTGAAGGATAAAGGCTTGAAAGCAGGAGACCTAGTCCTAATCTACACATTGAAGCAGCATGCACGAAAATTAGAGAAAAGAGGCTATGGACCTATGATCATAAATAGGATTTCAATTAGTGGGGCAGTACAACTAGCCACTTTGGAAGGCGATATTCTCCACAGCTACATAAGCGGATGTAGAGTCAAGTTATACCAAGAACCCCTGACTAAAGAGATGTTAAATCGGCTCAACACTGCCAAGAAACGTAAAGAGGAGGAAAAACGAATTTGAGAGGAAGCACAAGCAGAGGCCTTAGAGCGTATCCGACGAATGAAATTGAGGGGGCAAGGGAGAGATCAGCCTATGATTGACACTCAAGAGTCTCCAGGCTATCACATGGCCATGTGTGAAGCTTCAAGTGAACGTACCCATAGGATAGTGGATCGACGACCTTTTGTGACCCTAGAAGTTGGACAAGGAGACAATACAAGGACCGTAAGAGCTTTAATTGATTCAGGTGTTGCCACTAGTGCAGTCCGGCTTTCTTACTGCCAGCAGTTGCAATTGGAGGTAAAGCCCTTAGAAGCATATCTGATAGGATTAGGAGGTGTTGAAACCCCTTGCATGGGAGAGGTGGAACTTCCCCTCTACATTCAAGAGGTTCTCATTCCAGCAAAAGTGCTAGTGTGTGAAGACGAGGATCTCACCGAACCTCTTGTCTTGGGCCAAGACTGGATCTATGATCACGCAGTCAACCTTAACCTAAGAAGTGGACTTCTTCAGGCATGGGCAGGCCAAAGCTATCTTACAATTGAATTAGAAAATCAAGCACTCAAACCAGTAGGAAAGGCACTAACTCCTGGTCTCTCCAGGAATCCACATGAAGATAACAATGCTGAACTTGTCCAAAGTTCTATGGTGCAGAAGAGTGTCCATCTTACCAAAGGTACAGGAGCCAATAAGGAGTTCCAAGCTCATCCACAGAAGATTCTAAACAGGCAGACCGAACATCACTCCACACGCAGGAGGCCACTGATCAAGAGGCAGGAGCGCCAACCAATGCAACATGGGGTACCTCGTGGCACGAAGCAGATCTGGATACGCAAGGATAGAAAACCCACAACTCTAATAGCAGGTTCTCGAGGAGCCAAAAAACAAGCTACACCATCAAGGTCAAAATTGAAGGAGTACCCTAGGCAACCTCCTAGGCACACCACGTCTATTTGGGTCCCTAAGTGGTTAATGAAGGCTAGCCCCAATGCTAGACACATATGGGTGCCCAAGGCCTGTTTACGAGCCCAAATAGCTCCAACTCTAGTTACTGGCATAATTCAACACTCACAAGTCCTCTCGACTAACAACGCACGAACTCTACCTAAATACCACCCTGACCCACACTTAGTCAAACCGAGGAATGTCTGGAAATGGGTGCCCAAAAGGTCCCAACTCCATCACACTCTAGTTCATAAATCTCTACCTGTCTTTAGCTCTAAGAGCTACGAATCCTCTATCAAAGTTTGGAGACCTAAACCATGTATCAAACCCCCTGACCCAATTTTGTAAATCCATCTACACTAACATAGGTGCATTTTGAGTCCATTGCATAACCAAAGTATGCATCTAGGATGACATTGACCTCTAATCACCACTCACATCTATCACAAACACTTCACCTCTAACCACTAACCTTCGGGATTGTCATGTTAGTATTGTGAAGGGAACACCATTACATCCTGTTTCCTATGCAACACTAATGTGCCTTTCTTCTTCTAGCAGATAAGCACCTGATTCCCATGGCAGCAGCATCAGGCACGAGCTCTCAGGCAGACACGAGCACTCAAAGCAATTGGGATACCATGCCTATGGAGGCTCCACCGACAGCTAGGCCTGAAGAGTTTTTGAATGTGAGAAGAATTCCCATTCCGGATCCACCAAGTGGCCTAACAGAAAGAGTAAAGGGGCATTCTCATTGGTTCAATGAGATGCCAGGAGACTTGGGAGACACAGATCACATCTGGGAATCCAAATTGGAATTCGGAGGAGTATGGTGGACATTCCAATTCTTCTCAAGAGAATTTGAAACACTACAGAATGAATCTCCTCTTCAGGATATTTGGCAGAAAGCGGGATTGCAAGATTACTTTAGTGCAGCTTTGCCTAGACCAGATTTTCTCAGGTGCTACTACTTGATTGGCACACTGAAGCCGACAGGAGATAAAGATCATTCAGGCACATTCATGGTGCCCTCTCTATCGAACCAGGAAGAAATGAAGAAGTTTGAATTGAATATTACTTTAATCAAGGAAGCCCTTCAGATGTATGGCACCCATGTACCCTCCGATCAAGATCCCTTGATACCAGAGTCAATGAAGAACAACAGAATCAAGAAGTTGAAAGAAATGTGCGCCCTCATCCCCAACATCGCCATACCACTACGGATGTGCCTTCAAAACTTCGCATTCCCAGCTCAAGACCGCTTCACCCAACCTCACAAGAAAATATGGTATGGATTATACCTAGCAGAGACTAGAAGATTGCCAATTAAAATGCCCGTATGGATTCTAGACTAGTTATATGAAGCAGGCAAGCGAGGCATGAGGAAGCATACTTTGAATGGATGTTGTGCGATTACCAGAATTATCTATAGATGCCTTGCTTATGATGTGCTGATCGCAAGGGCCCTTAAATACTCTCAATTGGAATTCTTCAAGGGGCGGAAGTCAGGGGTTCAACCTGCGAAGAGAATGTGTGGATCACTTTCACAGGTCATGATCCCTCGTGAGGCCACAACAGAAGCTTCCCCTAGAGAAGAGGCCCAAGTTGACCCTTTCACCATCCATCTCCAAGGAACACAATCAGGGGAAATGGTACAACCCACTCCATCTGCCCCTCCACTACCCACCGATGCTGAGTTTGCATCCATGGCCACATTAGCAGAGGATCCAAACTTTGACTTTGAAAACTTCCTACAGACTGCCCACTTATCTGATAGTGAGTATTTTTCTGACAATGCCGGTCCCGGATCATCCTCCCAAAGAGAACAACCACAGAGTGAGGCAAGAAGGGTACATTGGGAAGATGAGACGCGACATCCTCATGCTCAAAGCACACAGAATCAAGAAGAAGCACGGGGAAATGAACCGAAGGAGAGTGAAGAGGACGCTCCTACCTACATGGCACAACTCAAACGGCTCTACAGGACAATCAAACAGGTACAAAAAAGACACAAGCTATCAAAAGAGGCAAATAGGGCACTGGTGAACCAGATGCTGCATGCGGAGAATGTTGACCCGCATTTTGTAGAGTCATTGAATCTCTTGGCGGAAACATGCGGAATAGGGGAAGCCATGAGGACCATGGTACAGCGCGCTACCCATCAATATGACCAACGGAGGATCGATACGCGACCGCGAAGGGGAAAAATGATTCAAATGGAAGTCTCTACCGCCCTGCCTACCACCACTTCAGAAGATGTTCAAATGGCCAGCCCACCTCACAGTGAGGAACCTGATGTAAATACACAGATACCATCCCCACCTTCACCTCCCATCGAGCCCTCAGAACCCTTCCCCACTAGTCTTCCTGAACAGCCAGTATCCACCCATGGTGAAACCGTTATACACACCATCATTTCTCCATCCTTCCCTTTACCTACATCCACCACTTCCACCCAATTTTTTGAACCCCATATAGGCCATCCTTCCACCGATCAAACTATAATAGGTCATCCTTCATATCTCCCAGCCCTCGGACAGCCACTTGCCACTAGCCAAACCGTAACACACACATTTCCATCCACCGATACATTTCCTCCCTCCCAACCCCTATCTATTGTACCCCCCTTAACCCCCTCGGAATCAACCCAAGTCACCCAACCTTCATTCTGGACAAACCTTGTAAATATACTCCAACAAGTTGAGAATTATAATAAAAAGTCCCTTCCCCAACCCCACTTCCCCACATTCACGGCCACCACTAACACACCACCTACCATTCCCGTGTTCACAATTCACACTTCACACACTATCACGTCCGAGCCCATGGACATTTCACCACCCACAGGAGCACCCACCACCACGGTCCTTCCAACATCATCACATTTCACTTCACTCATAGGCACATCATCCACTCTTCCCTTCCCCATTTCCCGACCCTTTGCATTTTCCACCTCTACCCCTCCATCCACATCATTTAATAATGCACTAGACACCATGTTCGAAGCGGCCACTCTACTTAAGCAAGAATATAAGTTACTGGAAGAAAACAACACAGAGCTATGCAACCTCTCGGCTCAACTCGAGGCACGTGTCAATGCCTTGGAGCTAAGTAATACAGCATTACAACACAAAGTGACAGTCCTCCAACAGTCGAATGCAGAGATGGAAGCCAAGTATATGGAGACAGGTAAAGCTATGGAGGAACAGCTCAGAGATCAGTTGGGCCGAAATGCTAGACTACAAAGAAACATGACTCTACTTCGTCGCCATTTAGCAGTAGCTCAAGAAGAAAACAGAAGGCTACAACAACAAAACCAAGAGAATCTAGAAGCAGCCATGGAAAATACCCCTGGAGCACCTATAGACCCCGCCAAATTCATGGCTATTCCCTCAGCACACATTTAGCAGGCATTAGAAGAATATGCTACCCTCTTGGAGGCACACGACCAGTTAGTAGACCAGGTAAAGGACCTACAAAGATCCCAAGTGCATACACCACAACCACCAACAGCTAAAGAGATGGTCCATGCTGCAACCTCACCAGAGCCTGAATCATCAATAACCAATGAAGTACTGGAGCTACGACATCAGGTGGCTGAATTAAAGATTAAGTTATTACAATATGAACGACCCCCCTCTCCACCTGATCAGCCAAACGAAGAGGAGACCATTGTCATTCCGGTGGAAGAAACATTTGAAGATAATTATGAGCCACAACCTCTTCCAAGAGGCAGAATCATTGAAGAGGGACAGGATACATATGAGGAACCCCCATCGGCATGGATGAAACAAGTAGAAGAAATGGGGCGGACTCATGAAGAACGTATCTCCACCCAGATGTTGGCCATGAAGACCATTGAAGAAACCATACTTCAATCTGAATACTTCAGACATTTGGCCCCTAGAAGACTGATAACTAGTTCAGAGTTACAATATAAACCATATTTTGTACTGCTGGCTAAC